>JAQHUG010000021.1:5170256-5181502 GCA_028555095.1 Dicrostonyx torquatus
AACAACAGATGTTTGACCAAAGGTGTGGTGATTGGACACTTTGCTCCTCAAAGGCCAGATAACAGGATGTTTGCCTTTGGGTGTGATTACTAGGTGTTCTGAGACTTAAGGAGGTAGTTACACTGGCTTGTTCTTTGTATCATGAAAGTCTTGTGCCCTCCCCTTTTGATGAGGGTATATAAGGGCTACAGTCTTCACTGGAAGCCTTCCTGCCTCTTCTGTCTCTTGTCTGTTTATTTCCTTAACCCACGCTCCCCTTCTCAGGAACTTAAGGACAAGTCAGTCAGTCCCAACACCACATTTCCCATATCTATTCCTCTGTTGGTGGACAGATAAGTTGGTTTCTACCACATAGCAGAAATAAACCTGGGTGTGTAAATAGCTCTAAAGTAGGGTATGGAGTTCTCTGGGCATTTGCCCAGGAGTGGAGTAGCTGGATAGTTTTATTTTTAATTTCTTCGAGGATATTCCAAAGGGATTTCCATAATAACCGTATTAATTTACACTCCCATCAGCAGTGAATAAGTTTTTCTCCTTCCCCACAACCTCTCCAGTATTTTCTGTCAGACTTGGGGATGATATCCTTTCAGAACAGAATGAGGTTGAGTCTCAAAGATGTTTTAATCTGCATTTTCTTGAAGACAGGAATGTTGAACACTTTTAAAATAGTTACTGTCCGTTTGTGTTTCTTCTTTTGAAAGTATCTATTCATTTCGTTATTCTGTTTATTCTTCCCCAATTTACCTTCTGTAATTCTCTATAAATTCTGGATGTTAGCTGCTGTCGGGAGGAAAAGAGGTGAAGACTTTCCCTGTTCTGCGGGCTGTTGCTCCACTCATTGTCCTTTGCTGTGCAGACATATTTTCGTTTCGTGTAGTTCAATTTGCTGATTCTCAGGGCTGGTTCCTGTGCTGTTGGTGCTCTATTCAGAATGTCCCGGCCCCACCCTAATGTCTTAAAGAACACCCCTGTGTTTTCCTCCAGCAGTTTCAGCTTTAAATTTTTTAAAGATTTATCTTATCTATTTTATTTTATACAATTTAATATTGCTTTGTGGGCTTTGTGGGCTTTGTGGGCTGAGGATAGATGGCACTAGGGGTGTAAACTCAAGATACCTCATTTTAAAGTTGCTTCAAAGTGATTTCTTTGTGTGTTTTTGGCATCAACTTGGCATACAATTATAGCCACTTGTTTTCAATTTTAAAAGACTTTTAATTTTAAAATTAATTAAATCAATCATGTATGTGAAACATTTATATGGCTCTAAACTCAAACTATACAACAAAATAATTTGATGACAGTCTCCTATCATCCCTGCCCCTTCTCCTCCAACTTTGCTCCCTGATACAGGCATCCAATTTCATTAGGCTTGATCTGTTATTTCCACTTCTATAAAAGTAAAAGAATACACACCTGTGCCACCATCCTGCCACATAAAGATGCAGTTGTGTAAGTTAGGCTTTGTATCTTACTTTTTAGAGACTCATTTTATTTTTATGTATTTGTGTGTGTATGCACATGCGTGCACAGGTACCTGCAGATCTGCGACAGCTGGAGCTGTGGGCAGTTGTGAGCCATCTCACAAGGGCACTGAGACCAAACGGGTGCTTTGCAAGAGCAGTAAGTGCTCTTAACTGCTGAGCTATCTCTCCAGCCTCTGAATCTTACTTTTTATACTTAAATAAATAAGTCCACATAATGTATAGAAATCTTTCTTGCTTTCTTATATATAACTGCATGGTTAAGAGAGATGTTATTAAAGTAAACTTCAGGGTGTGGAATTCATCAGCTAGAGTCTTTTAAAGATTTAGATATCATTGGGCGTGGTCTTGAGATCTGCAGGCCATTTGCAAACAACGATAGCTGTACATTAAGCACATTTCCAGACTCTACCACCCTCCCCTTCTTTGCCCCTCCCATTAGTCCTCTAGACCGTTCCATTTCTGCTTTCTGTAGGCATATGGGATTTTACATATCTATATAAATCTAGGATCAGCAATAAGAGAAAAATGTGATATTCATCTTTCTGAGACTGGCTTGGCTCTTTTAGTACGACCATCTCCAGCTGCATGCATTTCCCTACAAATAATCTTCTTGCTTATGGCTGAAAAATATCGTCCATTGTTTATTGAAGCCATGTTTTCTTTATCCATTCCTCCATCGTTGGACATCTAGGTTGGTTCCATAACTTCATTCTTGTGACCAGTGCTGCAAACGACAGAGTGTAAGTGTCCCTGTCTGTGTGTTCTGGAAGTGCTCAAGGCTTTGTCTTCTCTGAACAAGCAAAGGATGACGGTATAGGTCTGTAACACCAGAGCTGGAGGGCTGGATACAGAAGGATCTCTGGAGCTTGGGTGCTGGCCTGGCTAAATCTGTGAGTTCCAAGGTTCACTGGGAGACTGTGTCTCAAAAAGTCAAGAGTGACTGAAGCAGACACCTGATGTCAACCTGTGACCTCTGTAATAAATGCACACATGGGCATGTGTGCATACATAGGACAAAACAGCTGTAATAACAGAGACAGATAGTATTGGCAAAGATTTTAAAACTACCACCTGAAGACATTACTGGTGAAAATACAAACAGATCAGTCTTTTGGAAAATAGTTTAATATTTCCTCAAAACATGAAACCGAACTAAATGACCAGAGGACAGCAATTCCACACTCAGGAACTGTGATAGTTAATTTCATGTGTCAGGTTGACTGGGTCATGGTGTTGAGATATTTGGTTAAAAATTATCCTGGGCATTTCCATAAAAACATTTTGTGGATAAAATTAAGTTAGCAGAATTTGAGGAAAGCAGAGTGCTTGCCACAGTGTGGCTGGGTCTCAGCTAATCAGTTGGCCTTAACAGAAGGAAGAAAGATCTTTTTTGAGCAAGAGAGATATTGCCAGCTGACTCCACTTAGGCTCCAACTATAATTCTTCCTACATCTCCATCCTGCTGCCCTGACCTAAAGCATTAGGACACACTAACTCTCTACAACTTTGGAGTCTCTAAAATAAATACATACCCCCAAAGACATAAAAACATATGTCTATATATAAAAAAGCTTATGCAAAGGTTTCTAAAAGCATTATTTATGACAAGCAAAAAAATTTGAAAAATCTATTGGTGATAGATAAACTAACAAAATATGGTACATGCAAACTGTGCAATCACTCAGCTTCCAAAGCAGTGAAACAGCTGGGAGTGGCGGCACATGTCTTTAATCCCAGCAATAAGGGAGGCAGAGGCAAGTGAATGTCTGGGAGCTAGTTTTAGGTCAGCCTGGTGTGAGCTAGTTCTAGGCCAGCCTGGTCTATACATCAAGAGTTCTAGGTCAGGGTTGCAAAGAATAAATAAAATATAGTGTATATATACTGTGAGCTACTGATCAGCCATAACAATGAGAAAATACTAACAGAAAATACTGTTATTGAGTTTTAAAAGCATTGTTGAACAACTAAAATCCAGATACTAAACAATACATGAACACATGCACCCTCCACCACACACACACACACACACACACACACACACACACACACACAAACTTTAAGCAACAGAAACCAGAACTGTAGTTGCCTGTGGAGAGAGACATGAAGGAGACAGACACAGGAAGGAACATTCCTGGTGGCAGAATGTTTGGTATCTCTAACAGAATGTTACATAACGTTTATTTGTAAGAAACAATGAGGTGCACGTTTAACACTCTTTCAGAAATTATTTCTCAGAATATATCTACTTAAGTTTATGAAATTCAATGGCCATAATCTACCACACTAATGAGCTGAAAAAGAAAAGTTCCAAGGTCATATCAATGAATTAAAAACAGTTTTTATTGACATAAAAACTAAGTATTATGATGGAAATGGAACAAACAAGAAATACGAGAATTTCCATAATTTGACAAACATCTGCAGAGAAGCCAATACTCTACATCTCACATCACACTTGTGTTAATCAGTTTTCGGCCATGTTATCAAAGCACCTGGCAATTTGCTTAGAGAGAGAAAGGTTTAGTAGCTCACAGTTTAGAGGTCCCAGTCTGTGATCACATGAGTCCATTGTTTTGGCCTGGGTCCAAGAACTCAGTAGCCTGACATCATGAAAACACTCTCTTCCTCTTCTTCCTCTTCCTCCTCTACCTCCTCCTCAAGTTTCTTCTTCCTTCCCCTTTCTCCCTTCAGCCTCCCTCCTCTTTTCCCACTGCACCTTCCTCAACCCAGCTTTTCTCTCAGCTTAAACACATTCTCTTCATGTGCCAAGGGAAAATGGCCACCCACAGTTCCCATCCTGTACAACTACATCTTGCAAGTTTAATCAAAGGAAAAATTGTAAAGTGTCCCCTTCTAATAGCTTCACATTGATCCACGGAAGGACCCTAGTTGTCCCTAGTTGGGTCTAGTACCCATGCCTGTGGTAAGCAGGCTGTACAACATCTTGACCAGTTTCCCTCTAGGACCACTGAGAATGGAAGCCACCTCCCATAGAGTATGAAAGTCTAAGGCTGGTAAAAATCACCGATGTCTACTATGATCAAAATGTGATTTATCAAAACAGGCTAAAAAAAATGTGAATATGATGCCAACCCCAAATTAAATTTGAAGAAGTTATCTATGATCTACTACAAAAAGTAGTACAGGTTGAAGAACTACAGTTCAAAGCCAGGCCTAGCGGCTCACGCCTTTAATTCCAGTGCTTGGGAGGCAGAAACAGGTAGATCTCTGAGTCTGAGGCCAGCCTAGTCTACAGAGCGAGTTTCAGGGCTACACAGAGAAACCCTGTCTCAAAAAACTAGGGGAAAGAAGGCACAATTCTGGGCTGTTTCATAAAACTGACAAAGAGCAAGTCACTTGTGAGTTGTTTAAGTCATTCCACCTCCATAGAGAGAGAAAGAGTCTGCTGCCGCGCAAAGTCCATGTTGAGCTCTTGCCAGGGCCAGAGAAGAATAGCATGAAGGAAGAAGATTACAGGCAAAACTCACTTGTGATTGTAGTCCCAAAAGTTCTTACAGAGACTCTACAAAGTCAAGTCCAATACGGTATGAAAAAGACTAAAAAGACTAAACCCAGTAAGATTTGTCCTAAGAGATTATGGATACATTTTACCATACTTGACAGATTAGGTGAGAAAAAAACCATTTAGTTGTGTCAAGAGATTTCATCATATTTTTACTTTTTAATTTTAAAAGAGACTTATCTATTTTTATTTTCTGTGTATGAGGGTTTGTTCGTGCACATGTGTGGGTGCCATGTGGGTGCCGTGTGGGTGCCGTGTGGGTGCAATGCCTACAGAAGGCAGAGGAGGTGGAAAATGACAAACACCAAAAATTCAAGAATGACATGATGGAAAGAGTTTCTTACAACCACTCAGAATCCCAAAGGGCACCGATTCTTAGGAGTCACATGAAAATATAATGGAAATAATATTTTTATGAAAAATTAATGTTTGAGGTGGAGGTATAAAAGGTATAAAAGCCTTTATTTTTGACACCACTACAAATGTCATTCCCTACCTGCCACACATATGATTTCTTTCTTAAACTTTCTTCTCTTTGGAGAGATATTCTAATGAAACCCATTTGCACCCTTAATCCTTTGTATCAAACCTATATTTTGTATATATCTCAAGTCCTCCAGAGCATCGGTTCTCAACCTGTGGGTCACAACCCTCAATCTGGAAATCAAACAACCCTTTCATAGGAGTAACCTAAGAGCATCGAAAATATCAGATAATCACAATTCATAACAGTAGAAAAATTACAGTTATGAAGAGGCAATGCAAATTGTTTTATGGGTGGAGGTCACCTCAACACGAAGAACGGTATTAAAGGTTCACAGCACTAGGAAGGCGGAGGGAGAGCCACTGCTCTACAGAAAAAGCAATGCTCTCTTTGGATTACGCCTCACATTATCTTGCACACATTAGGGGCACCATGGTTATCCACTCTGACACAACAAAGAGACTGTGAAACAGGTGAGGGGTTGGAGATTCCCCCAGCAGTCTGGTGGAGACAAGAATAAGAGTCTTGCCCTCTCCTTTCCTGGGAAAGCCTCTGTATCCAAAAAGTTTGTGTTTCAATGTCATTGAGAAAGCAACACATTGGAGCAGAGTTCTACATATTAATATCTGGCCAACTTCCAGTGAAGACCAGAAAATATCTCCCCTTACAAAACAGTCGAACCATGAGGGCTATTTCTGGTATTTTATGTGATTTTGATTGGGCTTTTCTTTCCCATTGCACTGGTTAGTTTTAACTGCCAACTTTAGTTGACAATCTAGAACGGGTTGGCCTGAGGAGGACTATCTTGATTGTAACTTGATGTCAGAAGATCCAGCTCATTGTGATGCCTTTCCCTCGGTGTGGCAGTGGTCCTGCAGAGCGTGAGAGAGGAGAAAACTCACTTAGTGAAAGCAAAGATGCATTTGTTCTCTGCTTGCTCTTGATTGCAGATGTGATGTGACTGGCTTCTCAAGTTCCTGTCTTGACTTCCTCAAAACAGCGGGCTGTATCTTGTCATTGTAAGCCAAACAAACCCTTTCCTCTCCGACGTGGCTCTGAGTCTAAGTATTTTATCGCAGTAACAGAAATGAAATTAAAACATCTTCCCTCAATTTCCCAAGAACTTCTTGCTCTTTCTTTGATATGATCCCTATGTTGGCCTTTCTTGTCTTCTGTTTTTCTCCCCTAAAACTAGATGGCTCAGCCAGAAGCCAGGGGGCTGAGAAGGCCTTTGACTGTGTGTCTAATTCCGTCTTGTCCTCTGTGGTGCAGGAGTAAAACAGAACTGGGGGTAAATTAGTTTCTAAAGCTCCACGTAGTCATGACAAGGACCAGGACAGTAGTACCAGCTCCCGCAGAGGGTTACTGTATAGATTAAATAAGATTCTGCTGACAACTTGCCTGGTTCACGGTAGACACTTGGCAAATAACACTCACTGGGGAACTATGAGAAGCATGGAAAGGATTAGTAAGGCCTAGTCCAGCTTCCCTTTCCAGTCCCCCTGCCCCCAGTTTACATTCAGGGGGTGGAGGTGGAGGAGAGAAGAGACAGGTCATAATAGCAAAGTGACACTACAATTTCAACCGTTTTTTACTTTATTCTGTGGCCCTTGGGATTTAACGTAGGGCCTCACACATGCTAGCGAGCATGGTGCCACTGAGATACAAACCCTGCTCTGTCATAGTGTTTCTATTTCTGTGACGAGACACCATGACCATGACAACTCTTGTAAAGGAGAAACATTTCAACGGGGTTGCTTAGATTTTTCAGAGATTCAGTCCATTATCATCATGGCTGGGAGCATAGCAGCATGCAGGCAGACATGCTGCTGGCTACATCTTGATATACAAGCAAGAGGGCCAATGGTCTGAGACACTGTGTGGTATATTGAGTATACATGAGACTTCAAAGCCCACCTCCATCGTGATGTACTTCTTCCAGCAAGAACACATTTACTACACAAGGCCACACCTCTTAATAGTGCCTTACCCTTTAGAGGCATTTCCTTTCAAACCTCCACAACTACCAAGTTAAAATAAAAGACAATGTGGAGCTTGCTTACTCGGCCTTGTAATCCCAGCACTAGAACGGCTGAGACAGTTCAAGGTTAGCTTGGACTATATAACTAGACCCTCTTAAAAAAAATTCAAGGACTCAGAGACACGACAGCTTTTATTGCAGATGCCCAATTTTATAATTTATTACAGAAGTTACCTAAGCAGTAACACTGAATTTGGTGTGTGTGGGGGGACCTCAAAGAGAATGTGTTCAGGGAAAAAAACTCAACTGAAGCTGACCCACTCAGAATACTCATCCGCTTTCCAAGAGAAGCAGAAACCTGGTAACGTCATTTCTCTCCTGGCCCCAGTGCCAAGGGATTTCCAGGGTCCCAGAAGATAACAGAGGTTCATATTCTTATTCTCTCAGACAATAAGTAAACACAATAGACTCCCCAAACTCACATGAATTTTGTAGAAAAAAAGGCACAAGAAGAGTTTTACCTAATTAGTCAAATTTCCAGATATCTTCTATCTGTTTCATAAAATTTAGCAAAAGAAATGCCTGGACACCCGCCCTAGCGGTAAGGGCTGTGCCTCCCTGGAACGTGTCTTCAAAGGAAGGAGAGCCCCTTTCGGGGTTTCAGTCATCTGCACTGGTTCTGTATGCTGAATCATCTCTGGTTTGGGGTGGGTGGGGGGCTCAAAAGGGTAAATATCATTTTCCCACAAACAAACTTCACCGTTTTGGCTGCTATTCAGCCCTGATCATATCTAACTCTGATGTGAGTGAATCTCACTGTAAGTCATAAAGAAAGTGCATTCCAGTTACCGCTAGAGCTATTTCATCAGTGTTCCTGTTACTGTGAGTCATGGCAGAGAATCCAATGCTTGCAAGAAGAAACCACAATCCACTAATGAGCTCCCTAAGCCTCCGTGCCCAGCACAACAATCAGACACACACTGCATTATTAATTCTTGTTTTAGCATCTGTCATGTCCCTGCATTGCCCTGGTTTTATGGATATGCACACATATAGGTACAGGACATAATGACTGACCCAGAAGTGCTGAACATGTTGATTTCTTTATAAAGAAATCAGCATTCTTTTTATAAGTCCTCTGATGTTGAGACTTTAGAGGGAACAGAAAAGCAATCCAAAATAGCTCAGCTTTCATTTGCCTTTAGAACAAAGATAAATGACATTAGCATTAATATTCAAGCTTCATCAGCTGTAAGCCTCTTAATTTGCTTGACCACAGGCAGTCTAGTCTCTCAGAATCTCTCCTTCAAAGCTGTTTCCTGGAGCCTTCCAAAGTGCCTGTGAATATCCATGAAAGGAGCCATGGATGTGAGCTGCTGAACCCACTTGATCCAGCCTCAGAGTGTGACGTGCTTAGGACAGTCTTTCCAATGGCAGCTTTAGCTTTATTACACACTAACAGTGCATCCAGGGGGCACAGCCTTCTCTTGGCGATGAATATCATGACTTTGAAACACAAGAGGTGTGTTGTCTGAACTCACTAATAGGCCAGATCCAAGCCTCTTGTTCTAGGGCCTCCTTAGCCGCCTTGCAAACCAGTGCCTGATGGTCTCATCTGACTTGGGCAAGCCCAGCCCTGACCCAGCTAAGATGCTCTGTTCTATCAGCCTGCTAAGTGTTAAACGACAGACAAATACTACAGTAGGCATGCTGACAATGGGAGGGGAAGCATTCTTAGGACAAATTAGTAATTTCTCTTGTCAGTTTCCCAATCAAGGGTGATATGCATGATAAGAAGTCTCCTTAATGAGACTTAACAAGAAAAAAATCATATTGTCTACAAAATAAATTTATTACAGACAACTATTTTTTTGTTTGTTTTTTCGAGACAGGGTATCTCTGTAGCTTTGGAGCCTGTCCTGGAACTAGCTCTTGTAGACCAGGCTGGCCTCGAACTCACAGAAATCTGCCTTCCTCTGCCTCCCGAGTAAGGCATGTGCCACTGCCGCCCAGCTTGTTTTGTTTTTAGAGACAGGGTTTCTCTGTGTGACAGAACCCTGGCTATCTGGGAACTTGCCTTATAGACAGGCTTGCCTGGAAGTCACAGAGAAAGGAGTGCAAGGATTGAAGGCAGGCACCCCATTTTTCATACATCAAAAAGTTTATACTATTTTACGTCAGATTATTATGTGCCTAGGGCTAGAAGCAAGCAGCAGTAGCGTGGAAATGGTCTACTTGAGGGATCTTAAAGTCTCACTCTAGGCCACAATTCAGTTCCCAAGGTGACGAGGCACTGAGAAGGCGGAGCGGGAGACATTAACATTTCTTGGACAGTTTCACCGTGCCAAGCATTATGCCACGGAGTTTACATACCTGTGCCACATGATCCCAACAGGCTTTAATGTAGGTGCTATCACTACCTCTACCCTGGAGACAGAGAATCTTAGATGAAGGAAGCCCAAGACATTTAGCTGTAAGATGCTACCCTATAAGCCTCAGGCCCAAGGCTTCCTGCCTCCTTGAGGGTATCAGTCTGGAGTTGGGGTTTTGATAACTTCTGTTCCTGGAAGATCATTTACCCATCCCATTTTGTAGAATAGGGATGTGCAACTTGCTTCTCAGGAAATGGGAAGGAGTCTCTGAGATACCCATTGCTAGGCCCCAGAAGCAGTCCTACGATTCTGCAGAAGCCAGTTCCGGGCCGTGGGCAGTGTGAAGAGGCTCAGCATTGCCACCAGGCGCAGTGACCGTGTGATTTGAGACAGAAAAAGAATGTAATGTTGACGTGGTATCACTGACTCCTGAAGAAAGAAGTTTGTGCGTTTTTAGACTTGTTAAACTCACACACAAACCAGTTTTTCAAATCTTTGTGTAAAATTAACCAATTTGGAAAAATAGGAATGGTTCATTTTCTGTCTGTTTTTCATTCTTCTGCATTCGATTTGTCTCAGCGGCCAAATGTTTGTTTTTTTTTTTTCTACATAGTCAACTCTTATCTTATCAAACCACAATCTCTCAGAACATGTTTTACTCTTTGATTCTTGGAGATTGTCATCTGTCTTTTAATATTTCACAAAAGCAGCTTTGCTCAACATGATTCCATGAATAAGAAATCAATCTGAGAAGTATATCTAAGCTATAATCTCACAACCATCTCTGCTTGTCCTGACTTCTCAGTATTTAGGCAAAATCCTCAGGAAATGCATGATTTACATGATCTTCAGAGGCCCCTGTTTGGCAGTTATACCCTTGTTGGCTCCAGTATGAAGTTCTCTTTAAGGACTAGAATGGAATTTATTTTCTAGAGTAAACTGTCACACTCACCACTTTGCTTATCCCTCTCTTCCTGCTGATTTGAGGGAAAACTGGTTTTTTTTTGTTTTTTGTTTTTTGAGATGGTACCTGCCAAAATTACAGGGACTGGGAGAGTCAGTGGTTAGGGTAGCAATGGCTTTCATTAATAGCACTACCTCTCTGTACCTGTGCTGAGGTCAAGGAACCAGAGGGGTGAGTGAGGGAGAACTCTGAGTGAAGGTATGCAGGCCACAGTGCAGGCAGCACCAGCTCCTGCTGCTAGCACCCCTCCCCCCATTCCACACATCCCTACCCCTACCCCCAAGTTTGCGCCCTTTCCTCTGCAGGACCTGCTCTGCGGACCACCTGGAGTCTCTATTCCCGTGCTGAGGTCAAGGAACCAGAGGGGAGTCTCTGTTCCTGTGCTGAGGTTAAGGAACCAGAGGGTTGATCCACAAGGAGAGGAAGAGATGGGCAGGC
>JAQHUG010000021.1:5222467-5261486 GCA_028555095.1 Dicrostonyx torquatus
AAGAAAACCAGCAGCCACCCTGCTACTCTGTCCTAGCCTTGGTGTTGTCAAGGGGACAGGTAAGAGCACCATGTGCTATCACTGGGCTGGGTACTTTCATGTTTAACAAGGCATCTACCTTGGTCAGTTTGAGTACACCATTTCCCCCCCAAATTGTAGCAGAGAAAAACTCACAATCTAACCAATCTTAATAGTTTTTGAATAGGAAGTTCTTTGAAGGGTTGGAGTTTGTGGAGAGAGGAATAAAATCTATCCTGAGCCCTCTAGAAACCCAATGCCAGAATCACCTAGGATGTTTCCCAACAAGTACAATCAGGACCTGTCCTCCAGGTTGGGTCAGACCGTCTTGACAAGCATAAGCCCAAGGACCCAGCATCCCGACAAAATGACAACTTCTGTTTGAGTAAAGGAATGATGTGGCTTGATCTGTTAGTTAGATGCCAAATACTGATTCCGCTCAATGACTTCTTAGTTGTGGCCAACAAAAGAACATAAAGGCCTGGCCTGCTTCCTGACGTTGTCACTAACTCTTAGTCACTTCTGAAGAACAGGCTGGGGTCACCTGAGTGTGTAGTTCTAAGTCCTGGCTACTTGTCGTTACTTGGATGAGTGGAAAACAATGGAGATGTAAGTTGGGCACAAAGACCATAGAGCTGAATCCCCATTCCTCAGACCCACTACAACCACATGCTAAATCCCTAAGTCTCCAACACAGAGGCAACACTACATCTTCTCACATCCTTGATTAAAGCCCAATAAATCCATGTATTCAGCCTACCCTGTTCCCTTCTCAGCTGAAACTTCAGAGTCCCTTTCTCCAAAGGACTCCAATGAACTTCTGTACTTAAGAGTGGCCTATAATCTCAAAAGAGCAGCTCACTGTATAGTTTTGTGTCAACCAAGGCCAGGGTAATCTAAGAAGAGGAAACTCCGAGTAAGAAAATCTCTTGGATTGATTGGCCTGTGGACAAGTCTGTGGGGGCATTTTCTAGACTAAGGACTCACATAGGAGGGTCCAGTTCACTGTGAGTGTGGCCACCCATGGGCAAGGTAGTTTGGAGTCTTTTAAGAAAGCAGGCTGAGCAAGTCAGTAAACAGCACTCCCCCATGGTCTATCCTCCAGTGTCTGCCTCCAGGTTCCTGTTTGAGTTCCTGCCCTGACTTTATGACTAACAAAAGCCCTTTCCTCCCCAAGCTGCTTTGGTCACGGTGTTTCATCACAGCAATAGAAACCAAACAGGACAGGCCAAAACAGAAAGTCAAACTCCCACAGCAGATCTGCCCAAACAGAATTCAAACACAGAACTAAGCGCTCCCAAAACAACTGGTGAGTAGAGCTAGACCAAGACCAGAGTGGGCAGCAAGAGCCGAACGGTCTCCAGACAGCAGCTGGCAGGTGACTCCTGCCTACAGAAGGGCGCTGCTTTGAGAAACTGAAAAAGGACCAAGAATGGTATTTTAAATAAACCCTGCATTTGTGGGGGTGCAGCCTTGTGATCATGGTACTCCGGAAGCTAAGGCACTGCAAGTCTGGACTATTTACTAAGACCTTGTCCAGCTGGGGGGTGGGGGAGTCGGGGTTTTTTTTTCAGTATAATCTTCACCCCTGCTCCCAGATGTTCCAACTCCAGCTGTCGCAGAGGGCTGGAACTCACCAGACACTCCAGTGTTTACAGACAGACAGACATGTCCTCTCTGCTGCTTGCAACAACCTGCTCGTGCTCCTACCCGCTCCCTGATACTGAGCAACAGCACCATCTCCAAAGCAATACAAAAAAACAGGAGGTTCAAAGCAACATGGCCACTTTGTTCTGTTTGAGCAGGTCTGATTTAAAACAGTGGTCTCAAAACATATGGTAGACGCAATTCTAAGATGACCAAACACTAATTCAGACCGTGTCGTAACTGCCTAACCATAGACAGGAGGGGTGCCCAGGTGGGGCTGCTGTACCACAGACTGTTTCAAAGTAACGTTCTCTCCAGCTGGAGTCCTGAGAGAAAGTCAGATGCAGCTTAAATGTCAAGGATTTGACACAGCCTTGCAAGCTTGAAGACGAGGAGGAGTCCAGTGAAAGGGAATGCTGGCAGAGCTCACAGGTTCAAGTTGTTGGCAGCAGCCAGTGGAGAAATGGACTTCAGTCCCATACCCTGAAATGTGCATTTTCCCCAACAGCCTTCAAGTGAGAGTCTGTGGGGCTGACACCCTGATAACAACCTTGTGTGATGTCACGTAGAGATGCTAGCCACACCTGCCACACTGCTGACCTACCAACTCTGGGAGGGTGAGCAAGTATTGTTTGAAACTGTTATGCACCAACAGAACATGACTATAACATGGAAAACTCTGGGCTCAGGGCCTCACCCAGAATGTCCTGGTGTTGTTCTTCAAGGTCAGATCTCCAGCTCTGCGTCTTCAGTCAGCAGCAAATGACACTGCTCTTTCAATGAAAAGGAAAGGGTCCTAAGAAAGAAGAGTGAGGCAAAGGTCACCCTGACTTCCGAAGCCTCTCCCAATAGGGAGACCACCACTGGTCCCGTACCACGTACATGTCACATATAGAATCTACTGATGGGGCATGGGACCCCTGCACATTCTCATTGGTCTCTGCCTAAGTCCCTTCTCCAAACTGTGCTTGCAGTAAGCAGTCTTGAGGGGTGAAAGTCTTTTCAGTGGAATAAAGAACAGACTTGCTAAGAAAAAGAAGAGTCCTCAGCACCCATGTTCCTTGCGTGTGATGCAAATTTTACTGTACACACACCCGCCCAAGCCCCTCCTTCTACAGCAGGATGTGGCAGTGGGGAACATCAGTTTAAACATATTTATGCTGCCTACTCTGACAGCTGGGACTCTGTTGGCGTCCATGAAACAGGAATGAGCATACAAGTAGGAAAACCCCAGACCCTGCTTGTGATGGCGTTACACCAGATCTAAAGTTTTTGATTATAAGCATGAAACAAAAAATCCTTTTGAATTTTCTTATGGAAATAATTTATACTCTAGTGATATTAGAAGAATAAAAACAAAATTTATGCCATACCTGGGATACAGAAAACCTCTAAAGACACCCATAACTGCCCTCCTCCATCCCAACCTTGCAAACACAGTGCACCAGATGAAGTTCAGCATGTGCCCACACAACTTATTCACAAGACAAGAGATAAAACAAATGCCCCAGCCCCGGCATTCTTAACTTGTCACGATCAACAGAGGGCTTTCACACTCACTGCAGCATTAATCCCGCACAAAACCACAGTCCAAAGACACAGGGTGTTCTAGCAGCAGACTGCCTCTTGAGGGCCCTCCTCCAGGTGAATGCCACCGGCACTGGAGAAGCAGCTGGACGTCACATTGTAGAGACGTCTTTTATTTGCACATCAGTGTTTTCAGTGGTAAATTAGTAATTAAGCTCTCAGTGTTATGTGGCTGTCCTGTCCAGGATGGACACATCTGGACTTGTCCCTTTGGTCCTTCGCAGCTTCTGCTTCATCCGTACACAATGGGGCCTTATGCTGTTATGTCGCGACAGTGTCACTTGAGAGTCTTGCTGAGATTAGAGAAGCCAATACCAACGCAGGTCATCAGCACTTTGTCCCCACCCTTGAGTTCTTCACCGCATGGCTTGGTTTCAATTTTAAACATAACCTGGAAAAAGCTCTTCAAGTGCCGCAAAAATTCTATCCTAAAAGAAAATAATGAAAACATTCATTTTAAAAGAAACTCTGCCTTCTTAAAAGCCAAGATTTTTGAGACTAAGAAGACTGAAACTAAAAATATCTAATCAAAACCGCTTAAATGATATTCAAAGGCTGTCATTTTCCCAAGAGGACTAGGGCAGCCTTCAGAGACACACATGACCCAGCAAGGTTAAGTTTGGCTGAAAACAGAGGCTAGAGGGGACATAAATAGAGGTAACTTTGAGTGGTCCATACAACATTTACCTCCACGAGTCACAGCTTCATAGTGTAAAAAAGATGAACAGAGACTATTTCTGAGACTGAACTCCAGCAACTGCCTTCCACTGTCTCAACGGTATTTCCTGAGTGTCTCTATTAGCTACGGGCACTGGACTAGGGTTCCTGCAGTCAAATGGAAGGATGAACAAAGAAATGCTTCCCCCCGACAATTTCCATCTACTGGCATAGACTAGGGAAGTAAGTTCAGTATTAAGAACAGTTACAAAATTTTAAATAAATCAACAGGAGAGGGAGGCTGCGGGTGTGGATGAGCCCTTGCCTAGCAGAGGGGATTTGTGCATGTTTAGTAGGAGACAAATGGTAAATAAGGCACCAGGAAGGAGCTCACAATGAACACTGTCAAAGATTCATGAGGCTGCTTCAGGCCATTTCCTGTAAGAGAAAAAAACAGCATTCCAAATGTCAAGGGGACCCGAGGCAGCAATTTTTCAGGTGGGCTGCAGGGCCTCAAACAGCAGCCCTACTAAGCTCAGTACGACCTGGCTCACCTGGAACAGTCACCAAATACATAAGAGGTTCCTAGGAGTTGGAGAAGTGTCCTCCTGGAAAAGCCTAGACTCACAGCACATGCAAACTCATGCTCTCCTCTTTCTTTACTCTGCTGTCAGGACAAAGGGGCCAGGAATCTACTACTCCAAGCATCCCTGCTGGGTCTCATCAAGCAAGCTGAAGAAACACCACTAAGTGAAATACCTGTTCATCTGCAATAAAGCATCACCGAGACATCACCTGTGGGGTGCTGCTTACTGACCCAACCAACCTCCCTAGCAGCCACACAGTTCTAAGTGCACATGGGATTGCACAAGAGACTTAAAAAAAAAAAACTGATTCTGGACGTGCACATCAGTGGAACAGAACTGAGGGTCAAGAAGCAAAACCTCAAATTTAAGGCCAAGTTAACAGCTTGTCCAGGAAAAAAATTACACAAACAATACGGAAATAACTGGTTATCCACAAGAAAAGAACTAGACCTACCTCTTCCTACCATCACACACAAAGATGAACTCAGCACTTCAAAGGCCTCGGTAAGAATTGAAACTGTAGGGTAAACCTCATTACTGTTAGATACTGAGCAGTTTCTTAACAACCGCTGAACCAGAAACACCAAAATCACAGCAGTAAGAGAAAATATAAAGAATTCTCACTAGCATTGAGGAAAACAATTTAAATGACAGGCAAGAGATCCAAGTAGAATCCCCTTAAAGAAAAGTAAGCAGCAAGCATGTGAAATGAGGCTCTGGATCTTCTGCCACTCGGGAAATGAAAAGGCAAAACCGCTAGAAGAAACCACTTCATGCTCAGCTGGACGCAGCACTAAGAAAGCCACACAGTCACAAGCATGGTGGGAACGGGAACAAAGTACTTCACGGGCTCTGGGAGCAATGTAAAGCACCAGTGCTTAAAACACAATCAGCCCCTCAAACTGAAGCAGGAGTTTAGGTATGACCCACCACCTAGACACATGCCTGAGGGAGTGAAGCACACGGAAAATATCCACACACACAAACATTTGTAACAGTACTGTTCATAAGAGCCGAAAGTAGGAACAACCCAAATGGCCACCCACTGATGAGAGAAGAAATGTGTCAAATTCAATGGGATATTACCCAGCTTTCTAAATAAAGTGCTATGTTACATATATGCTACAACATGGACAAGATTTGTAAACTGTGCTAAGTCAACGGTGGTCACTAAGTACCATACATTATATGACTTGTTTTCTATGAAATGATCATAATAAAAACTCTATTTCTGCAGGGCTTAGTGGTACATGTCTTTAATTCCAGCACTTTGGAGGCAGCGGTAGGTGGATCTATATGAGTTTGAGGCTACCCTGGTCAACAAACTGAGTTCCAGGACAGCCAGGGCTAAACAGAAAAACACTGTCTTGAGAAAGCAAAACAACAACAACAACAAAAACCTCTATTACTGAGGCAGAGAGCTGGAAGAGTTGGCAGAGACCACAAATGTGTCCAGGGTTTCTTTCCGGATGATAAAAATGTTCTACAATTAGACTGTGGTTATTCAACTCTATGAGCATACTAAAAACTGTTCAACTGTACACTGTAAATGGGCAGACTGTATGGCCATGTAAATTATACTTAAATATGGCTGTTTAAATAAATACAAATTTATGAGTTTTTAAAAAAATGTACGGATCCTGGGTCTCACCCCTCATCAATTATGTAAGAAAGTAAGGATAAGCCCGCTGTGGTGAGTAATGAGCCTCCCCGTGCTTCTGATCCAATCACAGGAGGGTGGCTGAACAACTCACCCTGTCTGAGCTACCTGGTAGAACCAGAGCTCAGGGGAAATCTACTTTGCTGTCCCTCCATCTAAAAACACAGGCTTTATCTTCATAATTCAAGCCCACTGTTAACTCTTCCACGGAGCCTTTCTCAGCAGTAACACCCATCTGTGTGATTTTTCCCTCCCCATGGACTTCAGTGTTCCCCGATTATGAACTACTTAAGTTATTGCCGCGTCATCTACGCATCTCAACAGTCATGGCCTTCTGCATACGCGACGTTCTCTCTGTGCAACTGAAGGGATTGAATAACGAGGTACCAAAGAGAACTGAGGAGTTAGGTAGGAGTAACTGAGAAATGACTTCAACATTCTTGGTCATTAAAGGAAGTCAGTTCTCCCCCTGCTGACTTTCTGGTCTTACTGACCATGGGAAACATTTTTCTTTTTTTCTTTTTCCATCCCCTTTCTCTATCCATCACACCACCTTCCTCTCATCTTAAGAGGAAAAAGAAAACAAAGTCATGACCCCCCACAGATAAACAAACTTCCAGCTGGCCACAGCACGGAAAACACCAGGACCTCCCTCCTCTTCTGCACGCTGAGGGGAAACGACTTGTCTCTCACTGCATACCTCTGGGTCTCTCCCAGCTACTTCACTCTGAATCATTCAACTGTGCTCAAAAAACCAGATGCCCTTCACAAGCTGGCAGAATTCCTGAGGACTTTAGCTTGTTTTGGTGTCTTGGAGGGTGGGCGGGATGCAGAACTGAGTGTGTGGGCCTATGTGTGTGTGCAGCCCTGAGGGATTTGTAGCTTTTGGAACAGTTAAGAAAAGCAAAGGCTGTTTGGGCTTTCTATATGGTCTTCTGCCAACTGTTGAAGCTGTCTGAGGAAGGCTGCACCGGATGGTATTGAGGTATGTACCTTCTCTCACCTCCAGCCTCCCCCGACATTTTCTGAAGCTGGGGTATTCAAAAAGCAAAAATGAAGTTGAAAAATGACCAGGGATGGTATTAAATCCAAACAGCTTCCTTAACAAAGGGGAAACTGACCTAAGAGCAAGGAGCAGCTTTTCTTATAGGTTAGCCAATCCGGGCAACTGTAGTTTTATACAACTTTCAAGTGAAGAATCTTAATTCTTCACTTGACAACTGGACCTACGACCTGCAATGATTTTCTTTCCCCCAGAACTAAGTGATTCACTGTCAAAACAAACAAGACTTTTCTATGAAAGATTCCAGTCTATCTGACAAGCAGGTTTCAGAGACTTCTGGAAGCAGAGATAATTATCTCTGAAGATTTCCAAAGGTTGGCTGTTTCCACTGCCATTGTCAACAGGTAAAGATCATCTGCCCAGAGAATCCCAACAAGCAGGACTGGACAGGCTCAGACACAGCCCCTCCGAGTGCCCCCAGGAAGCACAAGGAGAGGGAGCAGCGACAGGTTGGCCACTCACTAGAGACACAACAGAAAATCCTGCCCTCCTGCTCCACCAATCCAGCAGATTTCTCAAACCTGGATGTGAGTTAGAGTTAGCTTCAGCAATATGTTAGATGTAAGGGTTCTCCCTAGAACCTGAGGGACAAGATTTGAGAGGAGGAAAGACTGCTTCCCATGGTCCCCTGCGGTCAGTACACGGAAGCTTTTGAGATCAGTGGTGTGTTTGATGCCAACAACATTTAAGCTCTACTCAGAGAATGACGTTATTAAACTCGGTTAGAGGCAGCAGGAAACAGAGCCAGGCTGGCTGCACTGCTAGAACACAGGAGCCCAGGCTGAGTTTAGCCAACCACTCTGCAGAAGCAGGTGTCATTCTACTGTAATGCAAACACATCCTAAGGTTGAGCTACAAGAAGTGTGACAGGATATTGCAGAGGCTCCCAGCAGGCAGCAAAGCCAACAATCAGGAGACCATCACACAGATGTGCTTAGCCACATGCGCAAGAAGCCCTAAGCAGCCGAGGTTTAAAAAGGCTTTTGCACCTCAACACCCCCATATCTAAAGGAAAGAAGTCATTACTACAGTTTAAAGGGGCATGGTCTAAGATGTGGCAGAAGCTGGAACAGTGGACGGGATCCCAGCTTACGTGAGCTAACAGTGGTAAGAGAAGCAGCACCCCCAATAGAACTGTCCCAGTCAGAACCCCACTTGCTTTCTGTGTGATCTTGGCAAGTGACATGTCTATCAGCTAAGATAATGCTCACAATGGCACCTACCTTGTCACTCACACAGGGTTATGCTGAAAACTACATGAGTTAAAAGATGTAAAAGGACATCTTTCTGTCTAACTCAACTCTCCAGGGCTAATGAAGTTGTGAGTCTTGGAGGAGAACCGATAACCACCACTTTTTTAAACCAGCATTAATTCCTAACTACATTCTAAATAGTTGTATAGTCCTCACACATCAAGGAAATTTCTCTTTGCAGCAGATGGAGACCATTATAGAAAACCATGACGAATCAAAAAGCAGAGTTGTGGAACCCAGTCACAGCTGATAGATACGACTAAAATTCTCGTACCTAACGCTCAGGAAACATTTTGGAAGGGGGTTGGGAGTATAAAGATTTTAAGAGCCAAAGGATCAGGGAATTTACTGTGAGATTCCATCTTCTAGAAATGTCAGAAGCTACACCCACAGAGTCTCATCAAATGACTGCCTAAGCATGAGCTGAACAAGGAAAACAATAGACACGCTAAAGTGGAAGAGGGTGGGAAGGCCCATAAGGCCTCAGTCCTGTACAAAGACTAGAGGCAACTAAGGAATGCTGAGAACAGGAGAAAGTCTTCCCCAGGGAAGGGCACATCTATTGGTTATCAGCCCTGAAGACAGATCTACAAGTAACATTATACAGACTGAGAAGACTACATTTATGTATTTAGGAGTAGTGTGTGTGCATTCATGTATGTAACAATTAATGGAAAAAGAGGCCATGAATAAAGAGAGCAAGGAAGGGTATATGGGAGAGTTTGGAGGCAGGAAAGGGAGATGATGTAATTCTACTATAATCTCAAAAAACTTAAGGAAGTAAAGTAGTAGTTTTTAAAAATAATTATCTGGAGGTTGAGGCTCTCTGGCTGAGTGGTAGAACTTGCTTGGCTGGATAGCATATAGAACCAGGTCTGCTCTATAGTACCAGAAACAGAAAAGAATAAAAACAAAAACCTATCAAACAAGTGTTCTGCTCACAGTAAACACTATGTCTGTTAAGCAAACATTACCTACATGATTCTGGGGAGGAATAAATAAGAATGTACAGCCTGTAAAGGAGTACAACTAGAAGTCAATTGCAATCTTAAAAGTAAAAGATTGATAGACAGCTCGGTAGCGAATGGACAGCTGATTTTACCCCCTGGTGCCCAAACTGACATGATGGGGGAACGAACTGGGATAAGACAAGGGGGTCCAGGCAGGATGAGCTCCTCAGATGGTGCCATGAATGCTAAGCACCCGACCAGACACGTCATCGACAGAAGTTGGGAGATACTCAACATCGGCCTCCCTGGGGGCTGCGTGGCACAAACAGAACTTAAGTCCAGACAGGTCAGACTCCAAGGCCTATGCACAGATTGCCAAAGCCTAGCTATGACCTCCTGTCATGATTTCTGAGCATTCTAAGATACATGATGATATATATATATATATATATATATTTGTTGATGTTACTTCAACTTTTAAATAAAGTATAATTTCTCCCTAAACTATAAAATTAAGCTGCTGGGTACAGGGTAGAAATACTGTCACCAACTGGAAACCAATGATATTCAAATTTAAAAGAGAGATTCCCTTCACCAGTCTATTATATCCAATATTTTACTGAGAAAAACTGGCCTCAAAAAGTTCAAACATCTACACTTTTTTCAAACATGTAGACTATTTTTTCAAATAGTACAGAGGGATGGAAATAGCAACCTCCTCTAGCACTAGGAAGAGAAGGACAGGGCAGGCCAGGACACAGCTCCCCTGACTTCACAACAAGGGCCTAAACATTCTTAGAGAAAACATTCTTAGTCCTGGTGCTCAAAGAACTCTCAGCAGAGGAATCCAAAATGGCTGAAAGACACTTAAGAAAATGTTCAACATCCTTAGCCATCAGAGACATACAAATCAAAACTACTCTGAGATTCTATCGTATACCTGTAAGAATGGCCAAGATCAAAAACACTGATGACAACTTATGCTGGACAGGATGTGGGGTAAAGGGAACACTCCTGCATTGTTGGTGGGAGTGCAAGCTGGTACAGGCCCTTTGGATATCAGTTTGGCGATTTCTCAGAAAATTAGGAAACAACCTTCCTCAAGACCCAGCAATACCACTTTTGGGTATATATCCAAAGGATGCTCAATCATACCACAAGAACATGTGTTCAACTATGTTTATAGCAGCATTGCTTGTCATAGCCAGAACCTGGAAACAACCTAAATGCCCCTCGACCGAAGAATGGATAAGGAAAATATGATACATTTACATAATGGAGTACTACACAGCAGAAAAAAGTAACGACATCTTGAAATTTGCAGGCAAATGGATGGAACCAGAAAACATCATATTGAGTGAGGTGACACAGACCCAGAAAGACAATTATCATATGTACTCACTCATAAGTGTTTTTAAACATAAAGCAAAGAACACCAGCCTACAAATCACAATCCCAGAGAATCTAGACAACAATGAGGACCCCAAGAGAGACATACATGGATCTAATCTACATGGGAAGTACTAAAAGACAAGATCTCCTGAGTAAATTGGGAACATGGGGACCATGGGAGAGGGTTGGAGGGGAGGAGAGAGGAAAGGAGGGGAGTAGAGAAAAATGTATAGCTCAATAAAAAAATCAATAAAAAAGCATTTCTCAATAAAAAAAAAAAGATGGCACTTAAGACACTACTACTGTGAATCAAACTCACATAAACTGCCAGAAGAAATACACACTTTTTTCCAAACCAATTCTCTTCTTTCTGCTTTCCTTGAGGAAAGCAAGGTTCAAAAACTGTATTACCATGACTTTAATGGCACAATAAAATACACATGGTACTCCCCCATCCCCACGATGAGTCATGGAGCCTGTTCCATTAACAGATACAGTCAATTATGCCTGTAAGGGCCCATGCTCACCTTTATCTTTCTGAGATGCTGGAGCTTTCCACAAGATTAAGGACAAAAGGGTCCCAATCACAGAATGTCTTTTCTGAACATATCTCCCTTTCCTTTGTCTGTGCTTGCTTACACGTAAAGTGCTTGGGGCAGGTGGGGTATGTGGGGGGGCAGGAGGGTTGTGGTGCACTTTCCCACCCTGTGATAAGCCCCGGAAGGAGCATGTGTCCAAGCCTCAGGCCCAAATCTCCATGTACAGAATGCTCCCATCTGGTCTACTCTTTTAAATCTCCACTCAGAGCGACTACTGTTTTCCCAGGAGCTGCAGTAATTTTAGGTTTCTGGAAGAAGGAAATCTGAAAGGATTATGTGGTGAAGGACATAGTGAGGAGGGAACAGTCACATCCTAGCCGTCTCCAGGGAGGCTGCAGACATTAAAAGATTACACAAGGCCCCAGAGCCAAATGGAAACACTCCCCAGAAACAACTTCTTAAAAACACATGAAGAAAACAAAAAGATAAAAACATATATTCCATGTTCACATGATGTTCTGCCAAGGCCCAAGCCCTGGACCACATACATACATTTGGAGACAATGCCTCTTGCTGTCTCCAGGAGAGCCACAAGGCCTCCGCTGCCCTGGGGCAGAAGCTGAACAGAGCACTGACCAGCTAAGAAGCTGATGGGAGGCGAATCCTGCACGGTATGTGTGTGTGTGTGTGTGCACGCACATATGCACGCGCTGTGCTCGCCTCCTATCTATCTCCTCTCTGAATGCCCCAATGCCATTCTCTTTGAGCAATGTTGACTACTAAAGTTAGCGTGCCACTCAGATTGCTCAACTCTAGGTTTCCTGACCTGTGAAACACTTTACACACATTATCAGGAGATAACGTGCAGCTTTTCAGGTCCTGATTACCCATCTCCCCTGCTGCTAATACAGTGTATTCTCTCCATCTTCTGTTCCAAAAAACTTAAACTGCCAACTCAAAAAGTAAAAGAATCTCTTTCAAGCCCCGCCCCCAACGTGATGGCACCACCATTCTTCAGTTATCACAGTACTGTACCTTTCAGATATACAGCATCGGTACCATGATAACCGAAAAAGGGCAGTTCAGTCTCAGATCTACCTGCACCCGCCCCGATTTACCATCCTAGCTGGCCACACAGCTATCTTTAAGTCTGTAAGCATGTAAGTACATGTGCATGTACACACTCATGCATGCATGTACACACACACAGCGCGTTTCTAAACATGCTCATTTTTTCCTGACTAGAAACTCTTCTTTCACTTTGAGCTCTGTAAGCTGAGTCTTCTGGCTAGCTACTATTCTCGGAGTGTGCAAATCTTTATACCTTAGCAGTTAATTTCTGCTAATATCCAACTGCCTGAACTCACTTCTGTAACTTCCAAACTGGTTTGGGAACATTCCTATGAATTTCTCTCTCCCAGCCAGCTAATATGTTATATCACTGGAAAAATAGCCCACTTGCCACAGTAAGAATGCTATCGGAAAGATGGGACTGGAAAAACTACAAGCTGTATAAAAGTTTATCTCCAGAATATTAACAAAACATAAAGCACAGACACAAGACCTGCCCAATATATATCTGATACAGTTTAGGTAACATGAGGGCAACAGCTGTCATGGAAGAAGGGGGGCCCAAGCCCATGTGTGACTAATAGATAAACAGGCAAACAGTCACAACTGTTGCTGGTTAAAGATCAATACAAGCAGGCACACTGCTGTGGTCACAGGCTACACACAGCACACCTTGTCATTCTGTTGGTCAGAAAAATCAAACTGAATAGAACAATGAGGTCAAATGAAAACAGCTTACGTGTAGGGAGAGAGTGGTCCCAGCAGCACTTTGGAAACGTCCTGCTGTCCAAGGGTCATGAGCAGCAGAACTAGACTTTGGTTGGTCGAGTCCACACATCCGCCCTGTAAACACAAACACTCTAATGATTAATCATAGTACAAACCAGAAAAGGGACCCAACAGGCAGGGAGAGAGGAAGGCAGAGACACTCAGAACAGAGGTTCCAGAATAGCGAACTAAAGTGCAAACAGCAACAAACAAAACAGGGGCCTCCTGAGAACAACTGTTCTAGTACCAACTTGAGGTTACACTAACAACTAAACTAAGTAACAGTGGAAAACATAACATGCAAGAAATCACTATTCCCAGGTATACATCTATGGAGGGAAATGAAACTCTTCCTTCATAACTGGAACATCAGAGAGCATCATTTTACTGGGTGTCTACAGATCGAGGACCGGTATAGTTGTGCCCAAGGGTTAGGCAGACCTATGCTTACTGAGTGTGACCAAGGGCAGTCAAGCACACACAGAAGGACCATCTTTGAGGTCCCCCAGTACTCATTCCATCTGCTCTGAAACAGCTCCGGACGCTCTTAACTGCTCGCTACCTCTTCTCAAGCCTTGCACTGCCAAGGACCACAGTCAGACCACCTCTTCTTATTGAGCCCTCATCACTCCCCAAGAGTCCCTTCGTTTGTCTGTTTTTCTTCCAAGCATAGGCAAACACAAAAACCTTCAAAATGTTTATCCTGAAAGATAACTGTTCGGGTAGCTTCCTATTTTCATTTTTTATTTCCAACCATGTCAGCTGAGCTGTTGTTTAAATAAATATCTTTTTAAAAAGCCTTTATTCCTGATGGTTCTTTCTAGGGTAACTGTAACAATGTCAATTTATATACAACCTTACAGAGTACACGCAGAATGTCATGAAATATCTACCCCTCTTACATATCTAAAAAATAAATGTTCAAGGCTAGACCCTGAGTACAACAGGTAGCCAGCCAGACACACTTACAAGGTCTAACCCTTCCTTTTTGGTTTACTCCGCGAAAGGCAGGGAGTGCACTAACTCCTAGCAGCGAACAGTCCTTCTTGGGCTGCCACTCACAGGTTAGTAGGCCTTTTGAAAACCCATCCCGCTCAAGTTAATAAAGAACAAGAATCATTTTTCATTTCATTCATCAAACTTTTAGGACAATAGCTCCTTTTCCATGCAAAACAGGAAATCTGATGAACAGAACTAATTGGCTCACGGCTCTTGTTCCATTTTCCTGAGCCTGACTAAAATTAAACTTTTCTCTTCCGTCTGCTTCCTACACCGAGCTGCTATTGCACCATCCTCAGCTGACTTGGATTAGGTACTGGAAGAGATCTTAATACAGTAGATATGTCAGGTTCCATGTACAGGATACCATGGACGGAGGGGTGGTGGTGGGCTACAAGATGTGAGGGCACAGATAAGGGTGTTACTTGCAAAACAACAGAAGCAGGCTTTGGGGAGCAGGCATTTGCTGGAGGGATAGGCAGGCCTTGGAAAGAAGAGAAGAACAGCATGGTGGAATGGCTCAGAGCCAATGGGAAGAAGCTAGGCTCTACAGAGACACATGTAATCTCAGGATAAAGAGAGGGTGGGCAGAACCTGAGGTGGGGCTTTTCTAACTGCTCAGAAAGAGATCAAGCCCAAGTTTGGAGGGAGAAACAGACTCAGAGAGGGAGGCTGAGGAGGATCTGGAAGAGACCACCCCTCAGAAGACATGGAAAGCAGCTCCCATGGAAGTGTGAAGTGAGGTGAGGCGGAAAGAAAGCAGGGCAGTGGACAGAACAGGACAGAACCAACAGGGCATAGTAACCCACAAGCAGAAGGAGCTGGGTCAGAGACTCACAATTTGGATTTAAAAAAAAAAGAACATCTTCAGATGGGAGAGTTTTTATGACTTGTATGTCACACCACAGACACAGAGAATTAGTCAAAAAAGCATTAAGTATTTTCATCCTTTTACTAAAGACTAGAGACACACAAAGTTTTCTTAGTGACTAAAGCAAAGCAAATTTGGCTGAGGAACAATAATGGCTTTTAAAAGATCTCAATTAAAGATAAGAATCCAGTAACTAATCCAGGATGTATGTTTTCCTCCTGGAACTGGTCGGCCCTGCTTTTATTCCAGGACTCGAGTCTGCTATTAATGAGATATGAAACCCAAACTCCAGCTGGGCCCATGGGCACAGCTGGGTACCTGCTGAACTTCTCTGGAACACAAGGTTTTTCATTTTCCCACAGTCTACTAGAAAGGGACAGAAGTGCCCCACAGTCAGAGAGGACAAACCAGCCACAAGGTCAGGAAATGAAGACCTATATAAGCCAACAAGGACTTTAGAGACAGCTACCACCATACCTTTACCCAACCCAACATACAGACAGAAAACTGAACAAAACCAAGATTTAAGTAACTGGTGAATCGATGGCTCCATCACTTACCCACAAACATCTAATCAACACTTGTCTTTCAAAACCAATGCTAAATCTGTCATCAAAAATGAACTGATGTGGCACCAAAAAAACACCTGCCCCAGACCTGGCTACACAAGATTCCTGACAGGCCATGTCTTGAGGAGGCCCTCACTTCCTGCCTCCCCTGCTCCCAGCAGCAAGCACAAGGCTATGCTATGCTCTTCAGGCACATCAGGAGACACTCCCAGCTTTAATTAGGTTAGAATCAGCCACTTAGGACCAGTGCCTACTTAGTTCTGAAACAGTTCAGTCTCCCTGATGCCACTGTGAGAATGCTGACATTTTGTCACATGACCACTAAGCAGGTTTCAATGCCAGGCTTGGGTCAGGTGGGCAGATTGCGATGATAAACAATCCTCTACTGTGTGGTCATTCTGGAGACCTGTACCCATAACGTGCTCCCCTAGAAACGTATTTTCCTCTTCCAGCATCTTCCCTTCCCTCACAACCCCCTCACTTTCAGTCACCTCGGACAAGGCAAAGTGAAGTGTGTGTTCACTTATGATTATGTTTATTGTGCCTGTGCTGCATCCTACCCGGAGAACTGCAGATGCCAACTGGGTAACTCGCTGAAGTCTCTTTCCCACTGCCTCCACCATGCTGTGACAGCCTGGGTCTTCTCTAGATGGTGTTCAGTACTCTAGAAATACTGCAAATTATCCACGTACAAATCCAGATTTCTACCCTGATAAATCTGAAGGTGAGTCCCATAAGATCGATTGGTGTGTGTGCAGGACAGGACGGGGCGTAAAAAGAGAATACTCCAGGGCTAAAGAGGTGGCATGGTGGTTAAGAACACTTGCTACTCTTGCAGAGAACCCAGATTAATCGCAATACCCACACAGTGGCTCAGAGTCGTGTGTTGCAGGGGATCTGACAACCTCTTCTGGCTTCTACAGGCACAGGCATGCATGTGGTACACATATATACATACAGGCAGGACACTCATGTACATAAAATCAGATGAGGATAGAGATAGATAGATAGATAGATAGATAGATAGATAGATAGATAGATAGATGAAAGAGAGAGAGAGAAGTCGGTGTGCCAGTCTCCATCTCACGTCACCTGCTTCTGTGTTTTACTGAACTTCACTCCCTTTTCTGACCATTCCATTTCTCTCCTGTCTCCATTGAAACCTCTATGTTCTATGTCCCAACAGATTTAGATCTCTGCTCATGACTAATTCAATGAACCCATCAAACTAGTTCATTCTAAACACCAGGTACACAGGTTAGCAAATAAAGAAGGCTATAAAGACATCTGCTGCCTTCTTCAGACTGCTCCTTTCCCCACATCTGCAGAGGCAGGGGCATACCCTGTAGATTTCTTCAAGCAGCAGTTTCGCACAGTTCCGGCCGAGGTCCTCAGGAAGAACTGCTGCTCCCTGGCCCTGGGGATTAGAGGCCAGTTCAGCGCTCAGGAAGGTACCGTTGGTAGTCTCTGCCACCAGTGACAGTCCAAAGCCCGGAGACCTAGTGATTCAAAGGCAGACACTGAGTAAGTAAAGGCACACATGGCAGCATACAGCAACGGGTACGCCTTCTTCTTCTTTTTTTTACTATTTATTTATTTATTATGTATACAATATTCTGTGTGTATGCCTGCAGGTCAGAAGAGGGCACCAGACCTCATTACAGATGGTTGTGAGCCACCATGTGGTTGCCGGGAATTGAACTCAGGACCTTTGGAAGAGCAGGCAATGCTCTTAACCTCTGAGCCATCTCTCCAGCCCGTACGCCTTCCTCATTAAAGAAATAAGACTACTGAGGCACACAAAGCAGAACCAAGACAAGAGGTCTTGCATTTCCAGTTAGTCTTCTAATCTTATACTTTCTCCCTCCCTGCCCTTTGCAAAGACTCTCATTATGTTTATAACAATCACAGAATATGATGTCAACAGGCTTTTAGGTACCGAGGATGCACCAGGGCTATTTCAGTCTTGTTGAGAAGTTACCACTGCCTTCATTTTATGAGAATATGCTGGGAATAAGCAGCCTGAACCAGGTCCACTCTGTTCAAAAGTAACAAAGGTTAAGTCTCAAATGCAGGCCTTACAGATTCCAGAGTCTTAAGAAGTTCTCCAGTTTCCATTCGACCCTGAACTACAGAGCCCATTCAGAACTTACTACAACCATCTGCCTTCAAGTCTGAGAAACACCAGATGTTTCCATAATGATAAGCACAAAACCAGAAAGGGCAAAGGAGTTCCACCTTTGCACTTTTGTCTGGAGACAGCACTAAAATGAGAATTTACCTAACTATCGTCAATGAGCTGGCATTGGGGTCTCTGTTATGGTTTCTACAATATAACAGCTAGAACCTAATCGTTTTGTCCAGGACCACAGCTGACTTACTCATGCATCCAACAAGCAAGCACCTGAGGGAAGCTTCCACAGCCAGGAACTGGAAGTATGCTGGGTAAGCGCCTAAGATTCTGTCCTCATGAAACACTGACAACCAATTTAGCCAGAAGAAAGGAATATAAATAAATAACCAGTCCGTAAACAAGAAAAAGAAGCACCTCTCCACAATACTGCCAGATTTGATGCTCAAATGTACTTTGTCCATTGCAGAGTAAATATACCCCTCAAAAAGCTTTCTCAATGGCACAGTCCATACACAATTGCAACAGTGCTGTCTCTTTTAACACTGCTCAATGCTGTTCTCAAAATGTCTTCTATATCCAGAACACTGGCCAAAATGATTCCAGAAAAACTAGAAGAATAATTATGCTTATTTCATTTTCTTTTTAGAGACAGTATTTCACTATGTAGCCCCCAGCTGGCCTCAAACTCACAAGCCTGTTGTCTCAGCCTGCAAGGAGGACTAGGATTATAGACATGCATCACCAAAGCTTGCTAATGATGCTCTGCATGCAAGGTATTGACTTCCTATGTGGAAGAATTCTATTGCCCAGTTTTTAACTTCTTTAAAACAATTATCTACTTAGTCAAAGGTTAGTGCCACCTACCAAAGCCAAGGTTCCAGAGCATCTGACTCATATTTAGCAAACATCACTCATCATTAGAGACACATATAAAATTCTAGTGCCTTTGAGTCAAAAGGAAAAACCGCACATCTAGCATGATGGCTGCACGCACACGGCATCACTGAGGATCTGCACTGGCAGTTTGCAAAGCTCAGCTTCCCAACACAGAAAAAAATTATTACTTCATTTTTTTTTTTCAAGTAATGACAGTGTAGGTCAAAATGTACCACACTGGGCCAATGTGCATGCTGGTCTAAGTACTAACAGGTTACTAAGAGGTGCTGACTCCCAGGGCTCCAGGCCTTGCACACTACATTGTCATGACCCTTCCTCCTTGTGTGGCTCCATTACTTGATCAGATTGGGGCAATCCAGACATAATGTCACAATGACTTATGACCAGCAACTTGGGGTTTAAAGACTAAACATAAATGAAAGTCACATACTGCTTTTGTACATAACTTCCTAAATGGACTCTGAAGCTAATGAACATCATGTCCAAACCCTGACCTATACATATGGCTGCTACTCACAGAAACTGACACTATACCAGGTCAGGTGGGTAAATGACACTATAACACTCAGACAGCTTCGCCACCACGTATCTTTCCCCAGCCTTCGCAATCCCATCCAAAACAGAACTGACCCATCAATTCCAGACATCTAGCTAAGGTAGAAGGCAGGAAGAAAAGGCCAACATTAGGAGTTACCATTTCTGTCATATGCACTGAGTGCTAGACACATTGATAGGACACACACACTCTCTTTAAATATAATGTCTATAATTATCCTGGAATACATCATTACACTCAGTGTAAATGAAGAATGTTCTGGTGGTTGAGTAACAAAAGGTTTGGAAGTGTCAATGACCTTTCTACCCCCAGGGGAAGAGCCAACTCTGTGGACACATCCTTCCCAGCCCTAACCTCTGACACCATCACTTTCCACTGAGCTATGTGAAGGCCAGATTGCTCACTCACACTTATCCCCCCTTCTTCACCTCAGACAGCTGTGAGGACCAGCTGTGCTGCCCCTTAGAAGAAAAGCGACTTCTTAACCCAAGTAGATAATTGTAGAACCCAATGCTTTTATTTTTGGGAGAGAAACCTGAAAACTTTAGATTCAAACCAATAAAATGAGAGGTGAAAATAAATAAATAAATAATTAAAAAACCAGAAAGGAGTGGTGCAGCTTTCTCCCTTGGAAACCTGTTTTAAAATGCACTCACTTCCCAGAGTTAACACCTTTCATGTGGTCTGTGTAAATATAGATGTCGGGTATGAACTTGTTGAGGATGCTCCTGGCAGAGTCCACAATCCGGTTTGCCATCTGAGGGGATACACGCACCGAGTACCTGCAGCCCAGGGTTAAGGAAGTCATGATACTTGGATGACGGAGCAGAGGAAAGCAGGTTAGAAGGCTAGGGAGTTTGTGTCATGCTGGGACTTACGATTCCATTGTCGTCCAACTATTATTATTTAGCTTAATAGTTCCATCACTCAATTTTTCATTATTATAAAAAAATGGTTAAAAGTCATGATGAAAAAGAATCTAGATTCCTATAACGAAAAGTAAAAAGTCAAGTCAGATGGTGGTAGTGCACGCCTTTGATCCCAGCACTCGGGAGGCAGAGGCAAGTGGATCTCTTGAGTTGGAGGCCAGTCTGGTCTACAGAGTGAACTCCAGGACAGCCAGGACTACACAGAGAATCCTGTCTTGAACAGCTCCCACAGCCCAACCCTGACTTCTGAAACACCCTTTCTCTGTAACCAGTCTACTCTACAGTGTGACCATGTCTGCTTCTTCAAACCACAGCCAGGCTCCCTGTGAAGACTAGAGGACACTCTGGTATCTTTGTGTAGTCGGACTGCTGTAAGAAGCCTCTCTAGGAACATAAGGTCAGGCCAGATACCAGACTGGGGTGGCCCTGAGTCAATCCAAGCCTACTGCCCAGGATGCCAACAGAGACAGAAAGGCAAAAAATGAAAGACCAAGGCGTCTGCTGTTTGAAGGACCACAGATTTCCCAATAAAAGTTTCTATTATTTAAAAGTTAGTTACTGCATCTGTGAGGATGCAGTACTTGCTGCTCTCTGGAGAAAACTATTACCCTGCATCCTATAAGGAACCCCAGAAAGGGAGGAAGAAATTACAGAAAGGGTTGGTGCTTGAGGATGTGGACCCATAACCCCAAATTAAAACTTTGTATCAGAGACAGACTCTCCCTGGCCCCACTTCCAAGGTGTGGTGCATCCTCAAGAGCTGATATATAGAGACACAGATGCAGGACTAAGCAATGAGAACAAGAACACGCTGTCTTCCCACCACCATGATAACCCATATGGACTCCAGCACAGTGTGATCTGCCCATTCCCACAAAGCTGTTTGATAATTACTATCAATAATACACTCAATTTTCATTAGAACTAAGAAACAAATGCTTGCATGGGGCCTGGCCTGTCGCCAGCTCCTCTCCTTGTCTGGGTCCAAACACTTAAAGAGCTACCCTCTTGGATCCTGCTGTCCAGCCTCTCCAGCCTGTTCACCCCAAACTGGAGCTGCTGTCTATGTCCATCCACCCAGTCCTCACCTGAACTGCTTTCCGTCACTGTTAGGTCCACAGATGCCTCCTGCGTGCAGCCCTCCAGCCAGCACCCGACTTGAAGGTACCACATTTCCCTTCAGACACTTGCTCCATGAGGGCAGGGGCTTTACTGCCATATCCCACACAACTCTCCACAGTTCCACTTTTGTACTCAGAAACACTCAATAAATATTTGACTTGACTCAAAGGACAAATCCGAAATGGGGAAAGAGCAGAAAAAGGGATTTTTCAGTACACAAAGAGCCCAGTTTCATCACCATGTCTCTGTCCAGAGTGCACTTTGGACAGTTTAGACAAACACTTTAGGTTTCAGTCTCTGCACTGAGAGGGTGCCATCTTTTTGGAATCTGAGCCTACCCACTCTCCCCACCCTGAGACAACCCCACAGCACTCATGGATCCCAAAGCTCTTTCACATACATATCTCCTTATTTTATGTTCAAGTCAACCCTGTGATGGAGCTTAAGTCCTGGCTCTCGTGCTTACTACAGGGTAAACCTTAGGGATGCAGAACTGAGACACTTGCTCAGAACTAAAGAGATCTGACTACAAAAAAAACAAAAACAAAGCAGCCTACTCTTACCCCCTCACAAGACAGGCAAAACAGGACATGCACATACATGTGTGGTACATGGTGTGTGAAAGAAAAACAGACCAAAAGACTCAAACTAGCTTCTCTACAGTCAGATTGTGCCACAAATCCCAACCTCCCCAGCTCTCCTGCCTGTCCCCGAGCTTCTGTACCTAACTCCTCCACACTGAACCATGAGCTCTGGATCAGAACATGAAACAGAGCGAGTGGCCTCTCTCCTGTCAGAGTGGGCAGAAGGCAGCCAATAAAAGGGGATTACTCTCTAGTCACAGCTGCTGGCCACCAGCAGCTCCTTCCCAGGACCTGTCCACTTAGTCACTGACCTCAGAGGAAAAAGCACCACTAGGGGTTGGGAGTAGGGGGATGAGGGGGTATCAGTTAAAGCTACAGTTCTCCCAATGCGAGAACAAGGAGGAGCTCAGTCCAAGCCAGAATCAGCCCACAGAAGCAAAACCCACAGAATTAACTACAGCTTTCCCTCGGGTTCTGAAACAGGCAGGGTAGAGATCAGCAAGCCTGCACTGCTTTGAGCAGCTTGGTAAATGGCAGTTCAGATAACTGGAGGCTAGAGTGTTTGGTCTAGACAGGACTGTGACTCAGGGTGCCATGAGTGCTTCCATGGGCAGATCTGTGCCAGTTTAGGAGTTCTGTCCTGCTTCACTCAGGAGGGATGGACGTGGCACTTACAAGTTATCTCCTGCCTCAGACTCCACATGGGGAAGGTTCAAAGGACATTAGCAGGGAAAGTCAGGGAGGACAAAGTTCCACCTTTACCACTTCCTGATACAAAACACCAACAGTATTCTTCCATTCGATCCCTCTGTTCTTTAAAGCACGCACACTTATGTCCACCGGAATTGACCTTCAATCTCAGGCTTCCAATCCCTTGACCTCTGCCTTCTCCAGAAAGTGCGGGTTTTGCCACCTTACTAAGTGATACCCATCCTGGCAACTGCTTCACCCTGCCTCTCCAGCTTGTCATCTCTGCACCATCATCTTGTGCTACCCACCCACTCTTCCAGGCGCTCCCATCCCTGGAGGAAACAGGCCCTCTTGATCATCAGCATCTCCTGCCAGGCTGCCATCATGAAAATTTTTCAACTTCATCAGAACCCTTGTGGCTATCCCCATGTCTTCTTTTCATCTTCAGGAACTACCCACACGGTGACAGCACACCTTTGCCATTCCTGTCACACCTCTATTCCAACCCCATTCCTGTCTTTGGCCTCAGTTCAGCTCATCCCAGCCCTTCCTACCCACCTCCACGAAGTTCTACCTTGAACAAACCCTGCTGTGTGCTTGTAAATGTGAACACACACCCTATGAACAAGAGCAGCCACCATCTACCAATGGCTTACCTACGCCTGCAGTCCATGCGGTAGACAGAACACGCCTGGTGCAGGAGTCAACCAACGAATGGGCGCGCAGCAGCGAGCAGGAGAACCACTAAGTCCCGACCCTGGGATACGAATCATCTTGTCACTGCCCCAGACCTCTCACCTAAATTCACTTTTTCCAGCGTACAGAATGCTCAGATCATGAACAACCTTTCTTGTTTGTTTCCATAGCAGTGCTCATGTGTACTCACACACATGGAGGCCAGAGGACACCTTCAGGAATCCAAAACTCCCTTCCAATCCCATCCATAAAGCTCTACCGGGAGCTGACCAGACTCATTAACCCTCGGCTCCTTAATTAGGACAAGCTGGCTGGCTAGCAAGCCCTGGGTATTGTGGAATATTATTTTAAGATGTATTACATTTGTCATGCTGTGGAACATTTATTTTAATGAAGCAAAGATGTGTTGCATTATTTATGTTGCATTTGTCCAACTCTGTGAAGCTGTGTTACTTTGCCTGTCTAAAACACCAGGTTGCTCTCTCTAACCAAGAGCTGAATAGCCAGTACCTAGGCCAGAGAAAGGATGGGTGGGGCTGGCGGGCAGAGAGAATTAAAAAAAAAAAAAAAGGAGTTATCTGGGAAGAGAGAGAGAGGAGTAAGAAAAGAAGGAGACTTCAGGGACCAGTCACTAGCTACAGAGCAAGTCACAGAGTAAGACTCAATGCATTTATTTGGGAGCTAGGTGGCAGGCCTCCCGAAAGAGCAATGAGCCAAAAAAGTTAAATAACCAACTACACCCAGTGATCCTATATCTGCTTTCCCAGTAGAACTATACACATGCCACTACAACAGCTGGAGAACCAAACTCAGGTCATGTGTGCAAGGCAAGAGCTTTACAGCCTAAGCCACTTGCCTAGGCACAACCTATCTTCAAAAGGAAGTGTATTCTGCATGCTCTCCCTCATCTTTCCTGTGGAGATTCTACACGGAACAACTCTAACACAGCTCTTCCTTGTCCCCCTACAGCCCAGAACAGGTCGTGTATCTTCCACCTCCGGCACCTCTAAAGAAAAGCTCTTTCCAGGCCTTCTGTTTTTCCCTGCAAAGACTGACTCCTCAGCGCCTTAGCAGGTCCAGTCTTTTTCCAGTTCTGACGGCCTCCTGGGGTTCCAGTCTCCTCTCTGCCTTCTTCATGACTGCTGACTTCAAAGCATTCACTTCTCGCCGTCATCTTGCCCCAGAGCTACAGATCCTCAGTCATCTTGCCCCAGAGCTACAGATCCTCAATTCCAATGTCCTTTCTAGACTACTTCACTGGAGCCACCACAGTCAGCATGTGTAACACGGAACTCACCCTCGCCCCATTCCACCTGCTGTGGCGACTGTCAAAGCAAACACCCCACCCTTGAGTCTCGGTGAGAAGCATCAGAGCCCTTCCCAATGATCCCAATCCTCTTCTGTGTGCCATGCACTCTCTCCCTCTATAGCCTCTCACCCATCCTTGCTGGAGGGTACAATACTTCTGTTACCACTACCACTAAGTGGCTGCTATTAGGTGATTTTCTTCCACAATCATACTCTCCAAATATTCCACTGAAGTTCTTACATGACCACTGAAGTTGTCCTCCTAATATGCAAATTTGTTCTCCAGATGAAAATCACTCACTTTTAAATACAGACCAACTGCTGAAAATGGCCCTCAGTTCTTTATCAGCTCCTGCACAATTCCTACCCCACTGTGTACTTCAACGGCCACTGACCACCAGAGTCCTGCCGGCCCGCATTGCTAGCCATGCCCTAGAGTGCCACTTCCTCTGCAAACACTCCCTTTTCTCACTGAAGCATCCCCCTTTCTTCACCTACTACTTCACCAGCCTCCATCCTCTAATAAGACTTTTTCAAATGTCCCTGCTTTTCTCCAGGAAAAAAATGCAGAGGTTAAAAGCCTGGGACTACTGACAAGGTTTAAATCTCAGATGTGCCAATTAGCTATGTGATATTATTAACAAACTTTTATACCACAGTTTCCTGTATCTGCAAAGCAAGGTGCGAGTTAACTCGAAACATTCTGAAGTCTAACACTGAGGTGCATAAAGTGATCTTCCTCCATAGGACACAGAAGCACTTCACAACAGAGTGCTATGATCCCAGCCTCCCCCAAATCCTCCACACAAGTGGCCACTCCATCGCCCCGGATCCCCCAGCTTTTATGAGATTGTTGTCTAAGATGCGAATAGTGGAAACAAGTGGAGTTGTTCACTCCACAAGGCAAGGATCCAACGCAAAGGATACGCCATCCCTCTGATACGCTTGATTTTCCCTGGGTCCGTGAGCTGAACGGGCTTCAGGACCTTCCTTACAGGGCATGAGAAAAGCACTTCGCCTCCTCCTCCGGGAGGCATTCCCCGCCGCAAGATCTGCACAAAACAATGAGGGGACACAGGGCAGTGTAGACACAGAAAATATGGCTTCCCGACACCAAACCCAGGAAGGTCAAATCATTCCCACTGTGCTTTGAAGACACCAAGGATTCTCAGGACCTCTGGGACACAAATTATACCAGGGTGATTCAGACAAAAGAGGCAAAAGGAAAGACTCCATGTAGTTCTAGCCCTCGGCTAACCAAGAGCTGTGATGTGGTGTGAAGGGCTCAGTAGATAAGTGTTTATAACAGTACCTACTACAGAGTAGGTATCATGTGACCACTGGCTACTATTGCCATTATTAAAGAGTGCCATTATTAAAGGGTCTCTTTTAGTTCAAGGTTCGAAGCATCACTCCTGTAAATCATCATGATATATGATGATCTGAAATGTGGCACATGTTTCTTCCAAATAGTTAAATAAAAATATATATCTTAGGTATATACAGCTAGCAGTTCACACATTCTTACCTTTAGCTCAAATGACTCTCCATCAATCCCAAACTGTTTCAATAGAGGGAGTGCTGTTGCTTTAAGAACATCAACCTACAAATTATTTCAAAGAAAAATTTTTAATTAAATTTTGAACATGTACATAAGAATTCAAGAAGCAAACAAACTCAAGAGACAGCTGTGACTCACACAGAAAACTGGGATATCTGTTCATTTTCATAGGTATCACATGGCATTATTTTATTAGTTTACTAATAAATATTATCGTAACATTAATGTATTAATATTTTCCCAATATATATGTATACTCTTTTTAACACTTAGAGCTGTGTCTCTCCAGGTCAGAGTAAACCAAATGAACTCCTCAATGTTGAGACCTAAGAATTCTGATACAGGTGCTCACCGCACATAGTGAGGGTTTAGGGGGAATGATGAAGCCTAATTACAAAAGCACTGACAGTTCGCAGCAGGATTTTGCCAATTATTGTTATCTGTTCCATATCCAAAGGGCCTGGGGAGGCTGCACTATGAGAGGAAGCAAACAAAAGTGGTAGCAGAAGAAACCAGAAGAAGCCCTACTCCTGGTCCCAAGCTCAGCCTCTGATGAGTTACATGATCCCGGTCAAAAGTATCACAGCAATTTAAATTCCCTTCCCTAAGACAGGTGTCAAGCCTTGCTATCTCCACGATGCCACAGTCTAACAGGCTGATTCAATACAGTTATCCTCCAATGAGGCTCCAAGAGCAGAAGACAAGCAGTCAGAAGTAGAAAGATGTAGGAAGCCTAGAAACACATTTAGAATGGACCGGGTGTGCAGGGGCAGAATCCAGCAAAACTATTAAAGGTTAGCTAATTTAATTAAATGTTAACGCTAAGCACATCCACAAATGCAAGAGGCATGCATCTCTTAACAATGGGAAACATCCTAAGAAATGTGTCCTTGTGGGAAACTATATAGTGCCCTTATGCATTAGTCTATTTGAGTTTCCCTAAAACCCAGTGACTGGTTTTCCTTCTGTAGTAACTCTCCCTAATTGCCCTATCTTGACAGTCTTCAACAAAAATGTTGAAATTTGTCATTTTAACACTTATAGGCCCTTTAGACGCAATTTAGTAAATCCGATGCAGCCTTCATTAACAGACTATGGCCAGTATTAGGAAAGTGGCTTATTTCTCTTTGAACAAACTTGTGATACAAGGTTAGGCCTGGTTCAATTTCTCACATGTCCCTCCATCACATTACAAAGTGCACCCTCTCTTGAACTTCCCAGCTTCCAGAGAGAAGAAAGTTTCCCGGGTACTTTGTAGTAGCAAAGCCCATCAGAATGAGACAGACTCTCCACACTGCACACCTCTCTGTCAGGGACAGCTTCTGCCCTCCAGTTTCCAGCTACATACCCCAAGAGAATGAGAGTTCTTTGAGGAAGAATTAATTACTCATGAAATTCATTCTGTACAGAGAGCAGCACCACAGGTGAAGAGAATAGAGAAGATGCCTGAAAATCCCGCAGGCTGAAAAAGTTACTCTTTTCCCAAATCAGGCACCTCTGTTTTAGTCTAGTCAGGTAACAAGGTCATTATTGTTATAGCTGGCAAAAAAAAAAAAAAAAAAAAAAGCATCCTTATGAGAACAGATTTGCTGTGTAAAGGTTAAAGCACTGTTTCTGGGGAAATTAATTCATCAACTGATTGTTCTTACTAATCCACGAAGTGTTTTTTAAATCTTGTTTAGATCAGTGTTTATGAGCATTAGCAATTATAGAATGGGTAGGAAACCGAGGGAGAGCACAGTGCTGGAATCCCAAGCTGGCGTTTACCATTATTTGAGACACTTTACCTACCTGTAATCTAACAGTACCGGTGTCTCCTGTCCTATTTTAGCCAAGGAACCATTTCCTAGACTTTCCGGACAATGCAGGGAGACAGGCAAGAAGCACTGACTTAAAGTTCTACACAGGTGACACAGCACTCTCAACCCACAGCTGAAAAACGGCAGATCTTGCCCTGTAGTCAGTGTGCTGTGAAGAGTCCACGTAGCTGAGTTTCCAGGAACAGTCCTCAACTGCCCAGAAACACATTACATAATGGGACCATAGTCGGAACCTGGGTAAGCATGAGCAGTCACCATTAACTAGCTGTTCCTTTCCAGTCAGGAGACTAGCAGCACCCTGCAGCTGCCCTCAGAAGACAGCATGGCCTGTATCTACAGAGATGACAGATGCCTCTTCGGTGACAACTGCATGCCGTCCACTGTATGAAGCTTCTTCCAGATAGCAAGGAGTCCTAAAGTGTGGACTCCTTCCCACCCCACAAGACATTAACACAAACTGTGTGACAACTGTGGTCAGCAAAATAAAAGTTTTTGTTAGGTATTAAACCATTTTCCTCCTATCTATGGGAAAATTGACATGCTTAGGGAGAAGCTTGCTATTTCCTACAACTACCACTCCCACATTCCTTTGCCACCCTCATGTCCACTCTGCCTGAAACTTAAGGGAAAAGTCGTTGAGTTAATGGTCAAGGCCTAGATATTATACGGATTATACGGTGGCAGAGCCCAGAGACATCATTTCCTGCCCTCTAGCCTCAGTGCTCACACGACCTTACCAAGACTCCCACACTGCAGCCAGCAGAGCCATGTTTTATGTCAAGCATCTGTTTTGAAGGTTCATAGACACAACAGAGAAAGGCACCTGAATGTTAGCCATCATCTCCATCTTGATGATCACGGGTCTTAACCCAGATGTGTCTTGGAGTAAGTTAACCAATGCTGCATCTCAAGTCAAGCAGCAAAAGAAATGCCCATGAACGGTGGTGGCGCACGCCTTTAATCCCAGCACTCGGGAGGCAGAGACAGGTGGATCTTTGTGAGTTCGAGACCAGCCTGGTCTACAAGAGCTAGTTCCAGCACAGGCTCCAAAACCACAGAGAAACCCGGCCTTGAAAAACCAAAAAGAAAAGAAAAAAAAAAAAAAAAAGGAAATGCCCATGAAAACAAAACTGTACTTTTAAGAGATTCTCTTCTAAGAAACTGGGCTGTGACAACGGACAAATGGAAATCACACTATGGATTGACGTCAATACTCACCGAAGGGTCAACCTGGTCATTGGTTACTCCTCGCAGAACGATTTTTAATGGGTGCTTCATAAATGGAGCCAGGCAAAGCAGAGCCTCCAAGTAATAGCCAATGCCACGAAGAACACTGCAGTCATGCTCCACAGACCCACCATACAGGAGGCCAGGCTGGTAATACAAGGTTGTTCCTTAAACCGAGAGGAAAAAAAAATAACAAACAATGCAGCAGAAACAAAATTAATTATAAAGACAACAAACACAGTGACTTCCGAGGGGAATCTGATCAAGGCCTCCAGGAACCTCAAATGTCATTCCTGAGAGCCCACACTTTATGTCAAAAGCTGACTCACCACCACCTAGCCTCTGAACAATAATAAACTGTGGGTACACTTTAATACCAGTAGTATATACACTCCTCCCTACGCTATGTAAACTGCCACTGTCACAGGGGAGCACCGAAGGCTCCTAACAGACACCAAGCTTCCAGTACACTCAGATGCTGGCTGCATCCATCTGTGGACCAATGTCTCAGCAAACCAGTGGCCCACATTCTGTACACTCCCCTCAAATGAGGTCTGTCACTCACCCCAATAACCAAACAAATACACACAGAATCCAGGTTCTTGTGAAAGCAAATACCATCAGTGGTAGCTATTTTAATTTAATATTAGTGAAATATCTCATTTTGTCAGTGTCATCATTACCCTAGTTCAGTTTTTCACATATTCAAGCAATCAAAAAATATTTGCACAGCATTTATCAAGGGAAGCACATCTGGAAAGGGGCAGATGAACATATCATTCAGGGCCTGTTCTCCATTAGGTGTGGCTGAATGCAGACAGAGGTCAGCACATCTACGTGGATGCCACCTGTGACTCCAAATTCGCCTTCTTTCTTAAGAGAGTCAACATCCAGGGAAGGTTAAGAAGCCTTTGTGGAATGTAGGTGGAGAGTTCATGGTGTCAACCAGTGTCTGCCCTATTTCCTACTCAATGTAGATAATCGTTCTAGAAACAAAAAAGGAAAAACTATCAAGGAACTCAAATGATTATCACCAGGGGGTAGTTAAATAATGACTACCCATTTATACAATAAAGTACTAAACCATAACCCACGATAATACAGAGAGCCCAGCGTAGGACAATAGAACAGCAAAAGCACAGTCCTGCTGAATTGTGACATGACTACTGATGTGGGATGTCCTTTTGTATTTGTGTTGCTTTTATTGGATAATGAATAAAGCTGTTTCAGCCAATGAGTTACAGAGTAAAGCCAGGTGGGAAATCCAAACCAAGATATATATCAAGAGTAGATGCCAGGTAGCTGCCAAAGGGCTCTGGAACCTTACCATGGGCCACAGCCTCATAGTGATACACAGATTAATAGAAATGGGTTATTTTTAAGATGTAAGAGCTAGCTAGGAATACGCCTGAGCTACTGGCCAAACAGTATTATAATTAATATAGCTTTTGTGTGATTATTCGGGTCTGGGCAGCTGAGAAACAAATGTACACATTCATTTACAAACTACCTAAAGGAAAAGTCTAGAAGAGGAAGGAGCTGAAGGGATTGTCAAATTTCTTGAAATTTATTTATATAAATTTGAATCAGATTTTTAAAATAAAGACTTCAGTACATATAATACAGAATATCTGGGAGTTTGCTGTAAGAATTTAACATGATTGCACATACTAAATTCAGAACACTTTCATATATGCCAAGTATATGAAAAACTGAATGCTCGCTTATGTCTGAAATAGCTTCTTGTCCATTTCTCTAAATCAAGTGTAGTTCCCTTTTTCCTTCCAGTGTTAAGGATTGAACCTAGGGCCTTGAGCAAGATAGGTACGCACTATACCACTAACCTATAGTCTTAGTTCTATTATGCCTCTTAAGAATTGGGAGATTTCATACATTTATGCTTGCATTTATGGTATGATTGTGTGTGTGTACGTATATACATACATATAATTATAAATATATATAAATATATAATTTATAAATATATAAAATCATACCATAAACACACTGGGTCTTTCCATTTGAAACTAATATATTAATGATCCAGCATAATAAACTTTTCATACAATCTCCACTTAGCACTCTCTTGGGTTAGTTTCAAAAGGTCCGCTCTAAACATTCATAATGATGGCTTAGATAACAGAAAATAGTTAGTAAAGTGGTTTTAACATAATCCAGCATTTATACCATTCAAATGAGAAGCACAGGAATGCCTATGTAATACATGTAAGGGCTTTTAGGAACAGAGTGAAGACGCTTACCCGTTTGGTTGATTTCAATTCGAGAACCATTAGTTAATTTGTCCAACAGTCTTATAAAGCTTGCTTCAAAATCTGTGAGGGGGAAAAAAAAGAAAATCTTCCGTCAGTCACCATTTCTAGAGAACACATCTCATCCAGGTCCTGAGAAGAGGAGCCTTTGCTTCTGGTGTCAAACCTGAGGTTCCTTCTGGAACTGGCTGACAGATCAATCATGGATTGAGGGACCTGAGGCACTGAAAGGGCACTGACGAGAACAATTCAGCTCTCACATCCAGCAGCAAATATGGATGTGTATATATACCCAGCACTCTATCAATCTAATGGGATGCTCATTTTACCCACATAAAACCTATATATATATAAAAAAAGCCTGGTATGACAGCACACAACTTTAACCCCTGCACTTGAGAGGCTAAGACAAGAGGTTCAGAGTTCAAGGCCAGCTTGATCTACACAGTGAGCTCCAAGGCAACATAATGAGACTCTGCCTCAAAACTACACAACCTATAAAGAACCTTAAAGGAGCACACCAAATGTGGTGGTTTGAATGAGAAATGTCCCTCATATCCATATTCTTGGGCATTTGAATGTTTGGACATTTATGGCCCTTTTTGGCAAGGTTTAAGAGGTGTAGTCTTGTTGGAGGAAATACATCACTGGAGAAGGGCTTTAAGGGTTCAAATACGTGTGCCATTTCTAGTTCATGCTCTCTGCTTCCAGCTCAGTTCAACGTGTGAGCTCTCAGCTTTCTGCCCTAGCCACCACGTCTGCTGCATGCTGCCATGCCTCCCATGACAACAGACTCTCACCACTCTGGAACCGTTAAGCCCAAATACTATGAATTGCTCTGGCTACATTGCTTTGTCATGATGGTAGAAAAGTAATTAGTGCGCCAAAGAAGAAAGAGCACAGAACGTCTTAAAACCAACGTTGTCCTTTCTCCAGAATGTCTAGGAAGAGATTAAGTAGAGGCTACCTTCAATTTAACAGGTGAGGAATTCCCTTTTCCCCTCTCTCCCTTTCTGATCTATAGCTATCTGGATAGTTCAATTTGGGGGTTTGTTGTTGTTTTGTTTCTTACTGAAGACATTTGAGGGTCTGGGGAGGTGGCTCAGTAGGTGAAGTGCTTGCTCTAACAAGCACCAGGTTCAGGTCTATTTTGTGCAAATGGTGAGAACCCACCTGTAATCCCAGAGTGTGCAAGATGGAAACAAGTCACGAGAGCAAGCAAGCTAGAACAGCTAAAGCAGTGAGCTCTGGATTCAACTAAGAGCTCTGCCTCTAACTATATGTAAGGAGAAGAGTGAGCCAGGAAGACTCCTAATGTCAACCACTGGCCTTTACATGCACACAAATGTGCAAACACACATGGCAAAACTGAATAATTCTTTAAAATTGTACTTGAATATAAAATATTACTACCATCTATTTTTAAATACATGAAAAGAATGTTAATGAATGGATTTCTATTGATAAGAGTGGGTAGAATTTAATTTTATATAAAATGTTTACATTTTATGCTCAAATTTTCTTTAATTTCTAAACATTTATTTTTATTTTATGTGTATGTGTGGCTTTGGCAGCACGTATGTACATGCACCAAGTTTGTGTTGTATTCCCTTGGAGCCAGAAGAGGATGTCGGATCACCTGGAACTAGAGTTAAAGACAGTTGTGAGCCACCATGTGGGTACTGAGAACCAAACACCGTTCTCTGCAAGAGCAGCAAGTCCCCTTTAACTGCTGATCCGTCAGTCTAGCCTCTCAGTTTTGCTTTAATAGATATTATCTAAAACCAAGTAACTTGTCAAAAGGAAGGCACGGCGAGTTCACACCTGCAATTCCAGCACTTGGGAGGCTGAGGCAGGAGGACTGCTGTGAGGTTGGAGTCAGCCTAGGTGCAGAGTGAGTTCCAGGCCAGCCAACTCCTCAGTGAGACTAAACAAAGCCTCCAGCAGAGTAGAAGACAGAAAGAAATTTCTCCCTGCCTCTCCTCTAATTTTAACCTCCTAGACAGACCCCACCCCTCTAACAAACCAGCATCCCAGAGATCACATGAACTGATCCCAAAGGGAGAGCAGGTCATTGATCTCAGCAGTTCCTATGGACCTGCTGCTACTTCATGTGGCCTCACAGCTCCTCACATAGCAGGTTCTGACACCAAACCAAATGCCAGAACGACACCATTAAATCTGTTTTAAAAACGGTGAACACAAACTACGGTATTACTGGAGGTTTACTTTCAGCCATACATTGCCATTTAATCTTCATTATCACAAGGCAATGGCGTCATTACCACTTCAAAAAAAAAAAAATAGGCTGAAACACAAGACTGCCAACTAGCCTAACCTGTTCAAATGACAGCAACCACAGAGCCAGGATTTGAGCCTGCCTGTCTGCCAAAGACTGTGTCCTTAACCACATCATGATGAGATTGCCTCTCCACTTAACACCTCAAAACCAAGTCTTTTCCCTAGGAAACCTGAACTTGTACTTCAGAAGGAAGGATTCTGCAAGCAGTTGAATGGTCTCAGTCAGCACTCCCTTTCAATAAGAACAGAATGGACTACAGTAGACCCCAATAAATCAGTGGTTTAAATTTCCAGGTTTTTTTGTTTTTGTTTTTCAAGACAGGGTTTCTCTGCGTAATTCTAACTGTTCTGAAACTCGCTCTGTAGAGCAGGCTGGCCTTGAACTGGAACTTCCAAGTGCTGGGATTAAAGGAGTGCGCCACCACGCCAGCTTAATCTTTCAGTTTTAATTACTACCAGTCAGGCCTGTGAAATCTCAGAAAAAAAGGCAATGCCACCAAAGCTGAAGACCTGAGTTTGATCCCTGGGCCCCACCCACATGGTGGAGGGAGAGGACCAACAAGTTGTCCTCTGACCACCACATTCATGCATACAAAATAAATATATTAAGTTTTTAAAAATATTACTACCAGTCAATGACAGTGAAAATATTAAATGGAAAGGTCTAGAAATAAACAGTTCTGTTCTTCCAGGATTTATCTATTTATTTAGGATTTATTTATTTAGAATCCCACATTTATCTAGCATATGGAAGTCATATTTTCTACCCACCCATTGGTATGGTAAGTCATTTCAGCTATCATTAGATCCACAGCTGTTAGTACCATAGCACTTTGTTCAAGGCTTCTTTATCTTAACCAATGATGACCCTAAAGCACAAGGATAGTGATGCTAGCAATGTGGTTATGCCTAGGAGAAGCACATGTAACTATAGAAATCATGTATAGAGAAAAAATATTTAGCAAGAAATAGTGGTGCATGCTGGCAATCCTAGAACTAGAGAGATTGGGGCAGGAGGATCAAGAGTTTGAGTTCAGTGTGGAAGACACAACAAACACCCTGAGCTACACACAGTGAGACCCTGTCTAAAATAAGAACAGAACTACACAAAACTAGAACTCAATACTACGTGTAGGTCAGGCATCAACCAGGATCGAGGGCTTAGCAGGGGATGGGGCATATCTTAGAACAAATGTCTCAAGGAGAAAGGGTATGGCAAGGCTATTCAAGAATCTCTAGCTTCAGTTTTACATGTATGTGCAATAAGTTCTTCTATAGGTAGCATCACAAAAACTTGAAAGTGAAGGATGGAATTGGTTACCTCTATAGAACATTCTATTTCTAAAAACAGGCACAATTTGTATTACAATGCCACTTCCTAGTTAGGTTTATAAATGCAAAGCATTTTATAAATAAGCAAGCATTTAATTTGTCCAAGCTTTCTAGAGAAGAGGTTTTCATGAATGAAGCCTAAAATTAAATCTTCCTTAGATCTTATAGATTAAAAAAAAGAAGGAAGAGAAGGAAAAAATAGAGCAGGGGGGAGGGGAAGGAAGGGAGGGAGGGACTTGAAAATCATTTTGTTTTGCAATCCACGGGTGCCCTCAATCATGACCTCAGTCAGAAGCGATCACTTGGCAGGAACATGAGTAGGAAGAGATTGGCACCTCAAAAGACCTCCAGGCAGGATCATCCCAGGTCACTGCAAACACGCTTCAGAAAGCCAGACTAGAACTAGTTCCAGACTTCCCATCAGTGAAGATACAGCTCCATCATCTGGTGCAAAAGATCAAATTCCCCAGCAGTGGAATCAATTTCCCAGGCACATAAGCAGAGACGACCAGGAGTGTTCCCCATTCACCTTCCTGCCTGGAATCTTCCCTTTGATCACTCCTTGGTGTCTACAACTTCAGGTGGCTGAAAACCTTAAGGGAAACATTTCAAAACCAAGCACAATGCCACTGCACTGTGTGGGAATATACATCAGAACTCAGGACAAGATGTGGCCACCATCAGAGACACACCAGTGCACAGATGCTGACTAGGTTCTACTTCTTTACCTGAGTGGGGATTACACGGTTCATGGTACAATCTCTTAAGCACTGTTTTATGTCTTAAAATATGTCTCTAGTTCTTTTAAATGTTTTAAATTTACCACTTGTGTGTGTGCATGCATGCATGTATGCCATGCTGTGTGGAAATCAGAGGAAACTGTTGAGTCAGGTCTCTCCATACCTTTATGAGTATTCTAGGGACAGGGCTTGGGTCACCAGGCTTGTTCCACAAACAGCTCTGCCCACGGAGCCATCTAGAAGACCCAGATTTACACTTTATAAACAAGGGTCATGCACATTCTCATCTGTGGCAGGAGTAGGACAATCTGAGATACACAGACAATCCTTGTCTCAAAAAATAAACAAAAGGTAAAATGAAGCTAATTCCCCCAGTTCCTTTCTGTTTTTTTTCTCTCTCTCATTCATACACATACACACTACACACACACACACACACACACACACACACACTCCCTAGCTACTATAAAATTTGCTGTGTAGACCAGGCTGGCCTCAAACTCAGAGATTCACCTGAAAGGAGCACATTTCAATGAACTGTACTCAACAGCTTCAATCCAAAGGTATTTGAACTCAGTGTCTGCTGCAGACAGCAGGCTGGCTAGCTCACAGCATGTTCACAGCACACTGCAGTCTTGGAATCAATGACACCTCTGATATACTCAACTAGTATGAGTCACCTCCCAAGGTACAAGAAAAGCTCTAAAACCATGCAGATGACTATGTAAAAAGTGTGGGGGAGGGGGGCTGGGAAAGACAAATTATTGAGACTGGCTGTTTCAGAGTGGAGACTAGAAGACAGACTCTATTTCTTCTCTCTAAACTCTGAACCATGCATATGGTTTTTTGGTTTTTTTCTTGGTTTTTTTGTTTTTCGAGACAGGGTTTCTCTGTAGCTTTGGAGCCTGTCCTGGAACTAGCTCTTGTAGACCAGGCTGGTCTTGAACTCACAGAGATCCGCCTGCCTCTGCCTCCCAAGTGCTGGGATTAAAGGCGTGCGCCACCACCGCCCGGCTGTGTTGTTTAAAATGCGTAAAATTTCACATAAAATCCACATTCCTTTTCACACAATTTAAAAGTTAAAGAATGATTTCATCCAATTTTTCAGTTATGAAGACTGTTTTAAAGCCTCACCTGTAGGATGTGATTATAATCTCAGAGCCTGAGGCAGGAAGAAGAGTTCCAAATCAGCCTGGGCTACCCGGTAAAGACATTTCTTTATAAAATGGGAAGAGAAGAAAATAAGGTTTAAAGGAATATTCAATTGCACAAAGATATGTTCAAACTATATTAAAAGAATGGTTAAAAGGAACATATTCAATGTGATTTCAAGTTCTTTAGAAAATAACGGGAAAACAAGATAATAAATGGCTAAGTAAAGTAAATCCAAAGGAAGAAACTACAAACACACACCCAATTCTCAGTTAAGAAATGTCTAATTACTTAGAAAAAATATTTCCTTTATATTCGAGATAACATTTTATAATTTCTTGACCTGAATAATTCTTAAAGAAACATGACATTTTCCCTAGATTGTAAACAAAGGAAAAGTTACAGAACAGAATAGAGTATATTCAACAGAGACACAATCAGGAAAGTATATGAGTGTTTACTAAAGCAAAAGTTACCACTCAAAAATTTTATAAATTAGAAGGAAAAGCAAGAAACAAGATGAATGGAGAGCTTAGAAATGGGAAAAGAAGAGCTGGAGAGATGGCTCAACGGTTAAGAGCACGGACTGCTCCTGCAGAGGACCTGGGTTGAATTCCCAACCCCACCCGGCAGCTCACAACTGTCCTTGACTCCAGTTTCAGGGGATCCAATGCCCTCTCCTGGCCTCCCTAGGTAGAAGGCATGCATACAAAACAACCATAATAAACTCAGAAAAAAAAAAAGAAACATTTTCAACAACAACAACAAAAAGAAATGATAAAGAAAATACAGTACTATGGAAAAGTCTGGGAAATGGGGGATGTTCTGTGGTCCAGGAAGTAAGATTTGCAATCTACACCAATTATTTACAATTTTGACCAATAAGAATAATTTCCCCAAAGTATCATCACTTTTATAACATAAAGATGAAACCACAACTTTTGTCTCACACATGCAAATTTTGTGTGTATTTTGGTTTTCTTATATGAAAACCAAAGAAATAAAATAAAGATAAGTCAGATAAGTAAAATAAGATAAAACGAAAGAACTAAAACTGGTTTTGGATGCTGGGGATCCAACTCACGCTGCCATACTCACAAGCACTTCATCAGAAAGCTAGCGCCAAGCTCCCCAAGGACTAAGTAAGAGCTTTTACAGCAAACCAGTCTCCATTACTACATTTCTAATGAAGCTAGCACCCAAAACAAAACAGAAGACATAAAAAGATCCAAAGCAAAGAGAAGGAGAAAAGGTACCAATATTGAAGAACAGTGGTGAAGGCTTTGGACGCTTTTCAACATTCAAAGAAAAATAAAATGATTGGTAACTTGCATCTTCCAAAGTACAAAAAAGAACATATAAAGAGGGCTCCAGCAAGACAATAACGAACATTAATTTTCAAAAATAAGTTAAAGTACAAGTTAATCTAATTAATGATAGCAGATCAAAACCCCCAAATAACACCTAAGAGATGCACAAACATCATCATGTATTCTTAAATTACCTATTGGGACTAAGGATGCCTCTGAGTCAGCTTGGCGGGAAATGTCTCTCTTTTCTAGTAAGAAAGAAACACTGCCGATGAAACACAAGAACGTCTAGGTCACCACAGCAATGAACACAAATACAGGAACTCAAGTAGCCTAGTGTGAAAAAGAACCTGACAAAATTCAGGTCTATTCATTCCGTTTTGAAAGGTATGGTGAGTTTACTAATTTTTTAAAAAGATTTATTTATTTATTATGTATACAGTATTTTGCCCTTATGAATGCCTGCACACCAGAAGAGGGCGCTAGATCTCATTACAGATAGTTAGTTGTGAGCCACCATGTGGTTGCTGGGAAATGAACTCAGGACCTCTGGAAGAGCAGCCAGTGCTCTTAACCTCTGAGCCATCTCCCCAGCCCAGAGTTTACTAATTTTTTTAAAAATATTTATTTATTTATTTATTATGTATACAATATTCTGTCTGTGTGTATGCCTGCAGGCCAGAAGAGGGCACCAGACCCCATTACAGATGATTGTGAGCCACCATGTGGTTGCTGGGAATTGAACTCAGGACCTTTGGA
>JAQHUG010000021.1:5262041-5276267 GCA_028555095.1 Dicrostonyx torquatus
AAAAAAAAAAAAAAAAAAAAAAGAGCCAAATTAAAAAGGACAGCAGAAAGGGAGATTTATTCATGTGGCCACATTGGGAAAAGGGGTAAAATGAGATCAAAATTTAGAGGGCCATGGCTATGCATATCTAAGCATTCCTGGCCAAGGTGTGTCCCAACTAACACTGACCTACCACTGCCTAGGCTCTTATCAACAGAAAGTCTACCCAACAACAGCAGAATATACATTTGTTCTAAGTGACCACAAAATTAATACCAAAATACTTAAAATTCAACAAACAATAAATTTAAGAGTTGAAATCATAGCGATATCCTCATACCATAATAAAGTCAAAATCAGTATCACAAAGAAAGCAAGAAATAAACCAAACACTAGGAAATCAAACATGCTAATGAATAATCCAAGGGTCAAAGAAAGCCTCAAAGGAAAAATTTAAATCACACTAAACTGGAAAAAAAAAAACCCACAACATACCAAAATGTGCGGGATACAAAAGTACTATTGTATGGTACATTTGTGTGTACTACGTGCTTTTATTAGAAAATGAGACATCTTTCTCAAAACTCCACCTCAAGAAGCTAGGGATAAAAAAGCAAAATAAACCCAAAACTAGAAAATAAAATAGAAATACAAGCAGAAATTAAATTAAAACAAGAGAAACTCACTAAAACTAAGACCTAGCCCACCCCCCATTTCTATAACCATGGATGGAGGGAGGTTGAAGACCCGACCTCAAATATTCAGGGCAAATGCTCTACCACTGAGCTATATCCAGAAATCTCAAGAATACACACAAACAATTATATTTTAAAATGAGCAATGGCATGAAAAGACATTTCACAGAAAACATTACATATATAATGGCATATGCAAATTAATATACAACGAAAAATGATTACATAATAAGCATGGCCCATAATGACTAAAATAAAAGCATTTCAATTGCTGGTGAGAAACCACAGCACTTATACACTGCTGATGAGAATATAAAATGGTGCTCAGACTGGAAGAACCTGGCACTGCCTTAAAAGAATGAAAGAGGCCACTAGCATGCAACCAGAAAAAAGAAGACTGAGTCCTCATAAAATCTAGTCTACATGGGACTGGAGGGATGGCTCAGTGGTTAAGAGCACTGGCTGCTCTTCTGTGGACCTTGGTTCAATTCCTAGCACTCACACAAATATCCACAACTATTTGTAACTCCAGTTCCAGATCTGATGCCCTCTTCTGCCCTCCAAGGGCACCAGGCACACATGCAATACATCGACATACACGCAGAAAAAAATACCCACATGTTAGAACAAAAATCCCTACTATCTTTCAATTGTGTAGAATAGTTCAAAACTAGGAGTGAGCCAGATGTTCTTCAAAAGTAATTTTAAAATGAGAACAAGAGAGGAATACTTTCATTTCATTTTTGTTCTCAGGAATTCTTGTTTGGTTTTTTGTTTTTCAAGACAGATTTTCTCTGTATCACAGTCCTGCTGTCCTGGAACTAGCTCTTGTAGACCAGGCTGGCCTTGAACTCAGAGATCCACCTGCCTCTGCCCCTGAAGTGCTGGGATTAAAGGCGTGCCCCACCACTGCCCATTTTAGGAATTTTTTTAAAAAAGGATCAAACTTGATTAAAAAATAAAAACTTAAAATGGTCATGCTACAATCCACAAACTGTATGCTGCCAAGGATAATGAATACAACCCAACAAACTCATAAGCATCATGATTTTTGTTTTTAGTAACTCAATTCTAATAAACATTCTAAGGCATGAGCTTTGCATATAACATTGTTGTATCAAAAAAAAAGCCCCCCTGAGAGGTTGTTGCTGAATGAAGTATGTACCTATAATTTCATTCATAAACCTTTTTATTTTTTTTTATTTTTTGGTTTTTCAAGATAGACTTTCTAACAGCCCTGGCTGTCCTGGAATTTGCTTTGTAGACCTGGCTGGCCTTGAACTCACAGAGTCCTACCTGCCTCTGCCTCCCAAGTTTGGGGATTAAAGGCTTACATCACCACACCCAGTTTATATAACATTTCTGAACAACAAAACTGGAAACAGAATAGAGTAAAAGGAATGAGAGAAAGAAGACAAATAGATGTGAGCACAAAGAGACAATACCAGCAATTTTCCCCTTCCCCTCTGATTTGTTAGTTTCCTGGGGGAGGGGCAGCATCATGACAGGTCAAGTAGGTAAGAAGCATACATTCTCAAGTGTACAGTATAGTGAACTGGGAGCCAGGAGAATAACTCTCATGAGGAAGGATGTGGGTATCATTCAAGGCAGTAAAATATTCTTTGTAAGAAGCTGAAGGAGTCTCAGTGGCTTCAAGGGAAGGCAGGATTGTCTTCCCAAATGGTTTCACAGCACTCAAGTGTGGAGAAGGGAGAATGGTAGGCAGTCCAACATTTTGGGGACTCACCCGGTCAGGGAACCAAATGTTGGACTCTAGAATCCAATCACCAAGGAGACACCTCCAGAGACCATTTCTCACACCACAGCTGATGTAAAAGCATGAGGATTTTATTAATTCTGTCATGACAGGGTCTTTCAGCATTAGAGGCCAGAAAGACCCCAAATAGTTGGTACAGGCTATTTTTAAAGGGAAAACCCACAGAAGGAAGGGGGTGTCTGGGGATTGTTCTTTAACTATTATGGTTGGTTTATTCAAAAGGGCTATTACCAATAATTGGCTGCAGAGTGGTTGCCAGGTCAGATGAGATAAGGAGAAAACATCTGAGGGTCATTTTGCCCCTTTCCCAGGGACTGAGTCAAAACATCAGTAACTGAGTCAGCACCTAAGGATTATCTTGCCCCTATTCAGAGAGATGGAAAGTTCCCAACATCTCAGTACATGCATGTGTAGCTGTTATGTCCTTGGTTCCCAGGGGAGGAGGGGAAGTACTGAGAGGGTTCAGAAATGGCTTCAGAATTGTCTTAAAGTTTTACACCACCACCTGTCATTATGTTCTTTGGTTCCAACTCTCAGTGAACCATGTAATTGGCATGAAGAAATCTAAGTCTTTTAAAAACTGGGGCATTATTAGATCCCTGATGAGTCTCAGCTGGCAAGACTGATGGGCTTCCTAGACCAGTCAAATACACCTTAGATCTTGGTCTCTGTGCCTCAGAAACCCCACCCCATGAACCGTGCAGGGGTGGGAGTTGGGTGGGGGGAAACCCCCTCTAGCTATCACCCATTAAGGGTTCTCATAACTCCCCCCACTTTTAATTTGTGGTAGTAGAGAATCTCACACTCTTGAGGTCCACAAAGTAGCTACTGTGTGAATGACCGGCCTGTCCCACAAGCTCTGGTACCAAATTCAGACCCCGTCTCATATGAAGAGGTGTCACTCTCATATCAGGAGAAACCCTCATACCAGAGCCAAGAGCTCTGGGATGGTCTGTATGAACACATGGAAACCAGGTAATATGGGGGAAGTTTTACAGCCGTGAAGATGTTCTGTAGCTCCCCAAGTCAGTGTGGATACCCTGGTTGTGATACTATTGGTATGTCAGTTTGAACAGATGGTCCCATTAGGAAAGTAGTACAAGAATCTTCTATTTATTACAATTGTTAATGAACCTACAATGATCTCAAAAACAAAGATTTAGTTTAAAAAAAAAAAAAGATGGCGCATACTCCCAACCAAATACCATTCTTATAGCATCTAAGCAAGGGCAGAAAACAGGCCGTTCAGATTCTTGACATGTTTGTTATGTCTTGATTGGGGCAGCCAAAGATCACCAACTGGGAGCACATATTAACAACCAACAGAAGCACCAATGAACAGGACAATATGCAACCTCTACATGCACTATCTGGCTAAAACAGTTCCAATTATCAAATCCTAATGAAAAGAAATTTATAGGTTCGCTTTCCTTTTAGAAGATCTCATTTACAAGCAGCTAGGGTTATCCCCTAAATGTGTCGGCTAACCAATGTAGCATTTCCTTGGCACATCTTAAAGGGTTCTTTTGATTAAAACTCTGTTTAACCTTCCCACTTCAGAATGTCTACTCAAGCCATGTATAGCATTCCCACAGGCCCAAGTAACTCTTCTAACTTTCCAGAAGACTCTGAAGCCGAACACATGAGCAGCTGGTAACAGCAATCTTATCATCAAACCTACACTTATCAATTACCAAGTGCCGCATTTGGGAGATTCGACAATTACCTTTCATGCGGCTTTCTCTACTTAGCCCCCACATCGCACAGAACTCATTAGACCAACTCCTTAAACCCTTGTGAGATCCAGAGGTAAAGACCCCTGGACAAGCCGGATGTAATGGTATACATAGTAATTCCAGCGTTCAGAGGCAGAGGCAGGCAGATCTCTAGATAGATCTCCCTGAGCTCGAGTCCAGCCTGGTCTACAAAGTGACTTCCAGGACAGCCAGGGATATACAGAGAAACACTGTCTCAGGAAAAAAGAAAGTTACCTGGAACAGGTACTGTATCGTACCAATGAAGAACATCCAAGTCTGTAATAGGAAAAGAAGCCCCTCAAGCTGGAGCTGGCCGAACACTCTAGCCCTCACGAAATAAGACACTTAACTATCCTGGCTACCTTACTTTCAATAAAATGACAGAAACAACAACAGAAATATTACTTCCTCCTTGACACGAAGAATACAATGAGACCGTATAACTGGTTGTGTTCAAGAGTGAAATATAAGTTGTGTATGGTTATACTTTCATTGCTTTTGCTTTTTTGGTATTTTTAGACACGTTCCGGCTACTTCGCTTAGCTCAGTGGTTCTCAACCTTCCTAATGCTGCGAACTTTACAGCTCCACATGTTGTGGTGACCCCCAACCATAAAATTATTTTCATTGCTACTTCATGACAGTAATTTTGCTACTGTTACGAACCGTAATGTAAGTATCTGTGTTTTCCGATAGTTTTAGGCAACCCCTGCGAAAGGGACATTTGACCCCTACCCCTATGAAGTTTCCACCTACAGGTTGAGAAATGTTGGCTTAGCTGACCTAAAATTCACCAAGAAACCGAGGCTGGCCTTTGACCCCGCTAACCTCCTGGCTCCATTTCTGAGTGCTGGGGTTACAGCAGTTATATGCCACCATACCAGGTGTGTCTGAAGAGTTAACTAGAACCATTCCAGAACCACCTTTCTTTTTTTCGGTTTTTCGAGACAGGGTTTCTCTGTAGCTTTGGAGCCTGTCCTGGAACTAGCTCTTGTAGATCAGGCTGGTCTCGAACTCACAGAGATCCGCCTGCCTCTGCCTCCCAAGTGCTGGGATTAAAGGCATGGACCACCACCGCCTGGCGGGCAACTTTATTTAACATATCAACTTCTTTGTCTGAAGCCTCAGGGCTTGGGCATGACCCAAGTCTCATGCACTTCTGAAACCCAGGGTCTGCAGCTCAGACTGGCTCCAAACTCAGCCTTCTTCTCTATGGTAGATTACAGAGATAAATACTGCCATGTCTAATTCCTTAGGCAGTCCTAATAATAACTGCTGTTACTCTTAAGAATTTGCAATATAATGCAAAAGCTTTAATTACTAATGTCTCAGAGTTTTTAAACCCCAGTACTCACATTTCAATAGAATTATTACTAATATACAGAATAATTCTTGACTGTGAGGTCCATCCTGTACATTATTGTAGGGTATTAGCAGTTTCTTGGGCTCTCCTACTTGGTAATTCCCCTAGTGATACCCAAAAATGTCTCTAAATACTGTCAACATCCCAGAGGGCACTACCAACAATCCGCAAATATGTAGAACTGATCACCTAAAAGGGAACTTCAAAGAACAACATACTTCTCTTGAAAGATTTAGAGTTTCCAATGGTCAGATAAAGGCTTGGTACACCAGACAGCACAACTTTACCCACTGTTCAGTAGAATCAGCACAGTAAACCGATCAGCATGTTTCTCCTGCTCACTGGGCTCTGCTCATGACAACTAAGTATTAGTCCCCATAAGAATCCCACAAAGCAGGTCTATTTGAGTCCACTTTACCGATAAAAAACTTGAGGCTCGGGCTGGAGAGATGGCTCAGCGGTTAAGACTAAGCCATCGGGATCCAGAGATCCCGAGTTCAATTCCCAGCAACCACATGGTGGCTCACAACCATCTATAATGAGATCAGGCATACATGCAGGCAGAATACTGTATATATAATAAATAAGTCTTAAAAAAAACTTGAGGCTCAGAAACGGATCTTGCTTTAACATTTGTTTTATGTGTGTACGGGGTGGGTATGTATGTATGACCACATGCTAATAGAGGTCAGAGGACAACCTGAGAGCACTGTGGCACACTCTTAGACACAGATACAGAATGTTACAAAAAATAAAATAAAATAAGATTAAGAGAACTGTTTCTTTCACCTATAATGATCCCCACAGCTACCATTTCCACTATCATAATAGAAGGACATCCAGAATGTCTGTCTTCCTTACTACTTGGGCTCCAATGAGTCCCTCCACCACACTAGACCCTTGCTACTTCACGCTATTCCACTCAGTTCCTCCTGTAGAAAACAAGCTCCCTGAGTGCAAGGGCGACCAACTTCTACCTATACTCCGCTACTGCAAAGCCTTGCACATGAGGCTCAATAACCTTCTGAATGGCTCCGAGACATGCCTCCTCCAAAATGCACTCCCTTTGAAATGTTTAAGCAAGCACCTTTGGGGGATGTGATTGATTTTTGCATTTCAGCTGGAGTCTATATTGGTTATTCTCGAGTTATTTTCCAAATTCCATAATCCGAGTCAAGAAGAGTCAGACAGATGAAGCTCCCATGGAATTGACTACCCAAATCATGTGTCTGAGGCTACATACATGTGTTTATGTTTATGTGTATATTATGCACACTTAACCTGTTTACTTACTAGCATTCATGTTATGTCTACAAATAAAAGTAGAGATATGTATCTGGGTCCCTCTGTAAGCAACCAGACAAGTGTTATAAGATGTTTTACTCTTTTGGCTTTTTTTGGAGGTGGGAACCACCCAGCTCCCAAACAAATCACATATGGAGGCTTATTCTTACTTAGGAATGCCCAGTCTTAGCTTGGCTTGTTTCTTGCCAGCTTTTCTTAAAGTACCCTGACTATCTTTTGCGTCTAGGCTTTTATATTTCTCTCTTTCTGTTTACCTTTCTTTACTTCTTTCTCCATGGCTTGCTGGGTCCTCCTCTCCTTGTTCTCTCGTTCGCTCCTTGCTCTCTCCTCCCAGAGTTCTCCTTCTATTGATACCCTCTGCTTGCCAGTACCACGTATCCTTGTTCCTGCCTTGCTATTGGCCATTAATCTCTTTATTAGACCATCAGTTTTAGACAGGCACAATAACACAGCTTCACAGAGTTAAAGAAATGCAGTGTAAACAAAAGTCACACACCTGAAAATAATATTCCCCAACAGACAAGCATCTAGTTAGAAATCAGCACAAGGCTTAGGTGGCAGTCTCTATTATACTAGTACATTGAGGTGTCTGGTTAGGTTTTTCTGTCAATTCAACACAAACCAGTGTCACCCGAGAAGATGGGGCTCTCAATTCAGAAAGTGCACCCAACACATCAACTGTAAGCCTATAGGACATCTACTTGATTGATGATGAATGTGGTGGCAACCCCACTGTGGGTGATGCCACCCCTGGGCAGGTAGTCCTGTGGTGTGTAAGAAAGCAAACTGGGCAAGCCAGTAAACAGTATTCTTCCTTGGTCTCTGGTTCGAGCTCCTGCCCTGGCTTCCCCTCCTGATAGACTACAACTTCAGCTGCAATAAACCCTTTCCTCCCCGTGTTCCTTTCGGACATAGTCTTTTATTACAACAACAGAACCCTAAGACATGAGGTAAGGAGAATAGTCTACAGTGGCGCATCCCATAAAATAACCACCTCCCCAGGTGGTTACTGTCTCCAAATCCCCTACCCTTTCAGAAAAACGCCAGGTCAAGTCCTGTTTTTGAAAGAAACAGGAGCTCCAATGTGAGTTCATTAAAGTTCGTGGAAACATGAAATAGTGTACTGGGAGGCACGGATCAAGAGTCATCTGAATTGTATCTTATGAGCATTATATTTGTGAAAGAAAGCCCACCTGGGCTAAATCCTGTGCCCAGTGGCATAGTAGAAACAAGGTCTCCAGGCGAATCTGGGATTGAAAACACAGCAAAGCAGACCAAGAAATAACTTTTCCCAAGGACAGATTTAAAACTGGGGGTAGGGAGAGATTTGAGGGAAAGAGCACTAACTCTTCAGTGCCCCCCGCCTCAACTTTGAGGGTTTTTTTTTTAATTGTTTGCTTTCAGTTTTTGTTTGTTAATCTGTTTTTTGTTTTGTTTTGCTTTTTTTTCTTTAAACAGGGTCTGACTATGTAGCCCTGGCTAGCCTGGAACTCACTGCGTATACCAGGCTAGCCTCTTAACTCAGAGACCCACTTGCCTCTGCCTTCCAGTTTTTGTTTGGAGACAAAAACTCACTGCCACTGCATAGCTCAGGCTGGCCTTAAACTTGTGATCCTCCTGCCTCAGCCTCCTGAGTGCTTGGATTACAGGTGTATGTCTCAAGCCCAGTGTTTTCCCCAGCAATATAGGGAGGGCAACCTTACCAAGCCTTCTAGTGTCTTCCTTTCTAGCCTTCTGTTTCCATCACAAAACTTCAAGAGTGGCAGAAACAAAACTATCAAAAAAAACGTATTCGGACACATGGAGAAATTGGTCTAGCCATCTATTACAAGAGGCTCTGCAAAGTTAAACACATCGGCCTGACCCAACTCCAGACCCTCTCTACCTTCAGGCTACAGGAAGGTTTTGATTCAATTGTCCTTTTTTTTTTTTTTTTTTTTTTTTTGGTTTTTCGAGACAGGGTTCTCTGTGGCTTTGGAGCCTGTCCTGGAACTAGCTCTTGTAGACCACGCTGGTCTAGAACTCACAGAGATCCACTTGCCTCTGCTGGGATTAAAGGTGGGGGCCACCACCGCCGGGCTTCAATTGTCTTGATGTGTCTCTTAAGATTAAAGAGACGCTTTTGAACATGTACCTAAATTCTAGTAGGACAACTGAAAACCAAAGCCATTTAATGAGACGTGGGTCCAAATGGCAGGTTTAACTCATTTGCCTTTGTGGAGCAAATAAATAAATAAAAGAGCTTGAATTAAAAATTTCTCAGCTGAGCGAAATGTAGCAGACCTGTAATCCCAACACTCGGGAGGTGGAGGCAGAAGGAACAGGAGTTGAAGGTCAACCTCAGCTACACAAGTTCGAGTCCAGCCTGGGCAACATGAGACCCCCATTTCAGAAACAAAACAAAAACCCATCTCAGAGCTCTTCTACTGCGCATATCAGTCATCAATAGAAACAAGCACATCATTTAAAAATAAAATTTTGTAAACCACTCCCGAAGAGATGTGGGGGGCCGAGAAACAATGGCGACAAGAATTGGTGTCCAAGTCGAGCAGCGGTTTCAGAGACCTGCTTTGGACGAGAACGGGGAACCAATCACGGACACTTTTCCTCTCCAAACGTCTGTCCGTCCACTCACTCACTACTACGTGTTGGTCCAATAAACTATTTTTTCTCCTTTGAGAGGTTTATGGCGAAAGCAAGAGTCTCAAGAGAGGGAAGTGCGTGGGTGACGCCTACGATTCGTAGCAACATGCTAGCCAGGAAAACGTGTAGCTGTTTACTACCCGCGCCCAGGAGCTGCGGGGAATCGTTCCACGCGTGGCGCAGCTCCGACCAGACCCGCCTCTCGCTTCGCCTGACCACCAGCCCTCCCACGCGCCCCGCGACGGCTCGAGACGGCGACCCCGGATCCCCGCCCTCCACGCCCCCTCCCCAATCACCTCGAAGGCCCGGGTTGTCGTCCCTGGCCCGAATCCTCCGGATCTTCACCGGGCGCCCGCTTAGGGTGGACAGGACCAGCCGCTGGCGCAAGAAGTTGCATCCCGCGTAGCTGAGGGAGTGCGCCTGGGTCGCCATGTGTGCGCAGTCCGCGGAGGGCCGGGAGCTGAGAACGCGACAGGGACCACGGCGGCCCCCGACGCGTCCACGTGGTTTGGAACAGGAAGACAGAGCGACTAGACACCGGGTCATAGGGGAGCGGGCGGAGCTAGCGGCCGCCTGCCCGCCTCCTCGCCTGGCTGAGGCGGCCCGGGCGCCGGGGCACGCTGCCATTGGTCCGTGGGGGAGCAGGGCGTTGCCCTTTCTGCGCCTCCATTGGCCCGCTCTGTAGTTGGGCGGTGCTCTGTTCCCTCCGCCATTGGCCGGTAGTGAAAGAAGGCGGTGCCCGGGCCCCAGCAACAGCGCGCGGCAGCAGGACGCGTATCGCTGCGGGAAAGCCCGGCGCCCAGACGGCGGTGGGGTCTGTTTGTGTGCGGCTTCCCGGGAGGGCCTGAGAGCTAGGGAAAGCAATGGCTCCGCGTGGGTCCCCGCAGCTGCCGGGTACTTAGCATCGCATCTGCGGCAGCCGCTGGGCGAGGATGCTAGTCGCTCCCGCGTTTTCCCAATGCATCCATGAGAGAACAGGGTTGGCGCGCTTACCTTGTTGTTCTCGCAGTCTGGGTCTGAGCAGTAATCCCGGGAGGTGCAGCCTTCAATCTTTTTTTTTTTTCGCCCAGGAAATTGCAAAGCTGTCAGAGGCTGTCTGAACTAGGACCCAAGCCTTTAGACCAGAGGTCACTGCTTATTTTGTAATGACGTGCCTCGCTTTGTCCCTTTCTTATCTGCCCATTCGTTTAACAATCGTCGAGTTTGGTGTCAAGACTGATCCCTTCATCTCGCACGTCTCAAAATGGACAATTGCGGCAACTTCAAGACATACATGCGCATGCATGCGTGGGGGGAGGGATGGTCTTGCCTTTTCCATCTTTCCTGTCATCCAAGCCTGCGTTCCAAAACCTTCCTAAATACTGGGTTATTTCACGCCTCTAGTTAAAAACTACCAAATGACGAACAATTTAGGAACCCAGTATCTTAATGTTGGGTTGGGTTTGCAACCGTTTATGGGCGATAACACGAGAACTTGAGTCCCAGAAAGCAGTGGAAGATGGGAACAGGAGCTGAAGAAAAAGAGTGACCCTCCTAAGCGGGTGAGAGTGACGAGGAAACCCCGGAGGAGCCTCTGAAGGGTGGCAGCGAGAGCAAATGCACAGAGTTTAGGGATCAGCCCTGAAGTCCGCGGTGGCGGCTAACCCACTTACAGTAATGCCATTCTGTGAGACTGCCTTAGGCAGATGAGCGGTCTGGTGGGCAGCGTTGGAAAACGCTCCAGGACTCTCTCGGGCTCCTCTAAATGCTGTTACGTAGATTACTAAAGCACCAGGAGTACGTTCGCACCAGGAATGGAGGTTTTTCTTTCTTTTCTTAACGCTATCTCGTTTAATTACTCAATAATCTTAGAAAATCATTATTATTCAAGGAAGAATGTTCACATTCGTTCAGACCTCACTGTTTTCCTTGCAAACCTGCTCAGTTTTGGTCCATCAGCGCCTCATCTCTGCTTTCAGATCTTCTCAAGTCTACCTCGAATTTGCTGTCTTTAAGCAATGACTGACTAGAGTCGACAGGGAAATTATAACCAGGCACTCTTTACCCTTCGGTGAGGTAACTCTCTGCTCCAGTTACTGTGGTATTTTCTTGGTTAAGCATCATTTCCTGACTTCTTTCCCTGTATCTCTTCCCAGCTTCCTTCTGATATGTGCTGGAATTTACTCTCAAATAAATTATGTCCTCTCTAAGTCCTGCCTCAGCATCTTCTTCTGGGCCATTGAGACTAAGTCCAGACATAAAATTTGAGGACTGAGCTTCAGAAGGGGGAGAAGGGGCTTGTTGTGAGCAACACAGTAAATAGCAAAGTCAAAGTGGAAATGCCACTTATCTATCTATTCTTTTAGACTTCTGAGCCATCTGTAAGAAAAGAAGAAGAACTGTCTTCAACACAGCTGGAAAGTACAACAAAAGTCACATGGAGAGAAGATTGGTAGCTGCCCCCATTGCCAGACAGGGTCTCCAGTGAGCCCCCAGATGATTTCATTGGTCATCTTCCCTCTGACTGGTCTTTAGAGCCACCATAGCTAATGCCATCTGGGGCACAGATGGGCTGTTCCACTGAGCCCTGCCTAAATCACATAGCCACAAATGAATCATTGCCACTGTTTTAGCCTATGGGCTTGAGAAGGTTTGTTACACAATAATAAATGACTGAAAATGATTTACTGTGGTACAAATGTGTTGTTTCAATTTAGATAAGCTACAATTAACTACACATCCCTGAGCACTAGGGGGTTAGCAAACCACAACAAATATTCCTATGAGTGCATGCCCGCAGTCAATTTCCACAAGAAGAGTCTGCACATGGGATCTGATTTTGTCTTCACACCAAGCTAGCTCACAAGTTGGACTATGCATAGATAGAAGTTTACGACACAACTCTGTTGGATTTTGCCTCTACTTACATTGTCATGTATTAACTTATTAATTAATAAGCTTCTTAATCTGTTCACAGGTCCTTCTGCCTAACTAAATGACAAATGGCACAAATCTCTCACTCTGTGGTCACTTCTATACCACTTCTATTCCAGTAAGGACAGAACCTACTGGACTCAGTCATAGGGCGTTGGGTTTAGGAGCCAGGGTAGAAGTAAATTCTTCCTACTACACAGAAAAAGTTGCTCAAAACCATACTTCCACACCCTCCCTGCTATTTCATCATCTCCTTTCCTCAAGTCGTCATGCCAGGGCTTTTTCTCTGCCTCACTCTGAAACTAATGCTTATTCTACTCCAGTTTTATGGTGAGTTTCTGTGTCCAGTCCTCCTCAAGCCCTTACAATGACTATTAAAACTCTGTTTGAGCATATACTCTATAGCTCTTTATCACTTGGTCATGTGCCAGTCTCTCTAACACACTTTGCAGCCAGTGAAAGCAAGTCATAGAGTTTCTTATGTCAAGACAGTTTACCACGACAAGACGAAGGGCAATATTTTCATTGTATTCTCAAAGCTTGGCACCTAATAGTAGTTTAATGAAAATATAACTTGACCGGAATTATAATCTAATCAGTTGATTTAAAGATGCATAAGACAGGTAAATCAGTAAAATAGAAAGCGTCAAAATCATTGATTCTTAAACTTTGGCCTTCGTCAATTTGCCTTGAAGGGAGAGCTGGTAAGAGGGATCACCAGGGAAGTCTGGTGACCTGAGTGTGCTTAATTCCTGGAACCCATCTAGTGGAAGGGCAACTCAAAATTGTCCTCCGACTTCCTCATGCATGCTGCAGCGTTTGTGCCTATGACACATATATCATGCACACACACACACACACACACACACACAGAAAATATATGCCTAAAATTCGCTTGAGGAGTTTTGTGTAAAAACAAAACAGGTTGTCTCATACCCAATGGCTATTCATTATGTTTGGGTGGGGCCTGAGAATTTGTATTTCTGACTGTTTTCCAGGAGACATTGATGTTCCTGGCCTCTGGACTATGATTTGAGAAGTGTAAAAGAAATAAGGATCTATTAAGTGTCTTAAAATTCTAAATGTTCCAACTTACACGTAAATGGAGTTGGGAAAAGGAAGTCAGGGAAATCGTGGGCAATGGCTTTCAATTTTGATTAAATACACGAATATAAGAAGCTCAGACAGTTTAGGAAGAAATACTCAGAGACGTGTATCAAAAGGTAACATCACCAAACTATGGAAAGAAAAAGAACATTGAGAGTGGTAAGAGAGAAGATACTCACTGCTCAAAGGTGGTCTTCAGTGGAACAAAGGGCTGATTTCTTACCAGAACCATCAAGGCCAAACACAAAGGAGAAAGCTTTCAAAGAGGGAAAAAAAAGTCAATTAAATTTATATTCAGGACCGGAGAGGTGGTGCAACATTGTTGAAGGACTATAAAATAGTGTGGCCACTGTAGGAATTAGCCTGGCATTTCTTTAAGAAGTTAAACACAGCCAGATGATGTGGTGCATGCCTTTAATCTCAGGATATGAGGGCAGAGGCAAGTGGGTCTCTGCAAATTCAGGGTGAGCCTGATCTATATAGCAAGCTCCGGGACATCCAGAGCTATGTGATAGAGACTTTGTCAAAACAACAACAACAACAAAAAAAAAACCACCACCAACAACAAAAACACCAAAACCAAACCAAACCACATAGAGCAGGATACAGAGGCATATGTTCATCACCCAGCACTTAGAAGACTGAGGCAGGAAGATCATGAGTTGAAAGTCAGCCTGAGCTACAGTGC
>JAQHUG010000021.1:5310581-5342707 GCA_028555095.1 Dicrostonyx torquatus
CACATAGTACATGTATTCAGGTCACATAGTACATGTATTCAGGAGCACATAGTACATGTATTCAGGAGCACATAGTACATGTATTTGTTGTGCATCTTTGCGTCTCCTTCAATCTGGAAAAGTCCTTGATATTTTCTCTGGTTTTTCATGACTTTGGTCATTTTGAAAGCACAGTTTGGCGTTTCCTCATGGTTAGACTCAGGGGCTGTATCTTTCTGGGACTGAAGAACTAGCAAAGCCATGCTATGTTCTCTTGGCATATCCATGTTTGCACATGGCAGAGCAGTGAACTTTGCACTTCAGTCATGAAGTGGTATCGTGAAGGTGGTATCTACCAAGTTTCTTGATTGTAAGTCACTTTTCCTCCTATGGTAAACAGACCTTTGGGAACGAGAACTTAGACACTGTCAATTTTTCACTTATCAAAACTTCTTTGTATTTCTGTACGTTACCATATAAATGTGAATTTATGGATTACAAAATCGTTACTTTGATGTTCAGATTGTCCCAGCTTTGGCCAGCAGGAATATTTGAGGCTGGTTTAAGTATCCTTCTCTCAGCATTTTCTTACTTTTTGGCATAAAACTTTTTAGGCTCATCTGTAGTTTATTTATGGTGCTGGTGATGTATTTATTTTTACCATGCTGGTCTTGAACCAAGGGCTTCATGCATACTTGGCAAGCTCTCTACCACTGAACCAGACCTCTGGCCTTTTTTTATTTTTTTATTTTTTTTGAGACAAGGTCTCCTGCTGTAGACCTGAAAATCCTTGGCCTTAACAATCCTCCTGCCTCGGTCCCTGAATAGCCAGGCACAGCTACTTCTCTCGACCTTACAGCCAGTCATGACTCCCGTCTAAAGGATCTTGATCTTTTTAATGATTCTGTTTAGAAAACCAGGACATGGCAGTGCTGATCTCCCTTCTCAGTGCACAAAACTAGGGACATACGGACGTGAACACGCAACCACACGTGTACCCATAGGGACCTCTAGATGTCATATGCATGCACATTGTACTTGATGCGTCTCATTTCAACCCCATGTTGCTTTCGTGGTGGTTTTCCCTCTAGTTATGTCTTAAACTTTCAGTCAGCGAGAAACTTTGCTCCCGTTAGCCCCAGCACATCTGTATGCACAGCCTCAGAGCGATCCCTCTCTCCCCCACTTAGAATGTAAAACCCCACATGAAACCGGTTCTCTGTGGGAACACCCTTATCCCACCTGGGCTCTGAGGCTAATACCAGACTCCCCCCAATGTATGCCTCCCTATGAATCAGTTTGGACAGTCACACTGGCTCCTGGCTGCCTGTCTTGCTACATTATTGCCTAAACTACAACAGATTATTCAAGGAAGGGAGGGAAAGAGTAACCGCATCTACTCTCCTGTTCTTTATAATTGTTTATTTTTAAAATTAGCATACAAGGTAGTAGACATTACAGCTTTTTTTTTTTGACAGGGTTTCTCTATTTAACAATTCTGGCTGTCCTGGAACTCACTTTGTAGACCAGGCTGGCCTCGAACTCATAGAGATCCGCCTGCCTCTGCCTCCCGAGTGCTGGGATTAAAGGCGTGCGCCACTACTTCCTTATCATTACAGCATTTTTTAAGAAACAAAGTGTGTTTTAGTAGCTTCTCTTATCCATCCCCTCCCCCCTCTCCCTGCCTTCCCTTTCTCCCCATTTTCCCTCTCCTCTCCCTCAGCAAAATGCTAGTCCTGATCCTCCCTTGTAAATCCCTCACTAGTCTCTTCTAAACTCCCCTGTCCATTTATTCCTGACCATCCCAAACTTGATAGTTATTTCTGCCACGTGTGACCCCTAAACTGTTGAGCCCCTTGAACTGTGCCCTACACTGGGTCTGTGCTTTAGATTCCTGGCTTCCACCTTCAAGTCATTCCTATTTCTGCCTTTGGCTTGGAGCCTGGGAAGACCGCAAGTGCCTCAGGATGAAGTGCCTCCTTCAGCGCCCCAGCTGAAGGTTTGCTTGCAGAAAACGTTCAGCTGTGGCCATGGCCTTGCCTGATAGTCGGCTGTTGGCCCAGAGCGGTCCTATCAGTCCATTGCACGCAGATGCCCTTTGGGGGAAGGGAAGGAGGCTTTGGCTTGAGGCCCCAGCCTTTCACACTGGGGTGACTTACAACATCTCCAAAGACAGCACTCAGCCAAGACAGGCCGTCAGAATGCTTTGTGACGAAAATGATTTTTAAAAGGGTAGTCAAATTTAACGCCCATAAAGGAAACTGTAGATGACTAACAGAAATTACAGGCTAGCTGCACTCTCTTGCTGAAATGGCAGAATGATTTGTGTCTTTGAGTAATTTCACAACAGGCAGTGTTTGTTCACAGAAGATGGAAGCAGGGACAATTAGGAATGTCTGTCAGCCCCTTCTTTACCTGCTCAGGCCTCTCAAAAACTAATTTTATCCATACGAGTGAGAGTCGTAGACAAAATAAGTACGAAAAAAAAAATAAAATTCTATGGTGCCACGCGTTTGAGACTTAAATTCCAGTAAAGCGTTTCCTGGGAAAGCATTTACGTCTACTCAGCGCCACCTGCCTGCCTGTGGAATCCTAGCAACTGAGTGTTTCTTGGCCTGGCGCCGCCACGAGGATGGGGTGGGGTGGGTGGGGGCGGGGCAGCTCATTTCACCCATTCATTCTGAATGCGTTGGTCAAGTGCCAGACACTGTCCTCGGTGGTGCCGTAGAAAAAATAACACTACCCTATCTACTGTGGTACTTAGATTCGGCACAAGTTGGGGTCATCTCGGGATGAAATTCAGACTTCCAGGCTCTGCTCTGCAAAGACTGTAGTTAATGGATTAGAGTAGGTCCTGGGAGCTAGGTGATTCTGGGAAACAGGAAGTCCACGAGGGACAGTTTGAGGGGGAAAGTAAATGTGGAGAAAAGCAGGAAAATCTGCAAAGGCGACGGGACTGGGCCAGCATTGCATCTGCCGGTAGCGTGAGGACGCAGTGGTACCCACTCTCGAATTTTCTTGTCAGAAAACAGAGGGCCTGGACTACAAAGACTAACTCTGTCTCCAAAGCACCGGTGATCATAGAAACTTTTTACATAAGAGAGTGGCTCAACCAAGATTCCACGGGCAGCAAGGCTGACAGCATCCTGAGTGGAGTGAGGGCGACCTGTGAGGAGAAGAAGGCAGAGCTGAGAGAAGGAGCCACTGACAAAAGTCAGTGATGGGTAAATGGGTCAGAGACAGGGACCTCAGCAGGGCTACAGGTGACCTGGCTTGTGCGGTTAGAGGACAGTGGGAGGGGACTACCTGGGGGGAGGGAACGGGACAGGAGGAGGAGGGACACAAAAGAAAAGTGAAAGTCCATAATACGACTTTATAATTGCCACTGTTGTTCTGTGTCATTTACTGTGTGATCTGGATTTTTCCTTTCACCTGCTGTGCCTTAGTTATCATCAAATTGCAATATTATCCCCCTCACAGTATTGCTCTGATTATTAGATGAGTTCATTTATTCCAAGTATGTTTTTAAAGAGCCTAGCACATAAATATTAGTTACCATTTCATTACTTCATTATATTATTTACAATAAATTAGAAATAAACTTATAAACTTTGAATAATTAGGCATAATGTAATGATTATATAACCGCACACTATATATTACATGATCTATAATTATAGGACCTACCATTATAATACATTATTTATAAAGCTATTAATTGACATTTCTTTCACTAGCTGTATACGTCACGATCCAGATCTTTCACCCCCTACGTGTTTTGGACTGTTGCTCCCACGGCCCTCTCCCAAGCCTTGCCCTAGTACAACCAGAATACCTTCCTTAACTTAGGAACAGTCCGTGGCTGCTGTTGGCCAGTATCCTGCTAGTGGAGGTCACGTGAGATGAGGCCTTGAGCATGTCAAGAAAGCATGGCTGACTTGCTTTTGCGTATGACATTCATCAGTGATGCCCTTGTCTAGGCCTAGACTGAAAAGATCTGCAAAGCGAGCCTAGCTGGACCTGCGGCCTCGGTGCAGAGAGGGCCCCACCGACGCCTGAGCTCCTCTGCCGGGAAACAAACGTTTCGCTGTGTGCTGCTGAGATAAGGATTGCTGCTGCACAGAGCTCGTGCCAATTGCTGGAGTCCGGGCTCAGGTCCAGAAACACAGATGGGAGTCTAGCCCCAGGGCCACACGAGGTGTTCTTATTAGGACATCTAGGTGGGAGATGCAGCCCTCCCCAAGTGAGGGAGCGGCTTCCTGAGGAAAGGCAGCTAACACGTGAAGGGATCTCCAGAAGGCTCCCACTTAGGTCCTCTATGCGCCCAGGGCAGTGGTTATCTGCCTCCCTCCCTAGAAGGGATTTGCTTTCTGTTGTTATTTTGCTTTGTTTATTTGGGATAGGGTCTCACTATATAGCCTGGGCTCATCCAGAACTCTTTATGTAGTCTAGGCTAGCCTGAAACTGGCTTCTCTTCTGTCTCATTTCATTAGAACTCCCTATTTGTTTCTCCAAGTGTTCAGATTTTGCTGTTGGAGCTAATTAGACGAACTCTACCAGGTTATCTCGAGGTGTTAATCTCGGAAAGTGCTGACAGAGTTCATCTTTAACCCCTGCTTCAAAGGTTGAGAGCAGGATGGAGGGCGAAGGGAGAAGAATTCTCAGTGGAATGCACAATTTGCCTAAGGTCTGTCCGAGTCCTTAAGGTCCCCCAGTCCCAGAGTGGCAGGAGTGTCCCTACGATGCGGCTGGATAGCCATGGTCTCTGACTTACTGTTGAGAGAAGGGAGGCCAGACTCAGCCTTTCCATTTTGCACTGTGTGTGTGTCTTTGCACCTCATAGCTTGAGGGAATCTTGGATGTAGTGGAGGCTGGAATTATGGGGCTTAAAAGAGTTGCTGGTATTTGAAATACCTGTCCACAGATTTTATTTTCTGTCTCGCCTCCCATTTCCTTTTTCATAGCCCTTATTATTTCACTGAAGGAGAAGTAGGTAAGCAAAAGGGAGGGAAGAGAAGGACTCCAGGAAATAGGACAGAAGGGATGCCTGGTATATGTTTAGCATTTTACATACAAAATCTGTGCAAGCCTCCCAATGGCCCCATCAGGCGTTGCCCCACTTTGCTGCAAAGGCCTGAAAAGTGAAGCTCAAAGAGCAGCATTGTTTGCCCCAGGCCTCCCAGCTTGTCCTTGATGATCCAGGAACTTGAATTGCAGAAAACATTCCCTCAGAGGAATACATGGGATCCCCTCTTAGGAACCAGGACCTTGAGGTTATGTTTGGAACATTTTAAGAAATAAAATATTGTACAATTAACTAAACTAACTTAAAGACCAAAACGCAGGGCTGGCGAGATGACTCCGTCAATCAGTGTAAAGACCCTAGATCTATCCCCACAACCCATGTAAGAAAAGCATCCATGTAGTATGTGGTTGCAAACCCAGTGCCAGTGCTGGGAAAGTGGAGACGGATGGATCCCTGGGGTCTGCTGGCTGCCAACTTAGGGAGTTTCAGGCCAACGAGAGACCGTGCCCCTCCCTCCAAAACCTGGGTACTTCCTGAAGAACACCTGAGCTTGTCCTCTGGCCTTCACGTAAACACACTCCTCCTCAGAAACACACACACGTACGCACACACACACACACACAGAGAGAGAGAGAGAGAGAGAGAGAGAGAGAGAGAGAGAGAGAGAGGCAAAGAGATCAAGGAAGTTAGGTTAAAACCTGTGCCTTATCTCCATTCTCTCCTCTCCTGTCCTAAGCCATGTTTCGGGGGTGACTTCTGTCGTGGTCCAGCCATGACAGGTTCATACGTTCCAGGGTAGGAGCGTGAGGATTAGAAACGTTAGGTAGGAGAAACAGAGAAATGAAAGAAACACAGAGACATACAGTAGTACCAGAAGGGCAACTCAGTGAATACTGAATACTGAATCCACGTTCAATTTCCATTAACAAAACGGGGGGGGGGGGTGAGCAGGCAAAAGACTGCTTTAACATGACCCAAAGGACAATCAGGACAGTTACTTGCTTCAATAGTTGAGACACCAAGCCATTGTTTTCTGAGTAAAGGTATTTGATGTTGGGGGTAGGAATATGCAGAGAACACACCCTAAACCAAGTATCCTGTAGGCAGCCACTTCCTATGTCAAACCTCCTATTCTAAAGGAAGGAACAGGAATAGAGCGGATCCACCTCTGTGGCCATCTTAAGTCCAAAACACCAAGTCACCACACCCTAGGTCAGGGGTTCTAGTTTGTAGCCACACCTATTGTCAACAGCTTCGCAAGAGCAAAAACAGGATCAAAGTCTCTGACCACCAGGCAAGGTGGAACAGGCTCACATCTTCCAGGCAAGCTCTAATTTTGCCCTAGTTTTACTTTTAAAGATTTATTTATTTTTATCTTACATGTATAAATGCTTTGCATACACGTGTGTCTGTGTTCTACTTGTGTGCCTGGTGGCCAAAGACCCCTGGAACTGGAGTTACATTTGGGTGCTGGGGATTGAACCCAAAAGAGCAGCCAATGCTCTCTGTTCTGTCCCCTATCTATCCAGCCCCTATTTCGTTTTAACTTTGGTCCTGGGGGTTGAACCTGGGGTCTCACACATGCTAGGCACTTGCTCTGTTCTTGAGCTCTGTCCCCACCATCTAGCCCTACTTCTAAAATGATAATTTACAGATGTTGAAGGGATAGCTCAGTTTATTAAGTGCTGCTGTTCGGGCATGAAGACCTGAGTTCACACCCAGAACCCACATTTTAAAAAGTAGAGTGTGGTGGCAAGCACTGCACTCTGAGCACTGGACAGGTTGAGCCCAGCCAGCTAACCTCCCTGGTTAGCTCCAGCCATCGAGAACCCTGTTTCAAAGAACAAAGTGGATGGATCCCAAAGAACAACCCTCGAGGTTGAGTCTGGCCTCCACACAAGTGCATGTGCTCCCTCTCGAACACGCACCATATGCACATCACACACACACACACACACACACACACACACACACACACACACACACACCCCGAAACACAAAACAAACCAACAACCCCCAGATGTAGCTCAGCTGTGGAGAGTTTCCCAGCCAAGCGGGCAGGGGTACCTGCTCCACCCTATGTGATTCGTGCTTCACCCTGTTTCACCTACCTTGGGGACTAGATGTAGAGGATTTCAATAAAATAGTCCCACACTAGCTCAGAATGGAGTGTAATAAAGGGTTCTTTATTTAGGGGTAGACTCACAGATCAACAATCCTCTGCCTGACTGGGGAACAGAGACCAAATCCAGCAGCCAAGAAAGGGTGCCCACATTTCTACATCTGTTTTTATAGTACCCAAGACCACACCCAAAGTGGTCCAGCATCTCAAAAGTCATTGGTTGAAGGAATTCCCACAGAAATCCGCCCCCAAATAACCCCAAAACCATTTTCCTTTTTTGATACATGGCCTATTCTGTATTCCAGGATGACCTCAAATTTATAATGATCCTCCTTTCTGTTTCCCAAGTGCCAGGATCCTAGGAATATGATCCCATCCCTCCAAATATTTTGTAAAGTAATAGCAGATACCCAGGTTATGAAAATGCAATAAAATGTGATTGGGCACCTAATCATGTTTATAAATAAGCCATGGAGAGCTAACTGCAATGAGAACCAAAGGGCAAACCCAAACACAAACTATCCCAAATTTCCATGCTTCAATTCAAGCAATCGCTAAGTGCTTTTAATATTTTTTATAATTACATTTGTCTCTTTATTGATTGGGGTGGAGAGTACCATAGTCTGTGTGTAGTCAGTATTCTCCTTCTACCAAGTGGGTCCTGGGGATTGAGCCCAGGTCACCAGCGCTGGCAGCAAGCTCCTTGATCCACTCGTCACGTCTCTGGCCCTCTAAGTCCTTTTCTTTTGTATTTGGTTTTGTACTGCTGGGAATGCACCCACACTAAGCAGGAGCTTCCCCACTGAGCCCCAGCCCCAGCCTTTCTTTGTGTGACATTACTCTGCCCACATCTGATCTGGAATTGCTTCTACTTCTGTGTGATGGTCTCCATAAATGTATGTCCTCGGCTGCTGTTTGGGGTAATGAACAGACTTCTGGATGTCTGCTGTTAGTCCCTAAGCAGCATGGAGAAACTCACCCTCCTGTTGTTGTAAAACACAGTTCTTGCTACATACAGAACAGATAGTTTATTCTGGAGCCAAATGGGAGTAACCACAACCAGGAACATGGGTCCAGGTTGCCCAGAAAGAAACATTGTGCTGCAAAGGGTTACATGAGATTTATTAGCTATGGAACAAAGTCATAAGTCAAGGCAATTGCCAAACACACTGGTGGGAACCACAGGTAGGCAGACCACAGCAAAGCAGGGAAGCCTCTACAATAGGTCTCAGATGGGTCTGATACAAAGTCTTAACTTCTGCATTGGTGGCAACTAGTGGTCCATTAAGGAGCACATACTGCGTCAGACACAGGGTGGGCAGTAAATGGCTTTCAAAGGGATGAAAAATAGCCCAAGATATTTTGCTATGGCCTGTAAAATTTTGTGTGTGAGGATGTGTACATGGGTGTGCGTGTATGTGTGTGGGGCAGGCATGCGTGTATGTGTGCTCGGAGGCCAGCTGGGGATCTCAGGCGTCTTCCTCTGTTGTTCTCAGCCTTATTCCCTGAGACAAAGGAGCATGAACCTGAAACTCACTGGTTTTCACTAGGCTGGCTGAGCCTGTCTCCACACTCCACTCCCACCTCCCTCAGTGCTGATGTTACAGGTATCTGTGGTCATGCCTGACTTTTCACATGGGTGCTGGGGATCTGAACTCAGATCCTCAGGTGTGTACATCCAGTGTTCTTACTCACTGAGACGTCTCCCCCGTGCCTGGTCTTCAACAGCCTCACTCTCCAAAATTATAATGTTCGGTCATTAGCCGTCTAGAATCTTTTTCTTTTTCCTTTTTTATCTTTTTGTTGTTGTGTTGTTTTTGGTTTGACAAGACAGGGTTTCTCTGTAGTTTGGAGCCTGTCCTTGAACTTGTTCTGTAGACCAGGCTGGCATTGAACACACAGAGATCCGCCTGTCTCTGCACACACCACCACCACCCGGCTCTTTGTTTTTTGAGACAAGGGTTTCACTGTATAGTTCTAGGTGTCCTGACCCTTGCTCTGTAGATCAGGCTGTCCTCCTGTCCTTGCTTCCCAAATGATGGGATTAAAGGTGCATCACCACCACCACCACCCAGCTGTCTTCTAGAATCCTTAACATAGGTATGGCCCTCAGTTTCTCTGGGAATTTCAGTTTCCCTACTTTAAATATATAAGATACACATAGCCATGTACAGAGATGTTTCTCACTTGTTTTCACAAGTACATAACATTCCAGTCTATGAATGAACCATTCTATGATGAATAGATTTTGGGATTCCAAGTCTCCCATTATTTCAATCAGTGTTCCTTGAATGGCTTTAAGGATGCTTTTTGTGTGTGTTTTTCCAAGACTCTTCTTTTCTTTTGGAGACAGGGGCTCTCTATGTAGCCCAGTGATGTGGGGAATAGCCCAGTGATGTGGGATTCCCCTCTGTATGCTGTGATTATCATTAATGAATAAAGAAACTGCTTTGGACCTATAGCAGGGCAGAATTTAGTTAGGTGGGGAAAGCTAGGCTGAATGCTGGCAGAGTGAGAGGAGAAAGATGCAAGCTGTTAGTTGGAATCTTGCCGGTAGACCACGAGCCTTGTGGTAAAATATAAAATAATGAAAATGGATTAAATTAAAACGTGAGAGTTAGCCAATAAGAAACTGGAGCTAATGGGCCAAGCAGTGATTTAAATGATACAGTTTCTATGTGATTATTTTGTGTCAGAGCTTCTCAGCAAACAAACAAGTGCCCCTCTTACAACAGCCCAGGCTAGCCTTTGCCGTCTCAGTCTCCTTGCTTTAAGTCACCCAAGTGCTAGGATTACAAACCTGTGCCAATATGCCTAGTACACTAGAATATCTTTGAGATGAGGGTTCTCAGAGGGGGTTTAGGGATTAACAGGTTAAGTATCTATGAAATTTTGCTAAATATTATCAAATTTCTCGCTTGACATATCATACCATTTTTCATTTCTATTAACAAAATATAAGCACCTGTTCTCCAACGACGTCTCTACACACGGCATGCTTCACTTTCAGGTCTGTGCCGGCCTGACAGTTGAGACAGTGACTTAAGGTCAGCCGTGGCAGGCCTTCAACTAGGACACAGTGCCACACTGCTACTTGTGGTGGCCTGAGCAACTGTTTTCAGGCCCCGTCTTCCTCCCAGGTAAAGCTGAGCTGCGACTTCGCCGCAGGGAACAATATCAGGATGAGCCAGTTTGTAAGAGCTGCCTGCGGTTTATTAAGAGGCTCCCCATCCAAGCATCCTGGAGAGTAAACCTCAGGCCGCACACATGCCAGGCATTGGTTCCACCACTGACCTACATCCTCGGCCCTAAAAGAGATTTTCCATACAGATTAAAAATGTGCAGAGGGGAAACAGAGAAGAGTTCAGGGAAAGAAACACCAAGAGTGTGGGTGTTTCCTTCTCAAAGGAGTCATTGTCTTTGTAACAGCTATTTATGTGTAGGAGTTTGCTGATTAAAAAATAAGTTACATTACATTTATTGTGTGGGGGTGGGCATGGGGGTGTATGTCCCCACAGTATGTGTGGAGATCAGGGTACAACTAGCATGATTCAGTTCTCTCCTTCCACCATGTGAATTTTGGGGCTCAAACTGAACCCCTTCACCTGCAGAGCCATCTCACTAGCCAGGGTTGGGTGACGTTTAATGTTATTATATTTAAAGTATTACAAGGAATTTGAATGTGATCACAGGGTGGGTGCCCAGATGCTCCAGACAAGACTTCAGCTGTTGAGGTAAAAGCCTGGATCAAAAGAATTGCTTGGGAAGTTCACTGTAACACCATGAATCATCTTGTTTGTGATTTTTCCAGAAAACATAGGAAATAAATAGGTCAGTTTTGTAGTTCACAAAGACTCAAACCCTACACATGACTTCGTTACTATTTTTTTAAATAAATCTTTTATTTATTTATTTATTTATTTATTTATTTATTTATATGTATACAATATTCTGTCTGTGTATATGCCTGCAGGCCAGAAGAGGGCTCCAGACCTCGTTACAGATGGTGGTTGTGAGCCACCATGTGGTTGCTGGGAATTGAACTCAGGACCTTTGGAACCACTGAGCCATCTCTCCAGCCCGACTTCGTTACTATTTTAACAGTCTTATTTAAAAATACCTCTGTATACAAGGAATAGTCCATTTGTATGGCAGCCTTCACACAAATGTTAACGGTGCTGGCATTACTGATTCTTAGCTGGTAGGAGACTTCAACAAGATTCCATAATGGGGGGTTTATTCTTCCCATGTCCCCTTAATTTCCCCTGTTTTTCTATCCTTACTCAACCACAGCTTTTATTTGCATTTATTCTATTATGAACATAACTGAGCATCTTTTTAAAATACTACTATTTTTAGTTACACATGTGTATGTGTATGTGCACAATGAGTGCAGGTACCCTTGGAGGCCAGAAGAGGGCATCATATCCCTTAAAGATGGAATTGCAGACATTAATGTGCAAGCTAGGAAACAAACTCAGGCTCACTGGAAGAGTAGCCACTGCTCTTAACCACTGAGCCATCTGTCCAGGTCCATATATCTATATAAGTTTATTTTAATATTCTCTTATTTTTTCTTTCCCTCCCTTCTTTTCTTCATTTCTTTCTTTCTTTGTAGTTGAAGATTATTGTTTACATTTTTCCTTTTTATTCTTATTTTATGTATATGGGTCTTTTGCCTGCACGCATGTCTGTGTACCTTATGCCTGAAGTGCTGAGGAACATATAAAGGCATAGAGCATGACACCACGTGTTCCCCTCCTTACACATTCCTATGCACAGCACAGCACAGCCACACACACACACACACACACACACACACACACGACTAAGGAACTGAGACTATCACTCAGCACTCAGCAGTAGAGCACTTACCTAGTGTGCATAGTGTGCAAACCCCTGGCCCCACCAGGTACACAGACACACACCCCACCTGACCTTCCAACACGTCAATTAAGAGATTCCAGGGTTGGATGTTGGCCAAGCATGTGAACAGCTTTGGATTTGGTACCGACAAAACGAAGAAAGAAAGAACGGATGTATGGTCTTTGATTCACTGAGTCCCAGCACTCTGAGTTCGAGGCCAGCCTGGTCTATAGAGCAAATTCCAGGACAGCTAGGATTACACAGTGAAACTTTGTCTCGAAAACAACTTCCTGCCCACAAAATAAGATTGCTTCTTTCTCTGTTAGCTACCCCTTCACACTGAGGATCTTTATTAAGGCCTTTTATCCCATTGATATGAAATGTCACCACTGTTATTATGTATTAAATTTCTAGATTAAATTAAGTTTAATTTTGATATTCCTATGCTTTTATTCATGTGCTTTGAATGTTTGTCCTAGAAAAAAAAACCCTATGTCAATTTTTTTTTTCACAGTCTTTCTACATAGTCCTAGCTGTCCTGGAACTCACTCTGTAGACCAGGCTGATCTTGAACTCACAGAGATCCATCTGCCTCTGCCTCCACCTCCTGAGTATTGGGATTAAAGGTGTGTGTCACCGTGTCAACTTATAATTACCTTTATTTAATTTTATTTTGAGACAGAGTCTTGCCATGGAGCACAGGCTGCCCTGTGATCACCCTACATCAGCCCCTCTGTGCTAAGATTAGGCTTTGGGAAAGGAGACATCTGGAAAGCTGCTGAGTTGTGGAAGTTCTGTCCACCCTCCCTCCCAGGTGGCCTTACAGCCTGTATGAGGGCCTCGGGGCCTGTGTTCTCTAATCCCCCTTTGCACAGCATGGCCTCCATCTTGTCCTTCTGCTATCTTCCATGTCACCATGTCTACTTTGATCTTGGATTTTTGCTGCCCCTCCAATGCTGGGATGAAAGGTATGTACCACCATCACCGAACTTATCTTTTAGAAAGAGACAGGCCATAAAGATGTGGAAAAGCTCCAGCCTAGTCAAATGAAGAAAGGAAAAGGAGGCTGAAAAACAGAGGGGCTGGCTGAAGGTTGACTGCTCGGACATGGGTGTAAGCCAATAGAAAGGCTTTAGTAGTCAGCTGGCAATTACATCGGGTGCCTGGGATCCCAGTGTAGCCCCAAGCCTTTTTCAGGATGAGCTTTTAAGCACCAAGCCCATGTTCTGGGTTGACATACTCCAATGAACAAGAACAGTTAGCCAGAAAGGGAACTACAGAAGCTAAAATGCAAGGGAAGCACATTAGAAACTTTCCCAGAACCATATGGACTTTGATGGATTAGGCGCTTGTTTTAGTTTTGGCAGGTGGTGCTGTCTACGTGCTGAGTTTTACAGCCTACGCGGCAGTTCCATCATGGAGTCAGTTGTGCTAAGGTCCAAGGGCCTACTAAAATCTGGGGCCCTGTTACAAGGGTGACCGAGAGCTCTACTAAGGCTAGAAGGAAGCCGAGTGCTATGCCCCATGCACTGGGAGAATTGATACCTCCACTTCCAACACACACAGTATCTTAGAGAGGATCAATAACCTACCTTCACTGCACCCAAGCTCTTGAGGGCAGAATGACCGACCAGTTCCCTGCAGAAGGCGGTGCCAGGATTCTGCTCTGGGTCTCCTGGATCAGCTGGGGGCTCATGTAGCCCTAGCCACAACTGAGAAGGTGCACAATGGCAAACTTTTGTGGCCACTTGGTGCCAGTCCTGCAACATCACAGGTCTCAAAAGCTGTGAAGGCTTTCTCACGTTTCGAACAGCAGAGATTAAACAGGGGGACTTGTTTCTCTCCTTCCACCACATGGGTCTCGGGGATTGAACTCAGCTTGTCAAACTTGGCAGAACCTTTACTTGCTAAGCCACCTTGCTGCCCCCCAAAAAGAGAATTTCAAAATGAGCCAGCATGAAACAGAGTTGGATTTCTTAAGCAATGATAATATACACTTTAAAGTATCGGCATTTAGAGAGAAACGTCTAAGCGTCTTAGCTAAGTATGTGTATGTATGTACAGTGTATGTATAGGTGCACATGAATATGATCTTGTGGCTTTTGAAGTGACATTGCTCAAAGGATGCAATTTATAACCAGTTTACAACAAGGTTCAAAGATTTAGCAGTATTAAAATTTAGTGCAGCTTTAAAATTAAGGTAGGAAATGAACTGGTTTATGCATCTTTTATTTTAGAGAATCCCTCATTCACATGCACTCCTGAGGTGGTTTACGGGGTGTACTCTCAGGTTGAAGGATCAGAGAGGAGTGCTGATGAAGTTAAACTGCAAGGTCACGGACAGTCTAGGCTTTAGGCAATGATGGGGCATTTGTTTTCCTGAGCGTTCCTGGAGACTTCGCTGAGAAAAAGCCTGGCTGTCTCTGTAGGCAATCTTCCCTGATCTTGTCAGTTGTGTCGATGTTCTTGACTCTTAGCCAGTGAGAAAAGTAGACCAGATTCTAGAAGGAGGAGCTTTGGGTCCTTCTCATGGCCCCATAATTCCTTTTTGTCTTTCCATCTTGCATCTCTGACTGGAGCCTCGACTAGGAGAACTCTTCTTAGTGGGATCATGGAGTTAGACTACCTCAGAGATCCCAGAACTACAGAATCACCAATGGGCAAGGACTGCCTAGAAGAGCCAAGTCGTGACTCCAACTCTTTGAGGTGAGCTGTACCCAAAACAGCACTGTCCTGGTGGGACAGTGGGACCTAGAGTCAAAGTTTATTCTTAGGCCTTGAGATCTCATGTGGCTTTCCCTGGGGAGCTTTGGGTTTGCTTGGGACCTGTTACCCCTTTCTTGCTTTCTGCTTTTCCTTCTGAAATGAGAATGTCTAACTCACCTCTGCCTCAACACATCACTTTGAAAGCATCTAACTTGTCTGATTTCACAGAGGGAAAGTCAAAGTGGCAATGATTTAAGACTTTTGAAGCTACTTAGGTGGAATGAATGTGTTTTGCATTTAAGAAGGACATGCATTTTCAGAAGGGCGCAGGGGCAGAGTTCTATGGTTTGAACGGTTCTCCCTTCCAAACTCACATTGAAATTTAATTTCCGCTGTGATGGTGCTGGGAATTGGTTCTGCTGTGGAACTCCCCTCTCTAGGCGAATTTAAAGCCTTACAAAAGAGCAGGTGTTGTGTGGGCCATCAGTCCTCTACCAGAGCAAAGCATAAAAGGAAGGCACTTGCCAGACACTAACATCCGTTTTTGAAGCTCCCAAACTCCAGAACTGTGAGACAACAAACACCTTCTCATTATAAACAACCTAGTCTCAAGCAGTATGTTATAGCAAAATGGGGCCAGATGTGTCAATATTACCTTTTTTTTAATAGAATTTCTAATGTTCATAACTCCCTTTTACTTTTTTATAGTTTAGGATTGCCTATATATTTTTCCTTATTTATGCTTTCAAATAGGCATCATGATAAAATTGTCTTATTTGTTAAGTTGCCTTCTGTTGCTTTTGAAAATGTAAAACATAAGACCTTGAGCTTTTGGGGGTTTGCCTCCTCTGTTCTGTTTCCCTACTTTGGTCTGTACATTCTTTCTCTCTCCTCCCCCCAGTAGTCTGCTTCCAGACTGTCTCAATTCTATCCCCAGAGAAGTTTGTCTTCAAATATCCTCAAAGAGAACATTTTCTATATTTTAGTCTCTCTCTCTCTCTCTCTCTCTCTCTCTCTCTCTCTCTCTCTCTCTCTCTCTGTATGTGTGTGTGTATTCACAGACAGGTGTGTGCAGGTACATTATGGAGACAGGGGACAACTCCAGGTGTCATTAATCAGATTCTGTCTCCTCATTTTTGGGGACAGGAAGCTCTACAACTAGTCAGGTTGACTGACCAGCAAGCTCCAGGGATATTGCCAGGCTCCTCCTTCCCAGTGGTGAGGTTATAAGCATGTACCACCAGACCTCTTTGTTTGTTTTTAATAATTTTAGATTTATCTTTTGATGATGTCATAGTGTATACGATGAATCTTGAGCATATCCAAGTACAACTCCCTTTCCCACCCCTTGAGGTTTCCACCACCACCGTGTTCCCTTCCTACTTTTACGTCTTCTTTAAAAAAACAAAATAACCTAGTAAATCTGATCAGTGCTGCCCAAATGTACCTGGGTGTTGGGTCATCCACTAGATTATGGACAACCTACTAGAATATCCTCCACCCTTGCCCAGTACACTACTTCCCTCAGATGCCACTAACTGTCCATAGCTCCTTAGTTGGGTTGGAGATTTACGACCCCTCCTCCCAGCTCATGCTCATTGACTGGCTTACTCTTGCGCAGGTCTTGTGCAAATAACCATAACTTCTATGCGTTCTTGAGTACCGTGGTCATTTCATGTCCTCATCCTCCAGCTCTACATTCTTTCTTCCCCCTCTTCCACCATGTTTCTTCAGAATTGGGGAGGCTGCTAGAGATGTTCCATTTAGAGCTGAACACTCAACTCACCTCTTTTCGAGCACTGTTAAGTAGTTATGAGTCTCGGCATGAACTGTTGCCCACAGCACAAAGAAACTTCTTTGATCAAGGTCGAGAGCGCCATTGATCTGTGAGTGCAAACATACTTAGAAGGCAGTTTGAGGACATGACCATTTATCAGAACAACAGCAGTAGCTTCCTCTCCAGTAGGGGCTATAACCTCCTCAGCCATAGGCTTTTGACCAGGTTTATAGTGCCACACGTGAATCACTTCTTATGGAGTTGGTCTCAGACCCAAACAGGAAGTGTTTGGTTACTCCCATAACAATCGTTCCATTATTGCCCCATGAGCGCATCTTGTCTGGCAGGATCTCATTGTGTAGTCCTGGCTGGGCTGGAACTCACAGAGATCTGCCAGCCTCTGTCTCCCAAGAGCTGGGATTAAAGACACGTGCCACAACTGCCCAGCCCTATTCTCTTTCTATAACAGCTGCAGCTCTAGCCTAACTCTACTCTCCCTTTCCTTCTGTAGCCTTCTTTGTGGCATCTCAAAACACCTGCCACTATATATATTTTTGGGTTTGTGTCCATCTTCTCTCTTCAATGGAATGTTAGCTCAAGAGAGCAAGGAAATGTACTTCTTTTGCTCAGGTTTGTGCGTCTGTTTGTGTTGTTGCTGGGAGTCATGGCCAGGTCCTTATCCTCATCAGGGAAGCTCTCCATCACTGAGCTATATCCCCACCCCTTTTTACAGTATGGAAACTCCTCTCTCTGGCCATTGGTCACTGAGGACCTGAGATTTACCAATAGCAACATCAGGGGCCATGGAGGCAAATCCTTTCTAGGTTGTGGTTGGAGAAGATGGTAGCCCCAGTCAGCATCATTGCTCTAGCATGATCTATGAGATCCTGAGCCAGAGGTGCCTGAGCAGTGCCTGTGTTGGCATTCCTGACGTGTGGCAACTAGGAGACAATCGTTATCATTTTTTTTTTAATTTCTTTTTTTAACATATATTTTATTTTATTTAACTTTATTTTATGTGCATTGGTGTAAAGGTGTCAGATCCTCCGGATCTGGATATTCAGACAGTTGTGAGCTGCCATGTGGGTGCTGGGAATTGAACCCAGGTCCTCTGAAAGAGCAGTCAATGCTCTTAACCACTAAGCCATCTCTCCAGCCCCTCGTTATCATTTTTTTGTTGATGTTTATTTGTTTTCTGTTTTTTGTTTTGTTTTATTTTTTAGTTTTTCCGAGACAGAATTTCTCTGTATAGTCCTGGCTGTCATGGAACTCGCTCTGTAGACCAGGCTGACCTCAAACCCAGAGCTCTCTTGCCTCTGCCTCCCAAGTGCTGGGATTATAGGCATGTGCCACCACTGCCCAGCTAGCTATTATTGTTTTAAGTTACTAAGTTTTGAGAAAATTGGTTAAGTTGTAATAGATAATTAAAGAGTCTCTGAGGCAGATTATTTTCTCATGAACTGTCTCTGTTCTGTGCGTGCATGCTCATACACACACACACACACACACACACACACACACACACAGAGAGAGACTTGGCCATAGGACTTACTTTGGCCAATGAGGTATCACAAGTCTGAGGCAGCAAGAGATTTAAGAAGGCTTTCATCAACACACTCCCTGTCAGGAACCCAGACTCCATAGGCTCTGCAGACCAGGAAACGGATCAGCAGATGGACAAACACCCATCTCCTCAGGCTTTTCCATCCATCCAGCCCAGTGGGAAAGTCACGAGGAACCAGTGTGAAAAACTAAACCATGCTGTGCTAAGCCTGGAAAGGCTGGGGTGGCTTCCACCACAATCGGTACCAGACACACCGTCTCTTCCAGCTTCTTTTCGGTCTCAGTTGTGGCTTCCCAGACACTGAACCTGCCTATCCTCCACTGTCAGTCACCTAACTCATGCTGGGACAATGTGCTCATATTTCTGGGACAGGCAGATCCATTTCCTAGGCTTGCCGTAGCAAATTGCTGGGAACTGTGGAGTTTAAAGGAAAGCGATGTTTTCTCTCACAGTTTGGGAGATTTTGAGCCAAAAGCAAAGTATCAGCAGGGGTTGGGAGTTCTCACAAGGCCTCTAGGAAAACAGTCCCATGCCTTCCTCTAGGCACTGGTGCTGCCAATGCTCTTTGGTGCTCCTTGGCTTGCAGCCCCTAACTCTAGTCTTTTGTCTGTTGCCCCATGCTGCCACATTGCATCTGGTAAAGAAAATGACTGAGTCCCCCGTGTGATCTCCCTAACTATTCCCTTACAGCTCTTATCCAAACAGGCCACATTCTAAAGGTACTGGGACACAGTACCAACCACACCTCCACATTTGGGGGCATAGAGTTGAGCCTATGACACATACCTGTAGTCCCTGCTCCACTCTGTACATTCTGGAGCTTTAAAATCTTCCAGTCCTTGGTGTGACAAAGCAGTAATCCTTAGCATTTCATCAGCAGACGTTTATTGAATTCCTATGACACACAGGGCGCTCACCTGAGCTTTCTTCGAAACAAATGAATCTGTATAACCATTTGGCCACATGTGGTTTGGGCACCCTTGCTAGATATAAAATTTAAATTAGAACCCTTATTAATTTTTAATTCTTTCATTACCAGTGGTACGAGTTAAACAGGGAGACAAAGACTCACATAAATAAATGCCTGTGTGTGGCGAAATGACTACCCTGTGCCTGGTTGCCAGGAGACTTTCCAGTTTGGCAGCCTCTTACTTCTCTGTAATCAACAGCCTTGAGCACAGCCCGAACTGGCAGGCTTCCGTGGGCCTGTGAACGTGAGCACAGACTCTGCTTTCCATCTCTAAACTCCGGACATTTTATATCGTCCCATGTCTGTTTCCATCTTCTACCCCCAGCAGAGTGCTAGCGCCAAGAGAAGTAATGTATGACTTTGTTCAGGTTTGTGTGTTCGTTGTGGTGCTGGGTGACCCTTGGCTGTTCCACCCTGTTTGTTTGAACATTTTCTCCCTTATAACCCAAATTTCCAAAGATTTATTTTCAAGTGTCTCCAAGGACCGAAACCACAAATGTTCCCAACTTTGGAGATTAGAAACGCTTTTCTCCATCATCAGGTTTTCTGGGTCTGGTGTTGCATAACCTGCTCTTGTCCAGACCTTTCCATTCTTGCCTGTTATTCCCCACTCCCTTCCTTTGCTTTCCTTGGGCTGCTCGCAAGCTCCTTTCTTAACCACACACAGAGGCACTGGCTGTATATTTATCTTTGTTCTTTCTGGTGCAGTAATAACTGGGGAATAGCCACTTATCCTCTTTTGAAATACAGGGCTGCCTGCCTCCCCTTGCCTCCCAGACCATGTCCTCTCTCTGAGTAACTAAACCTCCCTTGCCACTTTGTTTTGTTTTGTTGTTGTTGTTTTTTTTTTCCCCAGAAGTAATTTCTACTTGGAAACTGCAAATAGTTTTGAACCAGTCACTTGACAGCCTCTGAGGGGGACACACAGTTTTGTTTTAGAGACTCCTTTCTGTCTCCCCTGTGCCCTGCACAAAGAAACCATACCACATGGACAGTGGGCAACCTTCACTTGCTGGGTACCTGGCATTGCACAGGCAACTCATTTGACCACACTAATCTGTCTACATTTTATAGATGAAATACTACTCAGTCCCTTCTCTTCTGCCTCTGCCTAGAGCAGGCCAGACTGAGCCAGTGGGCCTGGCCAGGCCTGTGTCACTCTCCCTGTGCCATGGAATCTGTTTATATATGTTCACTGCTACTTGTTCAGAAACAGCTCCCTCCCGCTCTCCTACCTGCCTACACCTTCTGTTCGTTTTGTTGTTGTTGTTTGATTTGTTTTTTTGCTGTTGTTTTCATGACAGGGTTTCATTGTGTTGTCCTGGCTGTCCCAGACCGCTGTAGACCAAGTTGGCCTCGAACTCACAGAGATCTGCCTGCCTCTGCATCTGCCTCCCTAGGGATTAAAGACAAGTGCCACCACCACCTGCTGTTTTTTGTTCTGTTTTCCCTACATAGCACTGTTTCAATGATCTGTTTCAATGATCTCACTCATTTGCTTGGCCACTGGGGTTTTAAAAACACCAGCAGCAGAAACTCAGTTTTGTTCAGCACAGCTTTCTGGGAGGCCCTTAAGAACAGTGGCCAACAATAGGTACTGGGTAAATACTCCTGAAATGAATACACTTCTGAAGGAACTAGTACTTTTGACCTCTGAGAAGTAACCGTGGGTAGCAGTTACTTTTGGTTCTAAAAGTGGTTCTGGGAGATAAGACACACCTTTCACCACCCGTACTTTGCTTGCTGAGGACAAGGGTTCAAGGTCACCTCTGGAAGGAGGAAGAAGTTGGGTGCAGAGGGGGAAGAGGTGAGGGAGGATTGTCATGAAAGGGGGGGTTCTAGGAAGCCAGGGGAGCAGAGGAGATACAAAACGGGACACCTTGCTTCCTGTTGGGACTGAGCAGGGCAGGGCCTGACTAAGGGTTAAAAAATTGCACACAGAGAAAATGAAACCCAGCCACCCAGAGGTGCCAAGGGGAGACTAGGATTAGAAGTATTGCGGGCGGGGGAGGGCGCTCAGAAGTTGCCTACAGGGGAGAAAGCAGTCAGGCGCAGCCTACAGGTTGGGACCAGGCAGCACAGGGCAAGAGGGGTCTGGCCCGAGAGGCGTGGGGTGGAACCGAGGGGAGTGGGGTGCAGGGGCGCGAGGGGCGGTGCAGCAGCAGGCGGGGCGGCTCCGGTGGCCAGCGCTCACTTCCGGGAGAGCCGGGCGTCCTGGCCACCGCCCGCTCACAGCTGCCAGCTCGCTGGGGCCGCTGAGCCTGTGAGCTCGCAAGCCAGGCCGCTGCTCGGCGTCTGCGCAGCTCGGTTCACTGTCCGTCACCATGGGGGCATCGGGGAGGCTGCTGCGCGCCGTGATCATGGGGGCCCCGGGCTCCGGCAAGGGCACTGTGTCGTCGCGCATCACCAAACATTTCGAGATGAAGCACCTCTCCAGCGGGGACCTGCTCCGCCAGAACATGCTGCAGGGCACAGGTGGGAGCTGAGACCGAGGGCTGGCAGCGTGCTATCGTCCCAGAGGGGCTTTGCGGGCAGGGGTCGAGGGTCCTGCGATGCGGGCGCAGCGCCCCGGACCTCGCCTGGGGAAAGAGCCTCTGGGCAGGTTCGGGTAAATTGCGGGAGTGGGGGTGGGACTAGAAAGTTCAAAGACTGAAGGAAAGCCCTCGTCTTTGTTCGAGGCATAAGGCCGACCCGGCTGGCAGCAACTGCAGGGGTCCCGCCTGAGGAACTGAACCCAGCTCTCCACGTGTCCCTGTACACTGAAGGCAGGCTTCGCTTTCTTTTCTACCCACCCCTCTCCCCTCCCGCCCTTGGTAAACTCCGTGGGATCCTGTAGTTCTGACCTTTCTCTCTTCAAGGTCAAGTATTACTTATTCTCTTAGCAGTCACAAAATTGGCTTAGATTTTGATGCCCCCAGACATTTCTTAGGCACGAAAGTTATCCCGGTGCACGGTTACATAAACAATTGTTGTGTTTCTCTTGCCAAACTCTTCTAACTCAGCACAAATCTAGTCAAAAAACTCCTCTCTACAATGGATGGGTTTGTGGTAAATTCTATTTTAAGAACGCATTTTAATTTTTTTTGAGACGTCATTTGATATAGCCAACTTTAACTTAAACTTGAGATCCTCCTGCCTCAGTCTCTCAGTGAGTGCTGGGATTGCAAATTCCAACCAATTAACTGCTGCAGGCTGTTTTTAAAAGTTAACTCCCCCCCCACAACGTTGACCTTCAATTCCAAACTAGTGCCTATTTTGAAATTCATTTGAACTTATTTACATAGAAATAGTACCTGTTCAAGGTGAAAGAAAAAAAAATGGAAGAAGTAAGTAAAGGTCCTGGAGAGAAGGGGGGGGGAGACAGAAAGGAAGAAAGTAAAAAGCAAAGCTTCTTCTTCGTCCTGCCCCTACCCTGTTCTTCAGAGGGAAACAATGCATTTCCTTCTGGAAGTGTCTCTTTCTGTACAAGTGCATGTGTATATCCTCTGTGTATCGTGTTACCATAGATTTACTCAGCCTCCGTGGTTTCACACTCTGATCTACTCCGACGTTCCATGTGTCCATTACCCGTTTGTTTAGCCACCTTTGTTAGCCCTGGTAGATTTACTTAAGCTGTCCCCTCCCTCCTGATGGGTCTATAACTGATTTCCTGGAAAGGCGGCTTTTTGTTGTTGTTGTTTTGTTTAAAAGATACTGACATTCAACTAGGGGAAAAAAGAAACACCTCACTGTTTTCAGTTTCTTTGGTTGACTCAGCACCCCTGTTTTCACTCTCTTCTAATGTTGACCTTAAGAAATAATAAAGGTTGCAGTTAATTAAACTTTATCAAAAGGTTGTTTGACTCTTGCTAAATGTTCTTAGTGCAACAGATTGCAGTTTTATTTAGGGCAAACAGTCCTGAGTCCTTTGGTTTGCTGCTATCCAAAGTACAGAAGAAGGCTTTGGGGATGATCTGCAGGCTGACTCAGCGCTCACCTGACTGGGTCGCAGAGTGCTCACCAACTAGGAAAACACAGACCATCTTAAGAGTAAATGAAAGGGAATTTGAGGGCTGGAGAGATGGCTCAGTAGTTAAGAACACTGGGTATTCTCTCAGTGGACCTGGGTTCAGTTCCCAGCACCCACATGACAGCCCACAACTGTCTAACTCCAAGATCTGATACCGTCACAGAGGCATACATGCAGGCAGAACACCAATGCACATAAAATAAAAATAAATAAAAAATATATCGATACATTATGATAATATAATACATATATAATGTATATCTATTTTGTAGTATATGTATGTATATGCATGCACACACACACACACATATATATAAAATGAAAGGGTACTTGAATAAAGAAACAACATTCCTTGCTTCACTTTGATACCTGTAAGAGTCAGGAATTGCAACTTTGTAACGTGGAAGAAGGGCACAAAGATGTTCAGCACCTCATCCTATAGTTTTAATAGGCAGTTCTTTTCTTTTTAAAGACACAGAAGGACAAATACTTTCTTAAAACTTTGAAGATTCATTATCAGAAGTAGGTGGGTTTTTTTTTTGTTTTGTTTTTTGACAGGGTCCCATACAGTAGTAGCTCTGGCTGGTTTGAACTTGTAGCAATCCTCCTGTCTCAATTTCATGAGAGTGTGGGGATTGTGGATTCACCAGACTCAGCTGGAAGAACTAAGGTTTGTGAGAGAAGTCTTTGCAGGTCAAAGTTCGAGGTATACACGGGGTTGGTCTCTGTTCAGCTGGGAAAAGTTACAGATCTCAGAGGGAAGCCGGGGTCAGGCCCCTTGGATGGTTTCCCTGAGTCTGGCTCATCTAGCTGATGCCTGAAATCCAGAACTGACAGGGTCACTGCTCTGCAAAGAAGTATGGGCAACTCCATAGCAAGAATAGAAGTTGGAGCTCGGGAGGTGTCATGAGAGTGTTTTCACAGATGTTCATAGTTAATACTTAGCTACACAGAGCATTTTTCACTGAATGGTATCCAGCAGGTTCCCTAGGTCAGGACTGAGGATATGTTCCCAATAAATATTTGTGAAAGGATTGAATATTTCCCACAGACACAACCAAAGGAGAAATAATCTTAAAAAATAAATAAAAGTAAGAAAGGGCCTGAGAATTCAGAAGAGGAAACTGACATCCTGTAAGTTGGCCTCCCCAGGAGACGCGATTGATGGCCCTGTGGTGTGTTCCTGTGTTCTCCTTCTTTTCCTCTTGTATTTGTGTGCAGCTGGACAGTTGTTATTAGATGCTTCGTATGCTAAGCCAGCACTGTGCCCCGGAGCTGGGTCTCCAGACCCCTGTTGACTGGACATCTGTGTTGTTAGCCAATTTCTGATGTAATAAATACCGCCGGGTACCTGAACAGCTGGCTGCAGCTTTGCTTACTTTCCTTTGAGTAAATTCCCAGGGTGGCATTTCTAGCAACTCGCCATCATTTCGCGGAAGTGCTGCTTTGAAACATCCGACTGTGTAATCTAAACGGGTTTGGTGGCGGTGGGAGGATCTGGCCCTTCCAGCAGTAATCGCTTCACCCTTACCCATTTTCGGACCTTCCTCCTAGGCACCTTCCTCCGCTCTGTTTGATTTAATACACGCTGGGGATAGTATTCATTAAAACAAAAGGTGCCTGTGAGAAAAACGGTTTAAGAGGGACAATAATGGCTCCGGAAACACGAGGTGACCTGGTGAAACCCTAGCGCAGCAGCCAGGACAGCGGACTCAGAAGGTTTGAGGCTGAGACTTACACCATTGCTGTAATCCTCTCATTCCTTTCCTGAGAAAACAGAGTGCCACAGAGGTTGGAGAATTCCCTCAGTGATAAACAGCCTCTCTGTACTCACCTGGGCAGCACCGCGTATCCAGGTTGCTAGGATACAGAATCCATTAGTACAGGGCCAGTACAAGGGTGAGATTCCTGTTCATGAACTAACCCCGAATGAAAATAAGCAGCCTTTTCTGGGATCCCAGGCCCACAATGCAGTCCTTCCCAAATTGAGGTTCATGAAGTAATTTGAGATAGACTCTTAATTAATTAATTTATTTCAAGGTGTATTTGCAACAAAAGAGCTTGTTACTGTGAACATTTTAGCTGATTGAAAGCATGTGTGGCTTAAAGGAAACTAATGATTAGACGTGGCAGGCATCGTAAGGTAAGACACTGAGTATGTGGGTGGCAGAGTCTGGCCTGGCTCACTGATGGCTGCTGCTTCTCTGGTGCCAGACTAGAAGGCTGACCCTTTAAACCTCATTTGCTGTCATCTGTATGTTGGGAGACTCTAACTCAGTAGATAATCTCAGGCCCCCAAGTGTCCATATGGCCAAGCATCATTGTGTTGACCCTTGAAGCATAATGTGTCTAACGAGACTTAGATTGATGGTAGAACAGGCTCCATCTTTATAACGGTGATTTGTAGTAGTCAATACATTTATATGGTTTGGCATTCCAAAACAAAACAAGAAACATCTGAACGAATATTTAGTGATGAGAGCCTTGTAAGGTATTTCATGCACAGGTGACTTGACGCTAACCTGTCTTCGTTAGTGTTTTTGTTTTCTGTGAGTGGGAGCACAGGTCCATAATGCATAGGGCCTTCAGCAGTCAACAGTGAGCTTTCCAGGAGTGTTTCATATCGGCCCCCAGTGTTGCCTCATTGACCTGGTTCACTGCCACCCAACTTCAGCATTTAAAGTGTATGTATGTATCTGCCATGTAACTTCAACATTTAAAATGTGTGCATGTGAAATCCAGTGCCCTTAGTATGTCATTGAGTTGGCTGTCACCACAACAGGTTTCAGAACATTTTTATTACCTATAAAAAACCCCTTATACCTAGGAGTCACTCCCATCCCCACCCCACCCCACCCTTCTGGCAACATAATTATATCTTTCAAGTCTCATGTTTGGGACACGTCCCAGAAATGAAAGGGTGTCTGTGGGCTTTTCTTTATGGCTTCTTTGACTTAGCGTATTATTTTTAATTGTATTTATTTTACTTGGAATGTAGTGTACTTGTGTATATGTGTGTGATGGTATGTATGTGGAGGTCAGAGGACAACATGGGGGTGGGTGGACTGTCACTCTCTGTCATGTGGGTCCAGGAATCCAGCTCAGGGTGTAAGGCTCAGTGGCAAGCTTCTTTGACCTCTGAGCTGTGCCTGCTGTTTTGAGACTGTCTCACTGTGTTGCCCAGGCTAGATATATGAAGTCCGTGCTCAAGGGACCTTCTTATCTCAGTCTCCTGGGTAGCTGAAACTTGGGGTGCACTGTGCCCAGCTTGACCTGGACTTTTTTTTTTTTTTTTTTTTTAGTTTTTCAAGACAGGGTTTCTCTGTGTAGCTTTGGAGCCTGTCCTGGAACTAGCTCTTGTAGACCAGACTGCCAGGCTGGCCTCTAGCTCACAGAGATCTGCCTGCCTCTGCCTCCCGAGTGCTGGGATTAAAGGCATGTGCCACCATTGCCCAGCTTGACTTGAGCTTTTAAAGAACCCCTCATGCTGTAATATTAGGACTTGGTTACTTTTTATTGTGTTATATGAATACTTTACATTTTGTTTAGTTGATATTTGAATTAGGTTCCTTTTCCCCATTATTTTGTATCTAAGTAATTCAGAGCAATCTTAAAAAAGAGGCATTGGTTTAGGATTATAAACTGCTCAATTGTTGGGTTTTTTTCATATATAAAATAAAGGGTTTTCTGTTGATGCTCTCATGCATATGTGTAATTGTATTTTGTTCTTATTCGTTCCCCACAACACACTGCCTGAATTCATAGATTAATTATTTAATAAAACACTGTAGCGAGGAACTAAGAAGAATCCTCACCCCTTTGGGGCTGGAGAGATGGCTCAGTGGTTAAGAGCACTGACTGCTCTTCCAGAGGATCCGGGTTCAGTTCCCTGCACCCACATAGCAGCTCACAACTGTCTGAAGATCCAGTTGCAGGTATCTGACACCTTCACACCAATGCACAAAAAATAAAGTTAAATCAACCATTAAAAAAAAGAAATACTTTAAGAAAAAAAAAAAAGAATCCTCACCCTCGTCTGTGCCCACATACCGATCCATCTACCCAGTGAGCTGCAGGTCCATTAGGCATGCGTACGGAGTGTGGGGATTTATGTCACTGAAAGTACTCACAGCCAGGGCTTGGGTTTGGGGTCAGGCGGGCACACAAATGTGTGTATTAGTCACAGAGGCTGCTGTAATAGCACACCACAGACTGGTGGCTCAGATGGCAGAACTGTTCATGGAACCTAGAGGTCCAAGATCAAGACTCTAAAAGAGCTGGTTTCCGGTGAGGCTTGACTTTCTGGCAGGTAACCAGCCTTCTCACTTTGTGGCCTTTCTTCTGTGCCCAGGGACTCCCGTCTCCCCCTCAGTGTTTACAGTTTCTGTCAGGTTGAGGCCCAACCCCTATGACCTCATTCAACCTTAATTGCCATCCTAAAGGTAAATACGGTGTAAATATAGTCACAGTAGGGTTTAGATTGGGGTTTCAGTATATGGACTTGGGACTGCTCAGTTGATAGCAGGATTAGACAGTGGCTTCAGTTACTGGGATCAGAAGTGCCAAGATCTGGTGGCTGCAGCTGGCAAAGGGCTGTGCTGGGTTATCCCATGCAGGTGAGCAGAAGAGTGAGTGGGTGCTTGAAGAAGAGGGAAACCACAGCGAGCAGTGGCCCAGGATCCACTCCCAGAGAACTCGCCCAGCATCGCCATCTCCTCATGAGGGTGGACTCCGGACCCAAGCGCCTCTCAAAGATTCTGTCTCCTCTCAACAGTGTTTTTCTGGACACCAGACTTTATAACGAGTTCTTGCTAGGAGGGCTGGGACTCTCCTGGTAGGGGTGTGCCCGGAGGGAAGAGGGCAAGTGGGGAAGGGAAGAGCAAGGGTGAAGGCAGACCACAGCGATGTGCCACTGCCAGACCTGTGGAACTGGACTGACATTCTGTCCCGCAATGAGGAGAGAGCAGGAGACAGGTCTGGAAGAGGAAGCCTTTCATCTGCTTCGCTGGAGAGGGGCGAGGGCACAGAGTAGCTGGAGGGAGGAACCATGGCTGAGGGAGATTTTGGTGTTCAATGTTTTGTTTTAAAATGTAGTTCTTGTGAAATATTCAGTACCTGGAAGTTTTAACTCTGTAGGGTAGAATAAGTATGAAAAGACCGTTCAGGGGCTGGAGAGATGGCTCAGTCGGTAAGAGAACTTCTGTGTACCAGAGGACCAGGTTGATTCCCAGCACCCACGTGGCAGCTCACAACCATCTTTAACTCCACTCCCAGGGGATCTGATGCCTTCTGGCCTCTTTGGGAACCAGACAACTCATCTGAACCAGAACTCACACATCATTTTCAAAAGAAACGAATGAAGACGAAATATTAAGTACATGGGCCTTTCCAACAGTTATTTTATTTAGTTACCTTTAAGCATTCTTTTGTTTTTATTAGAGTGAGTGTGTGTGTGTGTGTGTGTGTGTGTGTGTGTGTGTGTGTGTATACATGCTCGTGCAGTGCCAATGGAGGCCAGAAGAGGGCATTGAATCCCCTGGATCTGGAGTTAGAGGTGTTTTTTTTTTTAGCCACTCAGTGTGGGTACTGGGAACTAAACTCAGGTACTCTGAAAGAGCAGATCCACACCTCTAGCCCCTCCAAAAACTTCTTTAGTGAGTTTGGCAAACACTCTCGCAGAACCCAGGTCTTCTCCTGGACATTGTAAACTTGGTGGTTTGCTTGTCTGATGACAGCTTGTTTAGTAGCGATAATCTCTTGGTTAGAATTCATGGGTGGGACAAGGCCTCTCACTAGCCTTGTTTCTGCCGCCTCCCTGCCATATTCCAAGCTCACAGCAGCTTTGTGTTTTATGTGCATTCTGGTGACTGAACTGAGGCCCTCTCACTTCGAAGGGAACATTTACTGACTGGCTACCATCCTCTTTGGCCGACTAGGTTGGGGCTGAACTTGGGGCAGTTCCACTGTCTTCGCTTCCCTTTGGTTTGCTTGTTTTGAGACAGGGCACTCTGTAGCACAAACTGGCTTTAAGCCTGCATGTGTACCTGGGGCTGGCCTTGAACGCGGCATCCTCCTTCCTGTTGGTACTACAGGCGTGTGCCAATGTGTAAAGCATAACCTCTGCGTGTAGCGGAGAAGCTGATGATAAGGCACCGTCTCACGGGCCTGATGTCTGCGTGTAGCAGAGAAGCTGATGACAATGCACCGTCTCACGGGCCTGATGTCTGCGTGTAGCAGAGAAGCTGTTGATAAGGCACCGTCTCACGGGCCTGATGTCTGGAAGTATCCTGTAGAAAATGAGTTCCTGAGATCTGGAATAGGATAAAGCAAATACACTTACTGGCTTTTCCCTCTACTGTAGAAATTGGTGTGTTGGCCAAGACTTTCATTGACCAAGGGAAGCTCATCCCAGATGATGTCATGACGCGGCTGGCCCTCCACGAGCTGAAAAACCTCACCCAGTGTAGCTGGCTGTTGGACGGTAAGTGCAAATATGGAGGGCCCAGGGTATCTCTGCTGCCCGAAGTCATGAGTTCCAGCAGAATGAGCCTCTGGGACTAGGGACCGTCATCAGGAGGGCAGTCAGTCACCTTTGAGTCTAATTTTAAATTTTAATTAGTGAACTGATTAACTTGCTTTGAGACAAGGTCTTATGTATCCCTCACTGGCCTCCAGTTTTCTATGAAGCTAAGGATGAACTACAACTTTTGATCCTCTTGTCTTTGCCCCCCAGGTGCTAGGGTTACAGGATTGGGTGGTCAAGCTTGTGTATGTGGCGCGGTGATCGAACTCAGGGCTGCGGGCATGCTAGGTGGGCATGCTACCAGCTGAGCTATATCCCAAGCCCAGGGGTCTGGTTCTTTGGTTCTTTGTTTGAAAGGAAAGAGGGGCCGGGCGGTGGTGGCGCACGCCTTTAATCCCAGCACTCGGGAGGCAGAGGCAGGCGGATCTCTGTGAGCTCGAGACCAGCCTGGTCTACAGGCTCCAAAGCTACAGAGAAACTCTGTCTCGAAAAACAAAACAAACAAATAAACAAGAATAAAAGGAAAGAGGTTTCTAGTCTGCTTTCGATGCAACTTTAGTTCCTTCCCCACGCTAAAGAATATCCTTTGACTTTTTAAACTTCTGTTGTTTGGCGTTTTGAGACAAGGTCTTATGAGGTACCCCAGGCTGGCCTTGAACTTGTGAGCCTCCTGCCTCCCAATTCCAGACACGCAGCACCATACCCAGCTGAGAATATTTTGTGTTTGGAAAGGATCTGCGCAAAAGCAGTTAGACTGAAGAGGGACTTGTATTACGCTGTAGACTTTTCCCAGCCAGAGCCCTGGCAGAGTCTCAGGGCAGGGTGGCTTGTATACTCTGCTTTCGAGTGTAGGAAGGACACAACACAGAAGACAGGCCTTTAAACATGGGACACTTGCCTTCAAGATCCAAGTTCTAAAGCCATCTTGGAAGGGATATGCTAACTTCTCTTCTACTTAACCCCGTTCTCCACCTTCACACCCAAGCTCATGCTGCTCACTGAGCCCTGCAGCCCAGCTTGCTGTCGCCCGGCTTGCTAGCAGCCAGAGAAAGTGTCCTAACCCCTAACTGTAAAAAGGTTCTAGAGAGCCGGGCGGTGGTGGCGCACGCCTTTAATCCCAGCACTCGGGAGGCCGAGGCAGGCAGATCTCTGTGAGTTCTAGACCAGCCTGGTCTACAAGAGCTAGTTCCAGGACAGGCTCCAAAGCTACAGAGAAACCCTGTCTCGAAAAACCAAAAAAAAAAAAAAAAAAAAAAGGTTCTAGAAAACTCAGAAAGGTGAGGTAGAGGATGAACAAAGGGAGAGGCGGGGCAGAATTCCTTACTCTGGTTTATTAGAGCTTGTATCAAAAAAACAAAAACAAAAACAAAAACAACTTATACTTGCCTATATGTCTGTTAATATGTGCCCAGAAGCTTGAGGACTTAAAAATTTTTGAAACATGTATAAAAGGTCTTTGGGGTGTGTAGCCACCATGCTGAAGACCAGTATATCAGGCTGCATATATTTATCAATGACATAAATGTTGACTGAGTGCCTTCTAGGTACACAAAGCTGTTCTAGGCACTGAACCTAAACAAGAACAAAATCCTTGCCTTCATGGACAGTATATATTCTCGTAGAAAAGTTTGGATGAGCCCAGATTCTGCATTGCTGTGAGCCACGTGAGGAGCAGGTGGATGCTTGCTTCTTTTCTGACAGAAGATACGGATACTTGCGTCAGCGTTTTATTCCCAGTCATGACGTCTTGCTTCTGTGAGATGTTGGGCTTAGAAGTACTGTCGACAGGCAGCCTATGTGGGTCTCTTTAGCTGAAGGAATGGGGTACATGAAGGTTGAGCGTAGATGCTACCCAGCACAGGAAGTGGCAGATTTCCCAAGGGACCTGCCCGTGGCCGTCAGTGGAGTACATCTTGGGATTAGACTCAAGGCAGGGCAACAAACAGCAGAAGGGCCTGGGATGTGGAATATTTGTTTTTTATTTCTTTACTGTTGTCCTGTAGCAGTGACTTTTCCTTTAGAAAAACTAAAGCAGATAAAAATGTATAAGAGGAACAGAGTCCTCAGTGATCACCCCCACCACCACAGCAACTACGTTTAATCTCGTCTCTTTAATTCAAACAGGCATTCTCTCCAGTAATAATAAAAAAAATCCACATTTATTTGGACTTCTGGTTTTGGATGTTTTTTTTTTTTTTTTCTGATTTCATGTTGTTTTGGGGCCATGTTGAAAGCGTGACTGAATTGAGACTGTGTTCTTCATGGTGTCATTGGCTCCACCTATGGATTCATCCATCAGTGGAGCACAGCCGTCTCCCAGTGGATTGGATCTGCCAGCTAGGGACCAAGACTTTAACACATAAGCTTTGGAGGGATACAACTTATTATCCAAACTGTAGCATCCACACAGGGATGTGCACTGTGGTGGCCATTCTTGGTTGTCAACTTGACTACATTGGAATTAACTGAAACCCAAGCAGCTGTGTACACCTGGGAGGGATTTTTTTTCCTTAAATTATTTGACGTAAGAAGACCCACCTTTAATCCAGATCTTTTGATTTGTTTTTCTTTTCTTTCTTTCTTT
>JAQHUG010000021.1:5342988-5379405 GCA_028555095.1 Dicrostonyx torquatus
TCTTCGCCTGCTTGCTCTCAATCTCCTGCTGGCAAGTCCACTCCGTCCCTAGCATTAGAGCCTATTTCTTTGCAATTCTGGAGTATACTGAAAACGAGCTGAGGCATCCAGCTTCATGAACTGAACAACTGCAGATTCTTGGCCCTTCTGCTGATAGACAGCCATTGTCGGACTAGCCGGACCACAGCCTGTAAGCCATCCTAACAAATCCCATATACATATTTTCTGTAAATTCCGTTCCTTCGGGGGACCTTGACTAATACAGATGCCGATTGTGGTACCAGAAGTGGTTCAGGAGCAACAGAAGTAAAAGGATGATTTTTCTTAAATATCTTGAATAGGCTTCCAATTTCAATACGCACTGAAGCCTTTCCAGTTACTGAAGCTTTCAGAGTACTGAAAGCCCATATTTTACAAACTAATTTAATCCCAGCACAGGTGGCAGAAGCAGGCAGATCTCTGAGTTTGAGACCAGCCTGGTCTACAGAGCAAGTTCCAGGACAGCCAGGGCTACATAAAGAAACCCTGTCTCAAAACAAACAAACAAATACCCCCAAAATAAAACAAATCAAACAAATTTAAGGAGACAAATGCATTTGATTATCCTAGTTTACCAACTGCGAGAGAAAATGGATCTGACGCCTCTGTATTAAACTTATGACAATTTGTGGAAAAATAAGGAAAATGATGATGCTGGCCAGTTGTTCCTGGCATCTCTGGATAAACAGACAAAGGAGAAGAATGAGCTCCATGATAAAATTAACCAACTTCTAGCATCCCAGAATATGGTGAAGGACAAGGAACTCAGCGATAAAATCAGCTCAAGATGCATATAAACAGCTTGAAGGTTTCTACGTGTCCTGGAAGAGAATCTCCTTTCCAGCAGCCACAGAGCTCAAGTGTCAGAAAATTAAACCAAAGCCCTCATAAGGCTGACTGAATTACTGCAAAACTTCGCCCAGATGGAGGGGGTCAGCAGTTAAAGTAAGGGCATTACTCGGCAAAGAATGGGATCCTGTAACTTGGGATGGGGATGTGTGGGAGGATCATTGGGGCTGAGAACTTTGAACCCTCACATTCTCAAGGGTTCATCTTACCTCTAGTTTGCCTCAGCAGATGTACCCCCTACCCCCTGAAATACTGCTTTTTCTGCTGTTCATTGAGGAAATTAATCTTTCACTGTCTGTTATACCAGCAGCGACTTTTTCTGCAGGAAATGCCAGGAAAGACAATAGTACCTCAGGGCCTGCCAATAGTTGCTTCTAGAAGGATAGCCAGACTCAGGGCTAGGCAGGCTCCTGGAGATAGGAAGTGGAGTCGATGAGGAGCTTAATGAGTCTGCTAGTTCATTCAAGCAGAAGTCTGGGGAATATGTGTGGGAATGGATTTTAAGGGTGTGGGATAATGGTGGAAGGAACTGGCTACATTTATTGGTATAGGCCCTCTGTGTGGAGATTCTAGGTTAAATATGGAAGCTCACACAGTTGAAAAGGGTCCCAAAAGTTTGTTTGAATGGTTGGCTTAAGTGTATGAAAAGATGGCCTACAGAAAAGGAGTTAGAGATGCTTGGTGTCCCTTGGCTTAGATGAACGATTTTAGGGCTCAGGAAATTGCAATGTTAAGAGTGGGTACACTGTGTAAAACCTAATCCTCCACAATGGGAAGGCCCGGAATATCACATTATTAATCCTACAAAATACAAAATGGAGAGGGGGCACCAGCACATAGGAAGATCCTTGTTGTTTCCCCTTTCCTTGTGCCAGACCTTAGAGTTGGACATGCTGCTTCTCAGTTGGATGGGTTAATCCAGTGGGTTTAATTGGGCCCCAGAGTAGCAGGGGCCAGGTGGCAGTACTGAATCACCAAAGGCAAGGTGACAGCATAGGCAAAGCAAGGTCCATAATGACCTGACCTGCAGCAGGCAGCACAGGCAGAGTGACTTTTCTGGTAGCACGTCTCATATGGACCTTTGGTACTGGCTGATCAGTCACAGTGCTTCCAGGCATGAAGTAGATAAGAAGCCTACTGCCTTTTTGGTTGATCTGTATAAGTGGAAAAATCCTCATGCAAATGAAAGAAAGGCTACATTAGATTGTGGGAAAAGGAAATCTTGGCCCATGAACCAGTTTCCAGACTTGAGGCAGTTTGCAGACTCAGAACCGCTCGAATGAAAGGATGGGCCAGGTTCCCCTGAGGAAGGACCTTGATAAAACATGAGAGTATTATTGTTTGCCTTTCTCCAGTTCTCCCAAGGGACCTGAGGCCTGTTACAAGGGTAACTGTATACTGGGAGAAAGGAAACGGTGAGGCTTTCCAGGGTCTATTGGGTACCGGTTCGGATATAACGCTGATTCCAGGGAGATCCCAAATAACATGTGGCCCTCCAGTTAAAGTAGGGGCTTATGGAGGTGAGGTGATTAATGGAGTTTTGATTGATGTCCAACTCATAGTGGGTCCAGTGGGCTCCTGAATTCATCCTGTGGTTATTTCCCTGGTTCCAGGTTATATAATTGGGACACGCGTACTTAGAAGTTAATAGAGTTCTCACACTGGTTCCCACCTGTGGACTGAGGAATATTCTGGTTGGAAAGGGTAATCAAAGTCTTTCAAGTTGCCTCTGCCAGGGGAAATCATGAATCAGAAACAGCATCACATCCCTGGAGGAACTGCAGAGATTAGCGCCACCACCAGGGACTTGACGGATGCAGGAGTGGAGGACAGATGGACATAGAGAATGACAGTGACCTATCAAAAACTCAGTCAAGTAGTGACTCCAACTGCAGCTGTTGTACCAGATGTGGTATCCTTACCAAAGCAGATCAACACATCTTTTGTTACACGGAATGTAGCTATTGATCTAGCAAATGCCTTTTTTCTGGTTCCTGTTCATAAGGGCTCCTAGAAGGAATTTGCTGAGGCCGGCAGTACACACCTTTACAGTTTTATCTCAAGGATGTGTTAACTCTCCAACCCTGTATTATAACTTAAAAGGTATCAAAAATATCAAAATATCACACTGGTGTGCTATATTGATGACATTATGCTGTTTGGACCAAGTGAGCAGAAGGTAGCAACCACTTTGAACTCATTGGTAACATGTGTATACCAGGGGATGGGAAACAAATCCAACCAAGATTCAGGGTCTTCTACCTCAGTGAGATTCTTATGAGTCCAGTGGTGTGGGGCATGCAGAGATATTCCTTCTAAGGTGAAAGGTAAGTTATTGCACCTGGCTCCTCCCACCACCAAGAAAGAAGCACAACATTTAGTGAGCCCATTTGGAATCAGGAGACAGCACATTCCCCCACTTGGGTGTGTTACTCTGGCCCATATCCCAAGTGACTCAGAAAGCTGCTAGCTTTATGTGGGCCCTGGAGCAGAAGAAGGCTCTTCAACAGGTCCACACTGCTGTGCAGACTGGTTTATCAGATGATCCAGCAGACCTGATAGCACTTGAGGTGTCAGTGGCAGATAGCGATGCTGTTTGGAGCCTCTGGCAGGGGCCCTGATAGAGGAATCACAGGAAATACCTTCAGGATTTTGGAGCAAGGTTCTACCATCATTTGCAGACAACTCTTCTCCCTTTGAGAGACAGCTCTTGGCCTGCTATTGGGCTTTGGTGGAAATTGAACATTTGATACTGGGCTACCAAGTTACCATTTGACCTGAGCTTCCCATCATGAGCTGGGTGTTATCTGACCCACTAAGCAGTGATCCATTATCAGATGGAAGTGGTACATATGTGACCAGGCCTGAGTAGGTCCCGAAGGCACATGCAAATTACATGGAGAAATTGCCTATGGTTTCTACTCCCATTACAGTGCCATCTGCTGCCAAACATGCACTTGCAGCCTCATGTGGTGCTCCCTGTGATTGGGTGACTGAGGAAGGAAGAGAAGACTAGGGACTGGTTTCCTGATGGCTCTGCACATTATGCTGGCACCATTCTTACAACCCCTTTCTGGGACAACCCTGAAAGATACTGCTGAAGGGAAATCCTCACAGTGAGCAGAACTTAGGGCAGTGCACATGGGCATACATTTTATTGGAATGGGTGGCTGGCCAAACATGTGACTGTTCACTGATTTATGGGCTGTAGCCAATGGGTTGGCTGGATGGTCAGGGACCCGGAAAGAACATGATTGGAAAACTGGTGAGAAAGACATATGGGGAAGACGAATGTGGAGAGATCTCTGCCAGTGGGGGAAGGATGTGAAGATACTGGTGTCCCACGTAAATGCTCATCAAAAGATGATTTTGGCAGAGGAGGAGCTCAGTAACCTAATATATTGGATGACCCAGTCTATGGGCAGTCAGCCTCTTTGCCCCTCCATCCCTGTCATTGCCCAGTGACACATAAAGTGGCCATGGTGGTGGAAGTGAAGGTTATGCATGGGCTCAACAACGTGGACTTCTACTCACAAAGACTGCCCTGGCTACAACTGGTACTGAGGGCCAGATCTGCCAACAGCAGAGACCAACAGAGTCCCAGATATGGCACCATTCCCAGGGATGACCAGACCTGGTGACAGGTTGACTACATTGAACTATCTCCTTGTGGAAAGGACAACATTTTGTTCTTACTGGAGCAGGTACTTGTTCTGGTTATAGATTTGCCTTTTTTGCATGTAATATTTCTGTCAAAACTACCATCCATGGACTTCCAGAACGTCTGATCCACTGTCATGGTATTGCACACAGTGTTGCCTCTGACCAAGGAATTCACTTCACAGCTAGAGAAGTGTGACAGTGTGCCCATGATCATGGAATCCACTGGCCTTACCATGTTCCCTACCATATTGAATCAGCTGGCCTGACAGAAAGATGGAATAGCCTTTGCAGACATAGTTACTGCACCAGTTAGGTGGCAGCATTCTGGAGGGCTAGGGCAGGGTCCTCCAAAAGGCAGTGTTTGCTTTGAATCAGTGCCCAATCTATGGTACTGTTTCTCCCATAGCCAGGACCCACGGGTCCAGGAATCAAGGGGTGAAAGAATATGGCCCTCAAAGGGAGTGGTACTATTAGGAGGTGTGGCCTTGCTGGAGGAAGTGTGTCACTGTGGAGGGGGGCTCTGAGGTTTCATATATGCTCAAGCCATGCCCAGTGAGACAGATCACTTCCTGTTATCTTTAGAGCAAGATGTAAAATTCCCAGCTCCTTCTCCAGCATCATGTTTGCCTGTACACTGCCATGTCCCACCATGATAATGGACTAAAGCTTTGAACTGTAAACCCCACACCATTAAATACTTTCCTTTATAAGAGTTGCTGTGGTCATGGTGTCTCCTCACAGCAATAGAAACTAAGACAGGGGAACAGGGAATAGTTTCACTCATTGTCACCCCTAGTGACCCACTAGGAAAATTTTGCTTCCTGTTCCCATGACCTTAAGTTCTGTTGACCTAGAAGTTTTGGATCCAGAGAGGGTTGGGGGTACTTCTGCGATGAGATACAACAAACTTTCCATCGAGCTGGAAGCTCAGGCTTCCCTGTGGCCACTCAGGGCTTCTGATGCCCTTAAGCCAACAGACTAAGAAAGGAATAGCAGTGCTAGGAGGAGTGATTGATCCAGATTACCGACGGGAAATTGGATTGTCTCTGCACAATGAAAGTAAGAAGGATTATGTGTAGGTGCGGGAGATCCTTTAGAGCATCTCTTGGTGCTACCATGTCTTGTGATAAAGGGCACAGACGCTTCAGGAAGGAAGGTATGGGCTACTCCTCCAGGAAAAGAACCAAGACTCACTGAGGTGCTTGCTGAGGGCGGAGGAAATGCAGAATCGGTGGCAGAGAAAGGTAGTTATAAATACCAACTAAGTTGCATACATAAGGATTATAACTGACATAAATGTTTCTGTCATATTTTATTAAGACTGTGATTGTACAGAGATTTGTGTTCTCGTCCTGCCATTTCTTTCTCATGTGATATCAACTAAGAGAGTATCAGTGGTTATCATATTTAAGTTCGGAGATACTAAAAGAGTGTGGCTCCTCTTGTCACCTATAGTACATGTACAATACATTTGCAGTTGTACAAGGGAGAGTTATGTTAGGCGTGGTTATGACCTGGTTAAATATATAATGTGTTTGTGATTGTACATGGGATAGGTAGGCATTATTATGACTGGTTGTTTTCATTTGGAAATTAAGCATGAAATAAAGAGATATAATTCTGTGTCAGGTTGACAAGGGGTGGCCTTGTGATGGTTGTTTTTGGTTGTCAACTTGATGACACCGGGAATGACCTACAACCCAAGTGGCTGGGTACACCTGTGAGGAATTTTTTTCCTCTTAATTCATTTGAAGTGTGAAGACTCATTTTTAAACTGGATCTTCTGAGGTGGGAAGATACACTTTTACTCCAGATCTTCTGAGCTGGGAAGATCCCCCTTTAATCTGCGCCACACCCTCTGCGTGGCAGCCACGCGAGAGGGAAGCTTGCTGTCTGCCTGCTTGCTGTAGTTCTTGCTGCTGAGTCCATTCCTTCACTGGCATTAGAGCCTACTGAAGACCAGCTAAGACACCCAGTCATGAACTGAACAACTACTGGATTCTTGAACTTTCTGTTGGTAGACAACCATTGTTGGACTAGCTGGACGACAGCCTGTATGCCATTCTAATAAATCCACATATATGTACTCATTCTATACGTCTCTTCCTCTAGCGAATCCTGGCTCATACGCACATAAACCAACTTTCGCAATTTGCATTTCAACTGAAATAAACTACAATGGACAGGTTTGCCTCAGTGGGCTACAAGATGCATTTTCTTGCATTTAGCGTACATATTATGCTTTAATTCCTTACTTGAGGAGCACTTGGGTTGCAGCCAGATTCTTACTGTTTGGAATGATGCAGCTAAGCATAGCCTTAGGTCTCGTCCCTGACACTGGGTATTTTGAGTCAGGTCTTTTATCCCAATGGTTGTTTAATTCCAAGTTACCGAAGATAAACATCTAAAAATCTGTGTAGAGTACTTTGCCTGCAAACATGTCTGTGCACCACATGTGTACGGTGCCCTTAGAAGCCAGAAGAGGGTGTCCGAGCTCCTGGTAGTGGAGTTACAGATGGTTGTGGGTGCTGTGTGGGTGATGGGAATTGATCCTGGGCCCTTCACAAGAGCAGCAGTGTGGACACTGAAATAAAAATCAGGTCAACAGAGGGGTATTTTTGTTGAGACTCTTTTCAGTGTCCGCGCGTTGGTTACAGGTACAGGTGTTACCTTAGATAGACTGCTAGTGTCCACACATGACTGCCACTGCCTAACAGCTTCCTCATCTGTAAAGTGGAGATAACAACAGCATCTCTCTTAGGGGCATTAGGGCAGCTGAGAGAAATGGTCCCTATAAAACCTTTAACGTACGGATGTTGGATATCGGCATCTGAAAGCCTTCTGTGGAATGAGCTTTATACTCTGTTAGCCTCATTAAAGACATTACAATTGCTTCTCTCAGGATGAGTTTCCACATTATAAATTTTATAGTGAATGCTTGTTATTTTTTTCAGCTTGGGGCTTTATAAAGTGTTACGGGTTGAACCTCTTGCCATTAGCTTTCTTTGGAGGCTGTTTCCCTCGATCCAGTTCCTCAACAGCTATTTTATCACAGTATAGGGAAGGACTAAGTCATAAGCAAACTTTTCCATGTTCCAGCATTGGCAAGGCGTGTTTTTAGCTCTAACAAATCATCGCATCTGCATTTAGCCTTTGTCACCATTGGGAAATTTATTATTTCCATCAATTTTAGCTTCCCCGTGTGTTCTGGACAGAATGTTCCTCGCCATAACATCGTAAAGTAAAACACTTGGGATCGGAATACTATTTCAAATTCTCCAATGTATTCGTGTCTATTCTGGGACTCAATAATCAGTTCTAGTTGCTTTCTCTGTATTTTTGAACCACATTGTTTAAACTATTTTAGCTGCTGGCTGCATATCCCATTTTTCAAATGCCTGAGGCCACATGTTTCCTATTTCAGAGTTTTTGTACTTTCAGCTGTGTAGACTACCCCTGAGCACTGAGCATTCCTCAACACCCTAAGTCCCAAATTGGACACTTTCTGACATCATTGGCTCTAGATTTCTGCATCAGGGATGTTCAGACTACAAAAATAGTTTTTTATGTCATGGTTTGCTCCTCTGTTTTGCTTTCTGTCATATTCCAAACACAGCCTTCTGAGATTTTGAGTGAAGATGATGATGTTCTCCAGATAAATCTTATTCGTCCTTCCCTTCCTTTCTTTCTTCCTTCCTTCCCTCCCTCCCTCCCTCCCTTCTTTCTTTCTTTCTTTCTTTCTTTCTTTCTTTCTTTCTTTCTTTCTTTCTTTCTTTCTTTCTTTCTTTCTTTCTTTCTTTCTTTAAGATAGAGTCTCACAGTGTAGTCCTGGTTAGCTTGGAGTTCACTATGTAGACCAGGCTGGCCTTGACTTCAGAATTCAGCCTTATTCTCTGCCATCCTCTCTTCATTTGTCTTATTTTTTAAAATGTGTGTGTGGTGTTGTTCGTCTGAAGCTGTGAGATCCTTTGGAGCTGGAGTTTCAGGTGGTATGAGCCATTGGATGCGGGTACTTCATGTTTGATTGGTTTTTTTTATTATTTATTTTTTTATTACTTTGGAGGTCTTTTGCTTTGGTGCCTTTTTTTTTTTAATTTCTGTTTTGTTTTGTTTAGAGAACCATGGCCACTCACACTTGTTTCATTTAAGATCATTTAAGAGTGTTCTGCTTGCATGTTATGTGTGTGTACCATGTGTATGCCTGGTGCCCATGGAGGTCAGAAAATGAAATCCGAACCCCTACACTAGAGTCATGGAAGGTTTTGAGCTGCCATGTGGGTGCTGGGGACTGAACCTGGGTCCTTTACAACAGCAGCAAATACTTTAAACTACTGAGCCACCGCTCCAGTCCCTTGTTTTTTTAGACACAGTCCATGTAGCCAAGACATTGAACTCCAGATCCTCTTGCCTTCACTCCCCAAGTGCTGGAATTACAGGTGTGCCATCACACCTGACAGATCCAGCGTGGCTGGTAAGCACGGTGGCAGGCAGCCAGTTCTCCATTACTTTTCGTCTGCACCGACTTCCAGCTGTTTCACCGAGGCTTACCCACCCCGGAGGGGCAATGCGCTGTGTTATACAGAAACACCCTTACAGGCACACTCAGAACGAACACGCTACATTCAAGCAGACACCACAAAATTCAATCACAGTTGTGTTACAGTTCTGGTCCACCTGCCTGGTTTCATTCCTTGGATTCAATTTGCCTAAAACTAGTTCTTTTTCTTTCTTGTCTGCCCCTCCTCCCTCCTCATATAAAGGTTTTCCAAGAACACTTCCACAGGCAGAAGCCCTGGATAAAGCTTACCAGATAGACACAGTGATCAACCTCAACGTGCCCTTTGAGGTCATTAAACAACGCCTTACTGCTCGCTGGATTCATCCTGCCAGTGGCCGAGTGTACAACATTGAATTCAACCCTCCCAAAACTGTGGTGAGTAACTGCAGTGGGGGCTGACACACAGCTGAATGTCCCCGAGTTCTCCTACCCTAGCAGGCATAGCTCCGTAAACCTGGACTGACCAGGACTACTGCTTGGGTATTACTTGATGAGTCTAGTCCACTCAAGCTTGGTAGTAAAGATGCGTTCCTCTGCAGCAGGTCGGTACCCACTCAGAAGTCCTATACTTTAACTGTGAAATGTCCCCTATAGGCTCACTGTGTTGACTGCTCGGTCCCCAACTGGTGGTGTAAGTTTTGAGGTGGAGCACACCCGGAAGAAGTAGGTCACTGGGGCAGTGCCTCGCAGATCATGCCTGATCAGTGTCCCTTCCCCCTCTCTGCTTCTTGTGCATCCTGTGAAGGAAGCCACACACACAGAGGCATACACATATAGACACACAGAGACACAGACACACACACACACATATGCACACATGTATATGCACACACACATAGACACACAGAGACATAGACACATACACACGTGTATGCAGACACACACAGAGACACAGACACATACACACGCACACACATATATGCAGACACACACACTTATATGCAGACATACACATATAGACATACGGAGACAGACACACACACATGCACACATGTATATGCAGACACACACAGAGACACAGACACATACACATGCACACATGTATATGCAGACATACACATAGACACAGACACACACACTTATATGCAGACACACACACATATAGACACAAAGACACAGACAGATACACACCGTGATGCTCTGAGGTCCAAGCAGCCAAGCAGCCATCTGAGCTCTCTGAAACTATGTGTCCAAATAAACAGTTCGTCCCCTCTGCTTGTTTTTCTCAGGTGTTAGTTACAGCAATGAGAAACCTGACGCCGAAAAAAACTATGGATTTTCTTACTCCGGGTGTGAGTGAAGGGCAGAGGCAGTGGGGATTTGCAACACTGGCTTACAGCTGGAATTTCTCCCACCTCCAAGTAGCCCACACCTGGGAACCAACTTGGGACTAAGAATAGAGAAGGGCTTCCACATCCAAACTGTACAGCACCCTAGGGCTTCTCATAGCTGCAACCATCTGCCTCTAGTTTGGATCCTGTTTACTAAAACGTTAGTCCATTTTTGTAATTGGTGCTAGAATACAGAGGCTGTCTGCTCAGATACCATATTGCTGAGCTGACGTCCTTCCAACGGTCTTAGGGCATTGATGACCTGACAGGAGAGCCTCTGATTCAGCGCGAGGACGACAAACCAGAGACGGTGATCAAGAGACTAAAGGCGTATGAAGCCCAGACAGAGCCAGTCCTGCAGTATTACCAGTGAGTTCTTGCTTTTCTCAACTTCTCTCGTACAATCAGTTTTGATTTTCCATACGTTACGGCTGAAATATTAAGCTCCCAGAAGCCCCAATCCCAGCTGGCTTAAGCAATGAAGAGAGTTCTAGGTGGCTGTAACAAAGCGGGTGGGGCTTCAGTCTCCAGCTTTCCTCTGTTTTGCCATTCTCTTAGTTTCACCGGCTTCTGTGTATGACTTTGCTTTGTCCCTCCTGCATGGTTGCTGGTATTTGCCAGAAAGGCCACGCCTTCCTCTTTCCTGAAGGGCTGAGGAGCAAACCTTTATTTTGTGAACAAAAGCTCCAATATCACTCAGATGGAACACTACAGCCACTGGTCAGGAAACTTCATCCTTACTGTGGTAAGCCTGGGTTACTGCCAGCTCCAGAATCAGTAATGGGGCTTCGGAGGATTGACACAGGCTAGTCCACACCCAAGGTTTACAGGCTCATTTCATTCCACATTCTGCCGTGTAGTGGAGGGCTGGAACCAGTGCTGGCAAGGAGCCCAGTAGAGCCCACCAAGTGTGCCAAGAGAGGCCACTTTAGCATAGCATATCAAATGGCCGCCAGCTGTCAGAATCATATGTGGTCAACAGTATTTGAAAGCTCCTGCTCACGTTTTTATCTGTTCTTCAAGGAAGTCTGTATCATACACGGAATATGAGAATTACCTGTCGCAGGCCAAGAAGCAGATTGGTTTCCTCCATCAGCCCTTCCTTTCTTTTTCCGGGGATGAGTGCTGCTCTTAGCTTTCACTGTATCCTGCTAATGATTCGGAGCCAACATGCTGTTGTCGTAAGAGCATAGACCCCAGGGTCAGAAGGCCCAAGTTCAAAGCCCAGCTCGCTATTCAGTTAACATGGCCCTCACCTCTCGCTTACGTTCTGGCTGGTTTCTCTTTCGCAAAATGTGGATGAGGTTAGCGGCTTGAAAATGAGTTACTGTGTAGACCTCATCACACTGTCCCGGATGCACAGGAAGCGCTGGCCATACATCAGCTGCTACTGTGGTGGCCACTGCTGCTACGCTAGTGCTACATAAGTACGCGGGGAAATCTGAACCAGTCTCAGGGTTTCTGATAGCCAATTTCTAGAGGGCAAAATGACGAGAGTTGGCGATTCCCTTCTTACAGGAGCCATTACTTTAAGCTTGTGTTTGTATACTGAGCCTGGCTCTATAACCCTGGTCAGGCATTTCTCCTCTGTGCCACTGACTCCATGTTTACAGTCAGCCAGTATTAAATACCGGCTTTATAGAACTTTTATAAAGGGGCCTGGAACGAGAGAACTGCTACAGAGGCTTAGGACGGTCCTCAGCTACGGAATCAGTCACTGTTGAGGACTCTGCTGGCACTGTGCCGGGCCCTTGTCTAAGCAGACAATTAGACTCAGTTCCTACAAGCCTCCAAGAAAGTCACCTTGTATGGAAAGAGGAAAAGTACACAAACACCATGTGTCGTGCAATGGGCTCATCATCAGAAATCATCCACCCTGGCTTAAGCAAACCAGGGTGGGGGTGGGGTGTTAGTCCTATACCCAAGAAGTCCAAATACAGATGGCCGGCCCAGGGGCTTAAGGAATGTCATCAAAACTCGGCCCTTCCGGCTCCATTCCCTGTGCTGGCTTCAGTCCAGGTGGCTGCAGTGTCTTCTGACTGCAGCCCAGCTCCTGCCAGCTCTGCTAACTCAGCAGAAAAGAACCATCTCCCCCCTCCCACCTAGAGTCGTATGCCTGACGACGATTAGCTTCAGCCATGCATTGTGGAAGAGAGGGTGTGGGAACAGTCTCACTTGAGCCTCGTGTCCTGAGTGTACGCCACCTGACTGTCAGTCCACAGGACTCACAAGAGAGACAGTATACTCCCAAGAGGCCAGGTGGAAGAATGCCTAGAAGGATTAATGTTCTGACATAAGGTGGAGGTTGGAGAAAGCTACAGAAATTAGTGACTTGGGGGTCTTTCTTTCTGGGCTCCTGACTCTTCTTGACATAAATTCAGACTTTTCCGCCTAAGATCAAAGCGCAGACTTATGGCTTACACTCTCCTTATTCCTGGGGAATGCTCATCTGTCTAGAAACGCGGTGTTCTTACTCTTCGGAAGACTGATTTTTGTAGCCAGTTCCATCTCATTACAGAGAAATTACAATGGCAAATGTTCACACACAGTACAGCGTAGGAGGGAGTGGGTGCTTGTAGTTCTGCCTCGGTAACACGTCACTCCTGGCACTGTAGCTGATACTGACGTGTCTCCAGGAAGCTTTCCTGTGTGCTCTACCTGCCAAGAATATAGATGCGTAAGGGCTTCTCCTGTGCAGATATGCCCTTAGCATCAGTTTCTCTGTAGCAGACGCTTACACCCAGAAAACAGCTGCTGTTATTTAAGTTAACCACGACTATAAGAGTTGTCAACAAGACAATAAGAGTCGTCCCAGGGAAAGCCTCGTGAGGTCAGCTGCAGAGCTATGGCAGCCTGTTTCTGGAAAGAAATAGCTCAAGTTACTTATCTGCTCTTGGGTAACCTGCAAACCAGTGTTCACACCCAAGAAATGTGTGTGGGTCCGGGGAGTTCCGAAGCTGAAGGTGGTCGGTGTGGTGTGAGAAGCAAAGCCCAGGATTCTGAGCCCACACTTCATCCTCTCTCTCCCCTACTCAACACTGGAGCATAGTCACTCTTTGATGGCCAGTGTGTCATCATGACAAGCCAGACAACCTGCAGGGATAAACAGGGAACTCTGCCAAGGGAAAGATTCAGGAAGGTAGAATAGAAGGGAAAGGAATTTGGTAGAAAGGAGGGATGAAGACTGTTAGAAAAGTTTCACAGACTTCAGTGGGCAAAGCGGTACTGAATGCTGGGATGATGTCCTGGTGGCAAAGCGGTACTGAATGCTGGGATGATGTCCTGGTGGCCGATGGGCCGTTTCTAACCTGCCAATCTGAGGATTGAGGCTGAGTCCCTTCCCAGAAGGTATCTATAAGTAGGGTAGTCTGGGCTTTTGACAACAGTGAAGCACGAGGATGGGCTTATCCAGCCACCTAGGCTCAGTATGACAGCTGGCATCTTTTTAAAGAGCCCTTTCCCTTATGCCAGAGGACAACACCCAAACTAGAATCTAGATTTTGCTATGCCCAGCCAAGTTCCTTCTCCCGGATCAGAGACCTAACCTCACAGACTTATAAACTCACATGAATTTTACAAATTCTGCTGAAAAAGCTCATTACCTATCTACCTACCTATTTATTTTGTTTTTCATCTTTAGGAAAAAGGGAGTCCTGGAAACATTCTCTGGAACGGAAACCAACAAGATCTGGCCCCATGTATATTCTTTCCTACAGACAAAAGTTCCAGAAACTACCCAGAAAGCCTCCGTTACTCCCTGAGGAGGGCAGTTAATTAGCAGGGTGAAGTGGGGCCTCCTCGCCTCGCCTGTTTTTCGAAGTCTTTTCCTAAGACTTCTCTGAAAAGTATGACTTACTCCTAATGGCTTTCTTTTGGATGTTACTAAGGCTGTGCCAAATGATTCAGAAACTAAGGCTGATCTGTTAAAATAACCTCGTGTGTTAATCTAGTTGTCTTCTGTGGATGTGCAGTTAGAAAACATCAAAAAAGAAAATCAAAAAAGAGCAACTGGTAATTGTCCACCCCGCTAAGTAGTAGGTGATCATTTTCATGTTTTTTCTGGAAAAGTTTTAAAAATTACTTGAGGCAGATAAATGTCTCATTAAAGGCTTTTGCATAAGCCAACCCCCCAAATGTCTTCTAGCCCCATGGGATGTGGTATTTGGGGAGACTGTCTATAGATTCTAGAAAGCAAGCAACTGGCTTTATTTACAGATGTTGGCAGATGCAAACACTGCAGCCTTTGCAGGAAAAGCAAGGGCACAGGCTACCCTGCAGTGTCCTCCATTTGCTAGTGTCCAATTCGCTGTAAAGATGCAGCCATGGCAGTTAAGAACACGTGACTCTAATAAGGCTTTTCTTTTCTGAACTTGCATGTACTGAGGGATATGGTATGTGTTGAAGTTCTCGAAGGAGCACTGGCAAACGAGTCTCGCACGTCACTCAGGCTGAGGACTGTTTTAGGACCTACCTGTCAGTTTCTCTCTTTCATACAAATGGACTGTCTGCCCTGATGAACAGTGACATAAAAAGAGAGGGGTAAGAGAACACCCACGGCAGTTTGCCACGTAAGTAGATGTGGTATGCCAGGGACAACCCCTTGACAAAAAGACCAATCAACTAACTAGTCCACACATACAGCAACAAAAGGTATCTGCAGCAGGGGTTAAAAGGCCCTGTAACTGAGTTCCCTCAAGGACATTTATATTGCTATCATAGTCCTTGATTTCAAGAGCCTCTTGTCTTGGCCTCTCAAGTGCTACCAGTTGCTACTTGGCTTCACAGGGAACAACTCTTCTGGTTCCATCTAAGCAGCCTCCTCTTCCACCTGCAGCACCGTGGCTCCAACTCAGCCTTGTGTGCTGGGCGAGCACCCTGCCACTGCCACATCTCCAGCCCTTAGTCTTTTTTTTTTTTTTTTTTGAGACAGGATCTCATTATGTAGTTATGGCTGTCCCGGAACTATGTGGACAAGGCAGCCTTCAAACTCACAGAGATCCACCTGCCTCTGCCTTCCAAGTGTTGGGATTAAAGGTATGGACCACCACACCTGGCCCCAGCCCTTACTTTTTGAGACACGGTCTCACTATGTAGCACAGGCTAGCTTGAAATAATGTAGTCCAGGCTGGCCTCATGTTCATGATCCTCTTGTTTCAACCTCCCAAGTACTTAAATTATAGGTATATACCACTAAACCAACCCTGAGAAACCATTTAAAAACTTCAGCCACTTTAGATTCCTTAGTGGGGCAAGGACATGTCCTTACATACTGTGGCCAAATGTAAGAAAATATGAGAAATGGAAGAAAAAAACAACTCTACCTTCGAGGAAGATGTACTCTGTATTTTACTTGGTGCTAAATCAAAGAATCAAGCCTTTGAAACTTTGGCCTATTTTATTTCAGAAACCTAAGCACAAATGCCAGCAAGTGGTTCTTACACATCTGAGTGGGGAAGGAATCTTTTGATTTTTAAATTTCATAGTTGAACTTTCAAAATGGACAGGCCTTTAAATAGGATTACAATGAGCATCTTGTCTTTTGTGTTTCTATATGCCTTATCTGAATGTTGGTAACTGGGTTCTAACAATGTTGTGAACTTCCGTAACTTAGGACTGATCAGGCTGTTACACGTGGTGATTTCAGCACTGTGATGTTGCCCTTGGCCGCTTGACCGTCACAGGCCCCCCAACCCCCCTCCTGTCTGCTGTTGTGGCTTCTTACTGACTTCTAATAAACAGGTCGTCACATAATGCGTTTTATGACATTATCTCCTGCTGTATTTAATGCAGTCACACTAGCTTCTGTGACACTGGAGATGCAGAGGTCAAGGGGAACATGAAGTGACCTTTTCTTCCTTTGACCATAACAACCAAGATTTTGTATGTACATCCATTTGGGAACCGTGTGGCTTCTATTAGAACAGGCAAAGACCTGTTTTCTGCTTGATAGGTTGATGTCAGACAACTGATAAAGATATTGCTGGGGCTGGACAAATGGCTGAGCAGTTAGGTGCAACGGCTACTCTACTAGAGGACCTGAGTTTGATTCCCAGCAGCCACATGGCAGATCATAACATCTGTAAGTCCAGTTCCAGGGCATCCAATGCCCTCTTCTGGCCTGCATGGGCATCATGCACACACACATTGCACAAACATACATACAGGCCAACACTCACACACATTAAAAAAAAAATTACTGACTACATCCTGCAAATGCTGTGATGACCAGTGCAAGAGCCTTTATTTTTGTGCCACATGGAACAGGCATGGAGCTGAATGCTCTGGGCAAGAGCTATGTCTTCTCATTGTCAAAATCTCTTCATTAATAACTACAGCTTGCACCTAAAGATTTTCAATCTGTAAGTTAGGTTTTTTTGTTTTTTAACAGAATAGTCTAACTGGGCTCAAAAGCACTGGTAAAAGCCAGTAAGGCTTCTGAATCTGTGGCATTCCCCTGCAATATTTCCTTAAAGATTTCATTTTTAGTGTGTATGTGCATATGTGTGCGGGTACCTGCAGAGGCTACAAGAGGACATCAGATCTTCCTGGAGTTACAGGAGCTTGTGAACCACCAGACATGGGTGTTGGGAGTCAAACTGGCACTCTGCAAAAGCAGCAAAACTCATCTCTCTAGCCCAAGTTGTTAAAGGTCCCTAAAAACGTAAGTTTTTCTACATACAGCACCAGGTAGAGTAGACTGGCCCAGCAGCTTCCTATTTCCCCAAGGGATTCCAAGTGTCGCAAACCCATACCAGGTGAATCGGCTTCCTGGATAACCTATCCAGGTATGTATGGAATAGTACAAACATACCCACACAAGTGGGTACTGAAGGCTGCAGGATCTAGGGTCTCCTGGCTAAATGAATGGTATGTTGGAAAATGGAAATGGGAAACCCAACCCAACCTGGACAAGTACCACCTTTTCCCACATCAGTTTAAGAACTGAAATCTGACTTGCTCTGAGAATAGTAAAGTGGTTTTTTCTCTGAAATAAACCAGGGATTAACTTGAGAATCACCTTGCCTATACTTCTATACTGTCATGAAAACCATGTAGGAACTGAGATGTGTGTGCTCATTGGGAAGCATGTTAATTCACTTACAAATTTTAAAAAATGTTTTAAAAATAAACTTAAAATTTACAATATTTGTGTGTGTGTTCTGTGCATATATGACGGTCTGATGAAACTAAGGAGTTGGTTCTCCTGCCACCATTTAGTCCCAGATACTGAACTCAGGTACTCGGGCTTGACAGCCCTTTACTCAAGTGAGCCATTTCAACAGCCCTTACTCACTTTAAAAATGATAGTATGAATGCTCGTCTGAAAAAAGCCTAATATTTCTGAAGAGAAATTATAGGATATTATAAGCTCTTTGGGCAAAAATTTTGAAAGAACCACAGATGGTATAATTAAGAGACTCTCAGAGCAGTAATTCTAACCAGTATTTTCTCCATTACCAGCAATGAATGACAGTTCACAGGGTAAATGGAGTTACAGCTATTTGTTCCTCGCTATCCTTCCAAGACAGAGTCTCCTGTAGCCAGCACAGGCAGGCCTTGAACTTGCAATGCAGCTGAGGAAAAGCATTACGTCCTCCTGTCCTCACCTTCAAGCATGAGGGCCGAGGACCACAGGTATGTGATAGCATGCGCAGTTACATGGTGCTGGGGATACAATCAAGGGCGGCTTCATGCACCCTGGGTAAGAACTCTACCAACTGAATTGTATCTTAAGTCCCCAGCTGTTCCATTTTTTAAAAAAGAAAATATTTTATTAAATAAATAACACATTAAATTTACCAAGTAAAACAACAGTCTTTGTTGAATATTTTGATGCTGAAAGACTCTAAATGCATTTCTGAGTCCTCTCAGCCCTAAACGCATTTCTGAGGCCTCTCAGCTCTAAAGGCATTTCTGAAGCCTCTCAGTATTACACACCTCTCTCCTGGAGATGTGACAGTCATCCACACACGAATGTTGGGAACTTTCCATCATCTCCCTGTGTCTTTGTAAATGTTCTATTGAATAGGGACAGAATAACCCTTAGGTGTTGACTCAGTTCCTGGTGTTTAGATTCAGTCCCTGGGAAAGGGGCAAAATGACCCAGAGATCCCTCTTACCTCAATGGATCACTCAACTATTCTCCTGCCCCATCACAAACCAATCACTGCTAATAGTCCTTTGAATAAGCCAATCCAATTAGTTGGAAAACAACCCCCAGACACCCCCTTGTTTCTATGGCTCTTTCTTTTAAAAATAGTCTCTACTAGCTATTCGGGGTCTCTCAGCTTCGTGGATGCTGGGGGACCCAGTCATGACAGAAATAATAAAATCCTCTTGCTTTTGCATCGACTGTGGTGTCTGGATGGTGTCTTGAAGCAACTATTCCCTAGAGCTTGGACTTCTAGTCCAACAATGTCAGGTATTTTTCACTGATCAGTTTGAACTCTCATAGATTAGGGAAATTTTTTCTAACCTATTTATGAATTTATTTATTCATAAATATTTATGAATTATCTATTTGCTAAATATTACCATTCTTTACTACTTCTTAAGAAAACAAGAGAGAAGAAATTTATTTTGGTAGGAGATAGCCAGCTCTCAATACTAAGGACATTTTCAAAATGAAGGAAATAAAAGGACTTATACTGTCATTTTGTTTTGTTTGAGATAGGGACTCTCTATGTAGACCAGACTGTCCTCTAACTCAGAGATCCACTACCCCCTGCCTCCCAAGTGCTAGGATTAAAGGCATGTGCTGCCACACCCAGCCCAATATACTGCCATAATACTAAAGACCTGCCAATGATTAAGTTACCATCCTTAAGTGCAAATTATGACATTCACTAGTGGTTCCTCCAAACAACTCACACTTTTACACACTACAACATAGAACACTTCCTTTGGGAAAAAAAGTTCTAGTTAAATGTCCAAAGTTTTTTTTTTTTCTTAATCAATTTTTGTCTTAGAAAACAAAACCAAAATAAACTTTTAACTATATACTCACTTTGCTATTACTTTTCTGCACCAGTATTTCTAAACCAGTATTTGGGCTTTAAGAGTTGAAATTATAGAAGCAAAAATGAAAGCCACAACCATTTGAGCACAGAGAGGCAGACAAGTGTGGCAGAAGCAAAGTCGGTGTGGAAACCTGTCAGCCCAGGACCACTTCTGTGAGACCAGGATTCGTTCTGTCTGTCTGTCCGTTTGGTGTGAAGAGGGTAACTGAGACCATGCTCAGACAAGAAAAAATAAGAGAATACAACAACAAAATACAACAAAAACAAAAAAATCTTCCATGATTAGGCCACTGATTAATTAAAAAAATTACAAGCCAGTGAGCACTACCATATAAATTAGTCAAACATTTTATTATAGAGTATATATTTTTATATCAAAAGCACAAAAAGACTTTTATTCTGGGAACCAGGAAGATTGACATTACAGGAATATGATTCAACGATTCCAGTCCATTTCCACAAGTACTGGGCGCCCCATCACCTAATTCAGCCCCACTGGCTGAAAAGACAGATGAAGCTGAGGTCACAGCTGTGACCCATGCAAGCAGCTCAGCATGATTTCCTTACTCAAACTGAGACCTGCATTCCCAACCCCAAACACCCACTTTCCAAATATTTGCTACAAATTGAAGTGGGTACTGAGCCAAAGATTACACTCAACTATAATGCTCCTGTATGTCGGAAGATTAATCCTCAAATAATAAGGATATCATAATTGGCACTGTCATCTAATTCTAAATAAAAAGAATCATCAAACATCCTGGTGGATCTGCAGTGACTTACATAGGAAGTAGAGCTCAGAAGCATCTCGGAACTGAGCTAGAAGCGAGTACCAGCTGGAGGGAAACGCATCACCACCGAGGGTGACTGTTATCAAATTCTGAGACATGGTTGGCAGCTAAGGCAGCTTAGCTCTACATTTCTCAAGGCTTCACCAGAGGGAAACACACAATAACGGTGACTGAACAGTGACCTTACTCTTCCTGTTTGTTCTCACAGGCTGTTACCATTCTTTTAAAACTTACTCCCTGAGAGGTTCCAGACTATGTCAAGAGTAAGCTTGCAGTTCATCTTGTTGGAAAAACAGGAAACTGTATTGCTGTCTACACACGCTACACTCCTTAACAGTCATCAGGACAGAGTTAGCTCACTTCTCAACAGTTTTGAAACTACTTGAGGGGTAAATGTCATGTTTTTAATATCAAATTTATAGTCAAGGAGTTAACTGGTGGTGCCGAAAATACAAATGTAAATATTACCTTAAAACAATAATTTGTGTCATCCAGTTTACTCATTAGTAAAGTAGGTTACCACTACCGATTTATTGCTTTTAATGTGATCAACACCGGATGTGACAGCTGAACTTTGCAATGGGACACAAGCACACTTTTATCTTTAATTCTCTCCGTGGAGTAGGACGTGTACATATCCGCGTTAAAACAACTCTGTAGCAGATGCCTCCTCAGTCAACCAGTCTTGTAAACATTGCATTGTGCAGATTTTCATACTTTGATTCCAAAATTAAGAACAGTTAAAGGCAAATTTAGTAACTGAGGGGTGGGGGAGAGTCCAGTTTGACTTCCTGCAACATATGGTACCACTCCTCCCTTCAGAAACAAAACAAAACAACAAAAACCCTAGCAGCACATAAAAAAAGTTGCAAAACATTTCAGTACTCTTTTCCCTCCCATCAAAAATCGAACAAAAATAAAGTGCAGCACCCATAAAAGTGTCAAGAAAATAGCCAAGCTCTTCCTTTCTTGTAACAAAATAGTCCTTGGCCTCAGCAGTCTTAACTGAATTACACAGTGTCCATCATTTTGTCCTCATCTTCTTTCTGTACCTCTGAGTTTAAACTGCGGAGAGCTGTGCTGATAGAACACTGAAGATAATCTGGATTCTGGGGGAGAAAGGGAGAGAGAAGGAAGACACTTGGTAAGCAGCTCCACGCCAGCGTATCACCTGTGCATTTGGTTTCACGTTTCTAGTCTGCTGCAGCTCAGCAAAATAGGAAAGAAAACAGATTTCTGGAGTCTACTTGGGCTGAAACCCAAAGAGATGTGACAAAGACAGAGTGGATTTATGTGAACAAAATGTAACACCACCTTCTTAGCCCTTTCAACAAAACTAAGGTAATTCTTTAAGCATACAAGGACAAATTTCCCCATAAGCATATATTTTCATAAATATGGCTTCTGGGGGTCTGGAGAGAAGATTCAGCAGTTAAGAGCACCTATTCTTCCACAGGACCAGGGTTTGGTTCCACCTACATGGTAGCTCACAACCACTTGAAACTCTAGTTCCAGAGGCTCCCTTTTCTGACTCTGTGGACACTGCATGCACATGATACATAGAAAAAACATTCATACATATAAAATAATAAAATTTTTTAATCTGTTGAAGTTTTTAAGTCAGGAAGTAGTGGCACGTGCCATATAAACAAACAAACAAACATATATGGTTACCAGCAATGTATCCTTAAGAGTACTATCTAATTACAATAGTTAAGTACTATAAATGTAAAATATTTTGATAAAAGGCAAAATCCATGTACAGAGTAAAATAAACTTGAAAAAAATCTTTACTTTTCCTGATAGGTACTTTTGCTTACAAAACAACAACAACAACAAACAGATAAGAGTTCATATTGCTCAATTAACCCAAAACTAAATGCAAGTTTTTAAAAATGGTTCATGGTTAAGAGTGTAAGATCTTAAAACCTAAGACTTTACTTGGCCATTTCCTCCTTTTGAAATGGTTTTTTTTTTTCCTACTCAGTTATTCTGAGTATTTTCCATTGGCTTGGACTTTTTTTAAAATTTATTACCTAATTTCATTTGTTTTAAATAAACATTAATGAGCAAAGTTATCCAACTGAGGAAGGTTTCTTTAGTAAAAGCCAAAAGCTAGGTAGAAATTTGATTATTTTCAAGAGTCTTTTTTATTTTAATGTTTCTATTTAGTACTATTAGTACTCAAGGAGAAAAAAAATCTGTCACAACGTAATACCAATAATAGCCAGTCCAGAGAATACACATGAAGAACTGCTCCTTTTATCCAGGAAGCCACCGCTGCGCCCTCTCAAGGCTAAGGATGGTAGTACATCCTATAGTGTATAGGATGGTGTGCTTCAGAGGGCTGTTTTTCGCTATAAAAACTAAAATCAAAAGTGTTACCGAACCCTAAGCTTTATAAAAGTCAATACTCTTGTTATATCACCATATTTCCACAAAGCAGTGCTAGGTTTTTTCAGATTCCAGAGCCCTTCAAGACCAAACTTACAGTAACTCTAGCTTGATGCTCAGAATTGAAAGCCATCAACAGCCCTAACCTAAGCGACACTGTCTGCCAGCACCGTCACTTGTCTCAGGACACGGTCTCCCAAGACTGGGGAAGGACGCATCAGCCCCACCACTTACTGTGTGGACTTTAGGCAAAGTAATTAACCTCTGTAATTTTCAATTTACTTATGTGCAAAAATGATTTTAAATAATCACAGCGTTTTTAAGATTAAATAATACATTTCAACATATTGCACAACCCATGAAGTGATATAAAAATGGTATACCATTATTACAGTAAGATTCTTTTCAGACTTCAAAACTGTCAACTTGGTCCTTTGGGTGCCTCCTTCTTCCTTTCCTTCATCTAGTCAATACTCCTATGCAACCAACAGCAATTTGAACAGTACCCCTCTCCCTAAGGCTTCTAGGTCAGGGTGCCTAAATTCTCACTCTGTGGGGAGCAACTAGTCTATTAACCCAGAGTACTTAAATATGAAGGTTCCTGATAATAATTCAAATGATAAAATTACATGACTCCAGCCTTTTCTACACAAGTGACAGTGGAGGCCTAGCCACCGGTGTCAGCTGTAACTGGTGTGTCTGAGAATGACTTCTCTCTAACCGGACACATCTTCTTGATATACAGGTTGCTTAGATTTTAATATGTGTAAAGAACCAACGACATCCTAAGTCTCTTTTTCCTCTGCAGGCATTAGGTGACTAAGTTTATCTACTGCCTTTGACATCATCATAAAACTCTGTGAAAAAAACTGCTTTCTCACGTGCTACTTCTCAATATCGTAAGTAACGTTAAAGAAGTGATCCGGGGGCTAGAGATGGCTCAGCAGTTTAGAGCACTTGCTCCCTTGCAGAGGTCCAGGGCTCACTTCCCAGTACCCACCAAGTGGCTCACAACCACGTGTAATTAGCAGTTCCAAGAGATTCAAAGCCCTCTTCAGCCTCCCTCTTTGGGCACCAGGCACATGTGTTGTACACATGTAAATGTTTTCATACATATAAAATAAAGCAAATCTTAAAAAATTAAAAATAAAGAAATGATCTGTAGGCATTCTTTAGGGGCCTATTCCTGACATGTCTAATTAAAGGAGAACACTCGTGATTATTTAAAGTCAGAATGTGAATATCTACATCTTTGAAAATGGTTTTGGTTGAGATAAATATGACCAATTGCTTTCCTTACTATTTTAGATCCTACATTAGGTTAAAGTGCTAATGTGAAATTTAACAGCGGTTTTAAATATGTTACTAAAATGGTAAAATTATAGTGCCATAAGGTCAAGAAATTGAAAATCTCAATTTTTACCATTTATGAGGCTTAAAGATAAATACAGGACTCTCCTCATATTGTCTTCTGAATGACACTTTCCATCTCCCAATGTAGACAACAGAATAAACTGGCTAAAGCTGGTCTTAAAATCTTGGAGCCTGGAAATGAGAGATAACTGGGCTCTATTAAGCTGCTAACTCTAAGATCACAATGGGTAGGGACTGTCTGACAATATCTTAAAGCTCTATCAACTATACTAGTGATCTGCTCTCCTCTTTCCACTGATGACATTTGTCATGTTGATAGCATAGCTTTTATCTTTATCTAACATCAGACTCTGAGAAGGGTCAAACAGTTGCTAACAGTTTGTATACTATTACTGGATATATAACATATAAAAAGTCCTACTTAACAAGGTATTAATTACATAAAGCCATGCAAAAGATCACTGTAGCTACCACTCACATGTCCACTTTGAAGCTAATTTCATCCTTTAAAAAATTGCCAACAGTGTATTTTACTCAGAAGGAGATGTTGTGAGGAGCCACCTGAATTTATGACTGAGATAACCAATAGGCAGTGACAACTAGCATTAAAATGTTTAGCTACAGCTCATCTTTTCTACATTAAAATGAGACAGAAATTGGTATCTCTAAGAAGTAGAAGAAACTCAATGCCAAAGCATGGAATGAAATTGTTATTCACTCATTCATTTATTTCGGAGACAAGGTCTCTCAACATACCCCTCACTGGCCTGGAGCTCAACATGACCATCAGATCTCGAGCTCACAGAGATGCATCTGCCTCTGCTTCCCGAGGCTTGAATTAAAGGCAGGAGATACTGCATCAACACTAAGGGTTATTTTTTGAGGCAAGAAAATTTTAAGTGGTCATATATACATTATGCACAAGTGTGCTAAAGAATAAAATTACTGAATATATTATGAAATGAGCGTTCTTTTCCCCGCTTACCTGTGATAAGGAGTCTAAGGAGCCTATGCATCCAACACTAGAATGGGGAACATGATTCTGAGCTGTCGCAGGTTGAAAGCTCTGTGACTGAGCATAAAGTCTTACTCTTGATTTGAAAGCTTCAAGCTCATTTTTGAATGCTTCAAAATAACCTTCTTCCTCTGCCTAGAACATAAACACAGACAAACAAAAAGACTGTTTCTGTATTACTAAACCACAGAGTAAATTTCAAAAGCACATAATAGAGCTAAATAAAGGCAGTAAAGAAAAAAAATGTAATGTCAAAACGTAGAAACCAGCACAGTCTCCTGGCAGATTCATGAGCAGTTTCTTTTACAGGGACATTTACAAATAGTTGGTCTGCTCTATGTTTCATTCTGCACCAGCAAAATTAAATAACACACCTACACATATACACGGAGTGGGAATGGCCTGACGGTACAGCTTTTAAGACAGGAGGCTAAGGCAGGAGGATGGTGAGTTCAAGGGCTGGTAGGCAAAAGAGTGAATTTACCAGTAATAGGACAACTTAGTGAGACCCTAAGGCGGATCTCTGTGAGTTCAAGGCCAGCCTGGTCTACAGCTAGAGCTACACAGAGAAACCCTGTCTCGAACAAAAACAAAAATAAGTTATTTTTTTATAACTTTTATTTTGAGATAGGGAGGGGCACTTGCTTAGCATGCACAAAGCCCTAGGTTCAATCCCTAAAACTGCAAACAAACTGTATCACTCTCTCATATTCACTTTATCCTCACTTCACTGGGGAGAGACACGGTAACCTCTCTAGTACATCTCTAACCTGGTAAGTCTCTATTTGTAAAAGTTATAGAAAACAGACTCAGCATTCAACTTAATTATTATAAGGATATTTTAAGTGTTCTGGCTAAGCAAGTGTCTGTTTGGCATCTGGAAACAAACAAGTACGGTAACTTAGGCTGAGGGAAGGGTCTCACTCTGGCATCCAATGATGTAGGCCTTCTCCATGAAAAGCCCCTCTCTACTGACAGAGGCCTCTTTTTAAACATTTCTTCTATGTGTATTTGGTAGGGTGTGTGCCCCAGGCTAACAACATGCTGCCTTTAAGTTCAAGGGGTAGAAAGACTTTGTCAATGGAGTTTAGATTGCAGAATCTGGTTGTGTACATTAGTTCTGGGCTATATAAATAATGGAAATTATGTTCTGGGAGGATATCCTGTCTCTTTAAATAATTTCCTTAGTTAAGCTTAACATCTTACTGTAGTAATAGCTACACACCTATGCTACTGTCCAAAGGTAATTGCTATCAAAGGCAAACAGAATGACTGCTGACTCTCCTGCAATCCTAAGGCTGAGAGCTTAAACCAAGAAACCCAGCTGTTTAATGAAGTAAGCTACAAGACATTCTTTTCTTTACGCCAGTTTCCTCCCTTACAAAATAGGAGTAAGAATCTTCATAAAATGCAGAAGGATTTAATAAGTTAACACATGCAAAATGCTTAAAACAGTGCCTGTCATGACTCACTTCATGAGTATTTACTGCCTAATTTTTAATATTAAAACTGTTAAGGCTGAAGATTTTATTGAGTTTTCAGTTCTGTTTTATCAAAGAAGAAAATTTATAAGTAGTGTGACAATGTCCATGACAAAATTAAGAATCGGTTGAAACACATTAAGGTATCACCAAAAGGTATGGTTTTTATTGCGTCTTCTATGAGTCAAGTAAAAATTTATTTACCATAAGCCTAGCTAAAATTCTAACCCAGTCGTCATCTGTTCATTAAATCTACTGTAACATGCCTTAAGATCATAGGAAACTGCAGGCATACACTGCACTTCTGAGGGTTTACAGCACTTAAGGTGGGACTACGGTCATTTGGTAGTATTTTTTTACATTTAAAAATGCAATTAGTTTTGTTGTTTGTTTCTAACAGGAAGTGTTCTTAGCAGTAGATCATAAAGAAAATGAAAATAATAATTCTATCACTTAAGCATAATCAAAGTTAAGCTTCTATAGTATATTTCCTTTTAACTTCTAATTACAGATGATGAAATATGCAAAAAAAACCCATATAAACATATGTGTGGTGCCCTCAAAACATGTATGTGCAGTTTACTGGGCAAAAATCCCACTATGTACCCACAGAAATTCGGAACCAGCTCATCAGCAGTACCTCAGAGAGCAGTTCCCAAGGCTCTCTCCTCCCCCGTGTCTCAGTCATCCCTTTGCTTCACCTTTCCTGCTCATACATATGGCTCTCAAAAACATACCGTTTAGTTCTGCCTTTATAAATGCTGTATAACATACTAAAACCAGCTTTACAAATATATCTTCACAACTGATGCTGACTACACAACTAGCCTGTTCCATTCCTATTGTTTGTCTGTCTTTTCCATCTATACTGATGATGAATTATATTAATCAATATACCCAGTTTATTCTTAGGGTTATGAGCAAAGGTGGCCAGGCTTTTGCTGTTATAAGCAAATCTAGAAGCAGCACAGCACTGGGACAGTCATTCTCAACCTCACAGCTCTCCCACACTAAAATGCACGACTTCTCCTTGTGCTTATGTCAGTCAATAGTTCCTGTGTTCACTTACAAGACCCAGGAACAAACTTACTACATGCTGCCACTAGCAGTGCACTTTTATTTTACACAACTGTGTTTTTCCTGAGCTAAATGTATGATGATGACGATGTATTTCTACTGGAGACTAGGAAAGGGTGACCAGTAAAGCCCAGGAATGTGACAAGTCTGGGCAGCAGTGACACCTACTCTAAAGCACGGGAGCCTAAGTTTGGATCCTCAAATCCCATCCAAAATCCCGGCATCATGGCACACATTTGGAACCCCAGCACTGAGGAGGGGGAAGGGGAGCTGATAAAGACAAGCAGACCCTGGAGATTTGCTGGCCTAGCCAAAATGGTGAGCTTCAAGTTCACTGAGAGACCCTGCCTTAGAAAATGGGATGGAGCTGACAGAGGAAGATAACATGGTGTGACTTCCGGCCCCCACACTGTGTGGAGTAAACTTGCATACACCCAATACATAATGGCTAAAGACAAAAACTGTCTGTAAAGCACCGTCCCCTCAAAGTGAGAATAGTAAAATCTGCTTTTCATCTTCTCAAGTCTCTCATGTCTGGCTTAACAGATGATAACAGGCTCTATCATCTGCTTCAGCACCAAGTGCACACTCGTAAGTGAACAAGAGTGAAAGCAGTCACTCCCACCACAGCAGCATTATGGAAACCACTGTTCCTGAGGGCCCCGAGCACATGCTGAGAACCTGCTCTCGATGGTGCACTCCTCAAAATGGTTTTGCTGTTCAGATGTGCACTTGCTCATTCCACCAGACACACTTCCAAAGGTTCTGTTCTAATGTATGCTTCTGTACTGCTACTAGCAGTGAATTCAGTTCTTACTGCTTTGCTTCTTAGGAAACTTTTAATTACTGATCCAGGAAACAAAACCAGTAATCTTTCTGTAAATATCTATTTTCTTTAGTAGGGCCAACATTATGTTTCCATAAACCAACTCTTTAAACATTTTCTTAGATTATTAACAATGTCCATAAATATGTAATAGCAACCTAATATTCTACGTATACTGTACTTTCTGAAAGTTGTCCTTAAATGTGACATGTTTAGGTGGCTTGCCTGCGTCCTTCTTCCTCCCTTTCCTGTCTCCTCTACTGTCTCTCAACAGGATCTTACTAGTGCAGCCTGTGCTGACTGCCAATTCATAATTCTATTGCCTCAGCTTCCCAACTGTATATGTTTTTCGTAACAAATTTGGCTTCTTAAACAGTGAGTTCTACATGTGGAGGATGCTGTATCTTTTTTGCTTAACACTGCATTTGAAATGGTTGCTTTCCATTAGCAAATACTCTATATACTAAGTGGGGTAAATGATGAAGTACTCCAAAAGAGTCACATTTTTGCATAGGTTTCAAAAATGAGTTTTAAATATATGGTCTAGTGAAGCCTCTTACTCATTTTAAGTCTCTATCAGCACAAAACTCGAAATACTATATTATGTTACAAAGCTAACTTGTACTGTATAACCACTGTACTAGTTTATATATACTAAGTACAGACACTACACATTTCTCTTCACTAGAAAACCTACAGCACTGAGCAGCTTCATCTGTTGCCTAGATAGCTTCCTGATATGCACAGAACAAAGAGAGCTCAGCTACAGTCCAATCTTCTTATTTAATAACAATATTTACTTTAAGCTACTTACTTTGGCTTTCTGGAAAAACAAACGAAAACAGCCTCTTGGATCCACATTACAGTTTTTGGCCATTTCCATAATAAACTGCATGACCACAGCTTGATGTGCTATTTGTTCCATTAGAGCGCCTTTCTGAAAAAGACACACCAGGGTTAAAGAGAATACTTCTGGAAGAGACTGAACTGGTACGAGGCAAATCTTGAATTTGAGAGTACTTTTGATTCTACTCTTTATTGTTAAATAAAGCATTACATAAACATAAACTGAATGTCTTCCTGCTGTTACGTGGGCCAGAATAACTCCATGCGTTTGTCCGGGTCACTCAGTAGGAAAGGAAGAGCGGCTGCAGTGCACGGGAGTGAGCAGAAGGCAGCACCAGCGCACAGAGCAACGGCAAGAAAATTTTATAATCCCTTTTAATAATCTTTCTGCTTTCTTTTCTTCTTCCAGACAGGGTTCTCAGTATAGCCCTGGCTGTTCTGGAACTCACTTTGTAGACCAGGCTGGCCTTGGTAGATCAGAGATCTACCTGTCCTCTACCTCTGGAGTGCTGGGATTAAAGGTGTGAGCCCACCACTGCCCAATCCCTGCTTTCATTTAAAGTAAATAATGAAAAAGAAGAAAGAAAAAGTAAAAACTTATGATTCTAGTAAGGTTTCTAGCCACTGAAGGTTCATAAATACCTGCTCAGCTTCCAGGTGAAAACACCATAAAATAAGATATTTAGCAGTTTCTTCGCATACAAGGTATGGGTGGTCAGACAGAAATCTCTGACTATCGTCCCACCGACTCAACATACCTGTAAAAGAGAATTGAACCACAGATGTCCATTATCTCCTTTCTTCCTGTGAGGCGAGAAGTGGATTTTAAATGTTTTTCTTTAAAGACAGTTCCCAGTACCAGAGCAGTGTGTTTGTTACGTGATAGGGCAAGCTAAGAGCACTGATACCCCCAATAATATCCAGTAGGCTATAATGTCAGCAAGTTTCATTTCAGATAATGAGTCTGATTTAAGAAAAGTGAACAGCTTATGGGATTGTCTGAAATCCCACAAAGACTTGCAACACTTGGTCTTCCCAAGTGAGAGCAAATGATTGAGATACTCAGTATCATTATTATTATTATTATTATTATTATTATTATTATTATTATTATTATCAGTATCTTGGTCTTCCAAGAGAGAGCAAATGATTGAGATACTCAGTATCATTTACTAAGAGGACAGAATACTTTTTCTTAGAAAGATAGTTAAGAATTTGTTACTGAGTGGCTTTGGCAAATGGTCAGAGTCTGTTCAAGGACAGCCTGAGCAACTTTGCAAGACCTTGTCGGGGGGGGGCATGGTTCAATGACAAAAGTATTTGATTATTATTATGCATTAGGCTTGAGGCTCAATTTCTAGTCCAAAAATTTTTCAAAAACCAAGACTTCAGGCCGGGCAGTGGTGGCGCACGCCTTTAATCCCAGCACTCGGGAGGCAGAGGCAGGTGGATCTTTGTGAGTTCGAGACCAGCCTGGTCTACAAGAGCTAGTTCCAGTGCAGGCTCCAAAGCCACAGAGAAACAACCCTGTCTCGAAAAACCAAAAAAAAAAAAAATAATAAAAAAAAATAAAAACCAAGACTTCAAAAAAAACTATACTTAGCAAATTTAAGGGCTTACTAAAAATTCAGAATACTCTATTATCTCCAATTTATTTTTAGAGTGTCCAAGATATAGTAAAATATAGACATTCATCAATTCAGGAAACCTTATCAATTGGGAAACAAGTAAGTCAGTAGCAGTAACTAACATACTGAAATTATTTTAGTCACATTAAATAATTACTAAAGCTGTCTTTCAGTGTATAAGTAAACAATTACTTTTTAAAAAAATTAGTTGAACATACATGAAAGGCTACCATTTCATTTCAATATATTAAACGAATCCAAAGTGGTACTTAGCATGCACCTGCATCTTTACCTAACTTAACAAAGTCACTATGACCAAGTAACATAGGACCTGGAATGTGCTAGTTAGGGTTACACTTGAATGAACCGAGTATCACTATGTCAGACACTGTAGACTTGAGATCCACACACAGCAGCAAAGACAGTGTGACTATTACTAAACTATCATTGAAGTTTCATAGGACTGTCTTGAGAGTATGACAACGAACCTTTGCTCTCAACAGAATGAATTCCTACATACTAAATTTCACATGAGAACATAAGATTGAAACCAAAGGCAAACAACACCTTACACAGCAACTTGGGGAACCAACCAAAACTACATTATCATTAGAACCAAGTTAGGGGCAATTTCAGCATTTTGTTTGTTTGTTTGTTTGATTGATTGATTGAGGAAAAAGGGGTGGGGGGAAGATCAGGGTCTTATACATAACTCAAGAATCCCTCAACCTTTAAGCTTTCTAGCTTCTGCCCCCAGTGCCAGAATTACTGACAACTGGGTCATTTACAATTCTGAGACACAGAATAATCTGCAAATTTACTTAAAACCACTTCCCCAAGAATTAATGCTGACCTGGCGAAAGCACAATCCTTATTTCTTATACCTAAAGACATAAAGGGATCCTATGGCAGTGCCTGCCCCTTTCCCTTTCCCCATACTCTTCTTTTGAGAATCTCATGGAACCCAGCTGACTTGAACTTGCCCCCATGCTTCTCTTCCTCTCTCCAGAGCTGGGATTACAGGACCTTGCTCCACCATGTCTGACTTTTGCAGTTCAGAGATGAAACCTAGGGCTCCAGACATATTAGTCATGCATTCTACCAAATGAGCTAAGTTCCCAGTCCCTTTGCTAGCCTGCTTATACTTCTACAGAAGTAATACTTTCTATTTTATCTACAATCAATCATCTTCAATTTCCTCAACATGGTAGCATTGAGCATGACTTTATTAACAAAACCCCGTTTGTTTGAATTCTGAATTAAAGAGAGTATGAAGAGGACTGGTAACACTTGTTACCAATCTGTTACATGCTGAAGTTTTTATCTTTTTAATACCCAATTGAGAATGAACAAAGATTTTCTGTATGTAAGTATATCAGAACTTGAATTACTATGAAATTGAGACGTTACAAGTAGTCCATATAGGTCTTAAAGAAAAAAGGTGTGGAATTTATAACAAAGTATTTAAAGAGAATCCATAGTTACAGGAACAGAACATATCTAAAATTACTGTTATTTTGAAATCTGTAAACAGTAACACAATCTAAGATGATGGTCAGGGAAAGGTTGTTAGAGCTAAACAACCTTTGTTTTGAACCTCAGCTTCACCGTAGAGTGGGGCTAAAATAGTACCTGACATGAAGGATTTTATGAATTACAGCTGTTAGTTCATCAAAAGCACTTAGAACAGTGCCTCAGATTGTAATTACTCAATAGGAAGTATTAACACAATAGTGAATAATTTACTCATATAGCAAATATTTATTAAGACAGTCTTTTGGTTAAGAATAAGCCAGCCACTCAAACTAACCAACCAATTTCCTCTGAATTCTTAGAATAGCTTACTTTGGCAAATTAAAATAAGTTAATTACACATTTCAAACCATATGTCTTCCTGATGAACATCTAAATGTCATCAGTTCTCAATAGACATTTGATTCTTAAAACTGCTCCCAGTAGAGATACCCTGCATTCTATTTACAGAATACACTTAACACTTTATACTATTTATTGTAACTGCTTGATAAACTCCTCCAGCTAAGAGGCAAGACCCTTGAGATAATGACTACTTTTACTGCCTTCCCTGTGTTCCCATCATCTATCACCAGACCACTGTTTTTCACTTCCATGCCTATGCACAGTCCTGATACTCAAAACCAAATCCATCCTTCTCTCTGCCACCCTACAATACTCTGAGGTTCCAGGTTATCCCATCAGGTATTCAACAAACTCCTCTGACTTTTAATTTCTCTAGCATCAAACTGACCATGAAGTTCAGCAGTTATACAATTAGATGCTCAATACATTTTTTTAAAATAGCCATACCAAAATTTTAGAATAAGACCTTAAAATATTTTTAAGTAATAAAAATACAGTATATTTGTTGTAAAAAATTTGAAAAGTCCCCAAATCAAAAAATTATATGCAATTGTATTACAGAGACAATTTAAATCCTATAAAAATTATGATTTCAATTTATTTTACTTTATATTTTATTCAAATACCTCATATCATGTTTTTCAAAATCAGGATATTAATATTTTTTAAAGTAAACCACAAGTAAATACAATAAAGATATTATAAATGAAAAAAGGTTTTATATAAATGTTTATAGTTTTTGATAAAATTTCCAGTGACCACATCTTACCTACAGATTCAGAAAACGCTGAATCGAAGCTAACTATGACTGGAAGGAAAATGATGTGCTCTGAAAAATCACTGCACAGGGGGCTGGAGAGATGGCTCAGAGGTTAAGAGCACTGACTGCTCTCCCAGAGGTCCTGAGTTCAATTCCCAGCAACCACATGGTGGCTCACACCCATCTGTAATGAGATCTGGTGCCCTCTTCTGGCATGTGGGCATACATGGAGGCTGAACACTGTGTACATAATAAATAAATCTTTAAAAAAAAAAAAAACACTGCACAATCCAAAAAGTGTCTCTGAGGACCACAAAGGCAGTGATGTAAAGGGGCAAATAACTGGAAACTGCTGTGAATTTGAAGAGCAGGCGAGCTCTGTATCTAAGTCAGCATTCTGTATTTCTAAAGCACAAGTCAATCAATAAACAAAAATGTAAAGGAAAATCAGATTTCAATAATCTGTAAAACTACAATAATGATACCATTTACCATTACTTGGCAAACTGTACTTAAGTATAAGGGTAAAAGCAACAGGAGAATGAGAGTCATCAAACAGCATAAAGGAGAATCAGGAAGAACTCTGAAGAACACAGCACAAATGAGAAAAGTATTGGAGGGAAGTCCCTGCTGCCCCACACAGACAGCTCCCGGATTCACCAGACCCCCTTTTCAAGAGTCTACAATGGAATCCAACTTCAGAAAGTCTTCACTTGGAAGCTTTAATTACAGCTACCATTCCAGATGGTTAGATGGTTTTTTTTCTTTTCTTTTTCTTTCTTTTCTTTTAGGAGTTCATCAATATACTTATCTGTAGCCCAAATCTAACTGGTCTTAATAAACCTGGAGTCAGATATAAGGGGTGAAAGCTGAAAGATCAGAGGAGCAGAGCAGCCAGCCACTAGTTTTTACCTCTACAAAATCCTCAGAACCAAGGGGGCAAGAACCTGTCTCTACGAATCCTCATACTGAATGCCGTCTGCAAAATCTCAGACCGAATCCTCAACTCCTGTCTCTTCCCGCCTTATTACTCTGCCTGCCTGGCCATATCACTTCCCACCTCCACCTCCTTAGTGCTGGGATTAAAGGTGTGAGCCACCACCATTTGGCTGTTTCTCTTTCAGACTGATTCAGTCTTGTGTAGACCACTGTGGCCTTAATCTCACAGAGATTCATCTGCCTTTGTCTCCCAAGTGCTGGAATTAAAGGTATGTGCTACTATTGCCTGGCCTCTATAACTAACTAGTGCGGCTAGCTCTGAACTCTGATCTTCAGGCAAGTTTATACGTTAAAGCACAATGTATCACCACACCTGACTATCAGCCAGGCAAATGCTTTTTTCTTTACTAATACGCATGCACTAGCAGAAGCACCTACTTTCTCCAAAGGTGAACAGCATCAAGCCCTCAAACTCTTGTCTCAGGCCTCATCAACTGTGCTATCACTTTGTAAATGCGGATTCTGTTATCTCATCACCTCATGTTAACTGTAAATTTAATCCACTCTATGTTGACGGAACTTGGTGAGCAGAAGTAGCAGATGCCCAAGATGCCTATTTGTATATAAGATACACAGATGCCAGAGAGTGGAAATTAAACACATGAAAAGTTTGGGAGCCTACTACCTTAGGAACATTTCTGTGGATCCAATGTGCTGCAGCAAGTAGGTTATCTCCTCCAAAGTGAAAAGCCAATGTGCATTTCCACTAAGAAACAGGTACAATGTGAATCTGGGAGTGGCTATCAGTCTGGTTGGATTTGAAGACAGCAAGGGTCTGGTTAGTATTACAAGATAAGATGCTGGAAGCTCACAACATGCAATGTTAAAACAAATGCTTATAAATCATCTGTGGAGGCCAAGTCAGTCTTTTTTCCTGTCCATCTTATTAAGCACACAATAGTTTCATAAACTAAGGGGGTCATGTCTTAGGTGGGCATAGGGCGACGTAATGCAGAGACTCAAGAGCATGGGTTCTCATCAAGGATGTTTCAGTAACGTAGTCCAGTAAAATCAATGAATACCAAACTTTTCAGGAGCAAAAACTCATACAAAACCCACAATATGGCAACCATATTCTATAGAATTAATTATCCAGTAATAATGAAGGAGCTTGAGTTTTTGATCCAATTTCTTCTTGGAGGGACCAATAATCCCTCATATGAATAAGCCTGTTCTAGAACTGAAAATATCCTCTCTATTATACTTCAACCAGAATTACATTTTGAGTGTACTAGATGGACTGGTTACTGCACCACATATTTTTGACTCATTTTCTGTCAAAATAAAAGATGAACATGAACTCATGAAGTTCACTAGTCTTACCATGGACTAGTCAGAAATAGCCGGTTTTACACAGGGAGGAAAGGGTCTACTGAAGACGGAGTCTCAGTGTCAGGTGATTACAACATCTTGTGAAACTGGGATGTTTTCCCACACAGAACTGCACTGAACTGAAGCACTCAATCTACAACAAAGAAGGCACTATCTCTCACTTACTAGGTGACATGGCTTTAAAGCAGCCAGCCTACAGAACACCAGGTGAGCAAAATCACCACTAGTGACACTATTCTATCAATGCCATGTGTGTCCAGAAAGAGGCACATATTTTCCTACAGCAGAGCACATGGGTCTTGGTAGCAAGGACTGTAGGTAGGAATGACAACAACACAGGACTCGTTTGCAAGTTACTGTCTTCTATCCCTGTGATTCAAGACCTTGTTGGTTTAAAGATTTTAATATCTATCCAAGGGAGGGCTGCTTATTCCTGTTGTTTCTATTATATGAAATGACACAATAATATACGTAGAAAAGTGAACTTGTGTTTAGCTCCTCAGATACTAGACTTTTCTTTCTTGGGTTTGTTTGTTTGTTTGTTTTTGTTTTTTGG
>JAQHUG010000021.1:5382546-5411900 GCA_028555095.1 Dicrostonyx torquatus
ACACACACACACAGAATACTGTATACATAATAAATAAATCTTTTTTTTTAAAAAAAATTATGTATGTATATATGACATAGAAATAAAAGCTAAGCTGTCTAAGGAAGAAAAGAGGACTAACAAGGATTAAAGAAAGAGACGGGAGGGTGTAGGGGAGCATATAACTAAGTCCATTATATACTTATTTGATGTGGGATGCCCCTCTGTATGCTATGAATATATTTTATTACTATTGGTTAATAAAGAAGCTGATTTGGCTAACAGCCTGGCAGAACAGAATCAGGCAGGAAATACAAGCAAAGATAAAGGGGGAAACAAAGTGATCTCAGGGAGACACCAGCAGCGGCTTGAGGAGTAAGATGCCAGAGCATTACTGATAAGCCATGGGACACATGGCAATACACACATTATTAGCAACGGGTTAATTTATATGTAGTCAGTAAGAACCCTAAGCCATTGGCCAAACAGTTTATAATTATATTAAGCCTCAGAATGGTTTATTCAGGAACTGGCAGGCACGAGACAAACCTCCAGTCATGAATGGCATACAAACTTTAGGCTCTTGAATTTCCATAGGGTCTGAGAAAGCTTTAAAAAAAAAGTTCTAAATGCACAAGAAGACTCACACTGAGCTCCCTAGTCTCATGCCAGGTACAGTACAGAGATGTATCTCTGGACAGTCACCCCTCCAGACAGCTGCACACCAAGATGGAGTCAGCAGCTAACTGCCATAAGCTGAGGAGCAAGGTGGACTCATGTGGTCTCTCACTGACACAGTACAAAGAGGCTTCTCCCAGACACTGCCTGCGGACTTGAGAGCACTGGGCTGCAGGCCTAAGAGCATGGCTTCAAACTACTTAGTATTGCTTCCCAGGGTTGGAAAGGTAAGCATGACTTGCCTGGGTACCTCTGCCATGTTGAAAAGCCAAATGGGGTCTGGAGAGATGGCTCAGTGGTTAATAGCACTGGCTGCTTTTCCAGATGTCCTGAGTTCAATTCCCAGTAACCACATGGTGGCTCATAACCATCCCTAATGAGATCTGGTGCCCTCTTCTGGCCTGCAGGCATACATGCAGGCACAATACTATGCACAATAAATAAATAAATCTTTAAAAATTAAGAAAAAAGAAAAGCCAAAGCCACCACTTTGGTCCTAGTCACACCTGCTTAGCATTTTAAAAACGCTCCTGATCAAAAAATGATTACAGATACGCAATAAAGACAGACCAAGGCCTTTAAACATGTGTTTGATAAATATGCATAGGCTTAGGAGAAAGGAGAAAATACAGTCATAGATTAAAAGAATAATTTAAAGATAGTAAACTGAGGTTCTTAAAAAGGAAACAAAGTAATAAAACATTATAAGCCACATAAAGAGGGGAAATATACAGAGTCTGGATTACATGTATTATTGTGTTTCCTTTGAATTTTTTGACTGTTAATAAACTAACTGCAGAGAGACATTTGATTGTGGATGCTGCTAAGCTAAACCAACATAAAGGTATCTTGACTTCAAAAATCTGGATCTAAGGATATTTTGCTATGGAAAAGAGGTTCTGCTTTTGTTTCCACAGAAGATGAAAAGCTATGGACTCCTTCCAGGCTATTATGGTTTGATCAAGGAAGACCCCTGACAGATCTCCCATGGGAGTGTTGACCCAGGTGATCCAACATCCAGAGCAGCTTCAAGGCAACTGGCTGAGATGATGCAGCCTCACAGACTACCACAGCCAATATTTAACCATAATTCTACATTTTCTCAGGGTCCCCATAAGATACACTTCTTGACTGTTTTTATGAAACCAGTGTTATAGTCAATGGATATAATGTGAATAAAGGAAGTAGCTTTGAGCTTGAGAGCCCAGATTTAAACAATTTCTTCCAATTCTTAAGTTCCCACAAACACCAATGTACAATTTTTAGTAAATGACTTTTACAACTTAACAGAAAATCACTGAATTTCACTGACCTGAAAGGCTGCAAAATAAAATTTTTGATGTTCATGTTTTAAGTTTTAAATTGCATATCTTGATAGAGTATGGATGATACAAGTACACCTACTTGGTAAAATTTTACATATAAGGTTACGTGCATACCAAAGCAAGAGTCGAACAGCTTATGTGGACCATGGGGCTCCTATTTACTTCCTGTACAGAGAAATTTTCTGTATTAAAAATTAAGCTTTAAGAGAAGGAGAGATGGCCCTTGGTGGGGTTAAGAATACTTGCTGCTTAGCCGGGCATGGTAGCGCAAGCCTTCAGTCCTAGCACTTGGGAGGCAGAGGCAGGCAGATCTCTGTGAGTTCGAGGCCAGCCTGGTCTACAAAGTGAGTTCCTGGATAGCTGGGGCTATTAAGACAGATAAAATCCTGTCTTTAAAAATAAAATTAAAAAAATGCTTGCTGTTCTTCCAGAGTTTGACTCTTAGCACCGTAACAAAGAGCTCACAAATGCTGTTAACGTCAGCTCCAGGAAATCCAATATCCTATTTTGGCCTCTACCAGAGCCTGTGCACATGAGGCTTACCATCACAATGCATACATATATACACATAAATTTAAAAAATTAAAAATTAAACTTTAAAGAGACCTAAATTCCATCCTGAGTGACATGTCCATGGGCTAGTGAAGGGAAATAATGACATGTAAAGGCCTCGTTGCTCTAAATTCTCTTTAGAAGCACAGTACTGTCTTAGACTCAGAAAACACTAATAGAACATACAAAACCTATCTTTGTCATAAAAATAGAGCTTTTAGCGTTTATGAACTGTTTTCCTTAGCCATTCTGACAAAGAGAATCAAAATATTTATACCTTTCTGTATATTCACAGACTTGTGTTTCTCCAAAGTAAAGCTTCGTAAGCTACTATTCTTCACTATCTCCTCAGATTTTATTCTGTATTAAACATTTGTTCATAAGTTTTTGCGTTTCCCCTTTCTCCTCCTTTTCATGCACTTTGAAACCAATCTTTAGAAAACAAATCTATAAACCAAGAGTACTTTGAAAAAATGGGATTTTAATAGTTCAAGGCTGATATCCTTTGTTAGCACTTGTTAGCAGGTACAGCGGACATCATCATAGGGACAACATTTTTTTTTCTTTCCTTTTTGAGGGGTGTGTGTGTGGTCTTGAGGATGCTAGGCAGGTGCTCTACCCTGTGCTACAGCCTCAGTCCTCTTTCTCCTTTTTATTTTGAGAAAGGGTTTCACTAAATTTCCCAGGCTTACCTTGTAGGTTGTCTGTCTGCCTCAGCCTCCCCAGTAGGCTGGATTACAAGCTTGTACCATCAGGTCAAGTATGATTTTTTTTCAATCTTAAAGTCATCTTTTTTTCTTTTTCCATTTTAAATTAAATATGTTTGGGTATTTGGCCTTACATGTATGTGCACCACATGCATGCTTGTGCCCACAGGGGCCAGAAGATGGCATTGGATGCCCTGGAACTATTGTTACAGACAGTTATGAGCCACAACATGGGTGCTGGAACGCAAACCTTAGGTCCTCTAGAAGAGCAGACAGTGCTCTTAACTGCTGAGCCATCTCTCTAGCCCCTCATTCTTAAAGACATCCTACAATTTTTTTACCTAATCTTTTAATCCCATAGTTCAGCATTTCTTCCAGAAATTTAATCCAGTACTTGACTGGGTACTTAATTTTCAGCTTCTTCATTAATAAAATAAGGTAGCTCAATTAAAAATCTTTGAAGCACTGCATTAGGAAGCACAAAATGAGGGCTGTGAGCAAGTATTCTTAACTTTGATTTAGCTGCTCTCATCAGTATATACGCCTCTAGCATTAAAAGCACTGAACACTTTGCTCAGTTTTACATGTATATAAATATTTTAGACTGCAAATGAAAATTGTCTACAGAGGTTAGGAGTATCGGCTCAGCAGTACAATGCTTGGGTTTGTCTTCTAGCAACATAAAAAAAAACAAACCCTGAAACAAAAAACATTGCAGGTAATCTGTACCTGTAAGAGCTTTCAAACTTTTAAATAGAATTTAGATTAAGAAATAACACCCTGTACGACCTTATGTGAATATATATTCCCCAAACATGACTTCTGTAACACAATGCTGATCTTCATTAAGTAGGATGAACTGTGATTTTTTTTTCCCATTCTATTTGAAGAAGTTAGAAATGCTGGGTGGACAGCACAAAAATGCTTTCACAATCTGCTTAAACTGAATCTTCCACATCCCCCAACAACAAGCTCTCTGATTCTACAATTTAAACCCATTTCTTCTTCAGATTCACAAGGCTTCTACATACTAACGGGAAACAGAATAATGTCCTAAAAAAAAAAAAATAACTTAGAGCTGGTGAGGTCGCCAGGCAGGTCAAGGGACTAACTTCAAATTATGGAAAGAGAAGATCAACTCCAGTAACTTATCCTCTGACCTTCACACACATCCCCTGGTAAGCCTGCCTTTGTGCACACACCTGTTCTCTCCCTATCCCCCTTACACACACTAAAAAACAAAACAAAAAACCCTATTAATTTAGCAAAAGTTCTATTCTATTTAAGAGACTGAACTATCTAGATTAATTTTAAAGGACTGTTTCAATACTAATACTTAAGATAAGTCAAGACTGGCACCTAAAACAAGACAAGGGTGCCTAATTCTTCAACTCTTACTCAATATGGTGCTTGATGACTTACAGCAGTAAGATAAAAGAAGACTAGAAAAGGAGAACTAAATGTGTTCTTATTTGTAAAGAATATAGTTCTATTGGTCAGAGACCCTAATGACTATCAGAAATGTCTTTAATTTGATACACTTTCAGCAAAATGATAGGATATAAAACTAACATAAAAATCAGTAGCTTATAGACTAATAACATGCTAAGAAATAAATCAGAAAAAAAATCGTATTCACAATTGCATTAAATACAAACAAAAACAAAAGACCCTGGAATAAATCTAATTCTACCAAGGAAGTAAAAGAAATCATCTATAGTGAAAACCTAAAACACTGAGGAAAGAAATTAAAGAAAAATGGAAAGGTCTCCTATTTTTATGGATTAGAAGATTTAATATTATGAAAATGGCTATCATAACAAAAGCATTTACAAGGCAATCTCCATCAAAATTTCAATGTGTTTCTTCACAGTAGGAGGGGGAAAAAATCAAAACAAAAATTTCAAATGAAAGCACAAAAGACCATAGATAGCCCAAACACTGTGCTAAAAGAATAGTGTTAGAGGTATCACTATGCTTGACATCAATTGTACTAGAGCCACGGTAACAAAACAGCGTGCTACCATACAGCCACAGCTAGAGATGTCAAAAATAAATTAACGTATCGGAGAAAAGGCAAACTCTTCAAGTGATAATGGCAAAATGGGATATCTACATGGAAGAATCTAGATCCTTCTCTCTCATCCAAATGGATCAAAGACCTTAATGTGAGACCAGAAACTTTAAGGTAACAGAACAGGCAAGACTCTGATTAGGACTTTAATCACTCAGGAAATAACACCAGCAATTAACCAGAGACTTTATTGAGTTTCTATGTAGAAAAACAAAGGGGACTGGAGAAATGGCTTAGCACTTAAGAGGCCTGCTGCTCATTCAGAGGTCCTGAGTTCAATTCCCAATGACCACGTGGTGGCTCACGACAGAATATGTGGGGCCATCATAAGACAATTTCCAAGTGTTTCTTTATCCTTTACCATGTGGTCCTAAGGATCAAACTTGGGTCATTAGACTTGGTGGCAAGTATGTTTACCTGCTGAACCATCTCACTGCCCCTAGTATTTTTTGCTATAGTAGACAAAGAACCAAAATACTAAATAACAAGAAATCAAACAACCCAATCAATTAATGGGCCAATGAAATGAGTACACAATTCTCAAAAGATGAAACACAAATGGCTAATATATGAAAAAAAATTTCAACACCACCAGTAATCCAAGAAATGCCAATCAAAATATTGAGAATCTGTCTCACCCCAACCAAAATAGCAGTCATTACAAAAGCAAGTAACAACAAATGCTGGCAAGGTTACAGACAAAAAGGAGCATTTACACACAATAGGAATATAAGAGAGCCCAGCTACTATGGAAGTTAGAAAGTAGGCTTCTCAAGAAACTAAAAATAGATCTGCCATACGGCCCAGCTATAGTACTCTTGTATATTTACCTGAAAGACTGTCTGTCAACATATCAGAGATACTTGCACATCAAAATTTGCTGCAGCACTATTTTATTAGTAAGGACAATAGCTAAGTATGGGACTAACATGGGTGTCCAACAGCTGAATAAACAAAATGAGATTAAACATACACCAGTACAAACGTACACAAACATATAAATATAAACACATTACTTTACAGGCATCAAAAATGAGGTTATGTGATTTGTAGGAAAATATATTGCACCTGGATATAATCATATTGCCTGTTTTCTCTCCTGTGTAGGCCCTAGATTTTCTATAAATGCACAAAATCACTAAAGTACAGACAATGTGAAACCATCTAGGGGCACAAAGGCAACTAACAGGAATGGGAATGGGTGAGAAAAGGAGAATAGAAGGGTATAAGAGCTGGATATGTCAAAGTACATTGTATACCTGCATGAAAATGGCTTTATGTAACCCAGCATAATGAAATTTAAATTTTAAAAAAAAAAACAGAGATTATTTGATCTTACTAAACCTGTGCTGGTAAACTGAATGGCTTTATTTCTAAGCCCAGGAACTATGTGCGTTACAGAACTGGTAGGAGTTGACAGTACAGAGCAGCAGGAGTGCTCACGTTAGCTGCAGTGCACAGGCCCACGTTATCACACTACCTCTGGAGACATTACCTGACTTACTCTTCCCAGCTACCCTACATGTTGAAGAAAGCAAGGCTTGGAGATGTTTGCTGTTTAATGAACTCTGGTGCTTTGCTGACAGTTATTTACAGAAGTATCTGTTTTTCCTTCTTCGTTTTTATCTGTGGAGCTGGGAATGGAACCCAGGGCCTCTTGCTTGCGCTACCTATGTGCCACATACCCAGCCCCTTTTCTTCTTTTTTTTTTTAATGGTCCAACAAAATTTCATACCTTATTAAAAACATCCTTGCTAATGGCATCCATGTTCCACAGACACATCCTCTCTCTTTGGACCAGAGCCTCCTCTTTCTGTCGCCATTCTTCTTCTCGCTGCCTCAGTTCTGACACTGCGGTCTGTGCTTTGGCATGTTCCTGATCCAAGGACTCAGAGTTATGCAGTGCTAAGCTGCCAAGTTTCTGCTGGGCTTCAGCAAGATTCCATTTGCACGCCACAGAGCTCTTCACAAATTCTTTCTGCTTTTGGCAAGCCAGCTCAATCCCATCGCTATACATCTAAATAAAAAGTAACAACAACAGTATTAGTGAGGAAGGAAGGTGGCAGCAACGACACAGTTCATTGTTTTTTCAACTCAAAGGATCTCTGTATGGTGTTTCTGGAGCACAGCATATCTGTACTCTTTGTCTACATTTTACGTTCATCAATTAGACTCTGGGCTTCTTTGTTCGTCTACGCCCCTCCCCTGACAACTAACAACACACAGCCTGGCAACTGTCAGTGACTTGCATACAGCTGGTCCACAACAAGCATCACATGTGCAGCTCCACAACCCTTCACCAGAAGGAAAGCAAAGCTCAAGTCCAAGTTCATCAGTTACTTACGGCTCCTCGTCTTGAAGACCGGACCTTTAGAGCTTCAACCTGCAGGTCCTTCCTGCAATGAGCATCCTTCTACTTCAAAGCAATCACTTATTGGTTTCTACTTTACTTTTGTTTTATCACAATTTGTGGTGATATGAGAGTTTGTAATAGAAAATTCTACTTATAAATGATTACATCATATAGACACACATTAACTTAATCCAAATCAAAAAGGTAAAGAGTAAATTAGGAAGTGCAACTAATCTACCCTAGTAACTTTGATCTACTCAGGAATTACTTTTAATATTTGCATAATTACTTATGTAAATGCAATAGGTGTTTAGTTCCTTATATCCTGTTTCAACAACAAAAGACAAGGGCTTTTTTTTTTTTTAAAGGATTTCTAGGCTAAAAGCACCATTTTATATTACTGAAAACCACTGTTCTCAATCTGTTCCCACACTGTTTCAGTATTCAAGCCTTTATAACCTTACATTTCAACTGTGCAAACATAATCCTACTCTTTAAGTCTTCATCAGCCATTCTCTACTAGGGTGATCCTTCAAGTGGGGGCGGGGCTCATGTTATTTACCAGAACTATTATTATTATTAATTAAAGACTCCTCAGTTCCAGTTACCTTTACCTCCTGGCTTATTCTTCCCAACCTCAGGACCCCATTATCCCTTTCCAGTGACAACTCTCTGTCCTCTATCCAGGATCTGCCCAATCCTTACGCCATTTCTTATCCATTCTCTCCAAAACCAAGGTATACGCATTTCCATAGTAGGTTTTTTGTTTTGGTTTGGCTTTTGGTTTTTTTGACACAGGGTTTCTCTGTGTAGCCCTGGCTATGCTGAAACTCACCCTGTAGACCAGGCTAGCCTCAAACTCACAGAGATCCAACAGCCTCTTGCCTCCTGAGTGCTGGGATTAAAGGCGTACGCCACCACTGACTGCCCAGCAGTGGTATTTATTTTTAACATGATATATACTTATTTCGTCTCTCTGACTACCAGTTAAGGAGTTAGAATTTAATAACTGCTAGATGAATAATCTAATCTTTATTTCTTGGACAAACTGTTCTGAGGCAGGTAGAAACAAGGCTGTCCTACTTGCTGAGTTTTCAGGCACAGTCACGATTTCTAATGTATGTGTGTGTGGACTGTGGCTGTCTATGGACACTTGCTATCCTGGTTCCTTATTTAGTCATTATGAGGGCTTAAAGTCCAGATAACAGCATGTCTCTAAACAACCAAGTAAAATACTTATTTTTACTTTTTGATTATGACTAGAAAAATTATGGATGGGGTTAGAGAGTTGGCTCTGTGGTTAAGAGCACTTGCTGCTCTTGCACAGGACCTAGGTTCGATTTCTTCCACTGTGACTTACAATTATCTCCAGAGCATCCTGCACCCTCTTCTGACCTTGGCAGGCATCAGGAATGCATGGGGTACACACACACTCATGCAAGCAAAAACACTTACATAAATGAAATAATAAAATAATTTTTTAAAAAAGAAAAATAGTAAGATAACTATACTTTAACATGGTGCCCAAAAAAGGAGGTAAATGAAGCTGTAAAACTTAATTGTAAAAGACAAAGTTATACAAATAAAAGCAATTATGAATAAATGGGGTATCTTCACTTTTTAATTACACAGAAACAAATAGTTTTCAAATCAAACCAAGCACAAGAATGATTTATATTTAAATTATCATAGACTACCCATATATCATTTGGTCATACTATCCAACGTGCATTGAGATGACTAAGATAATACAGAGTATTTAAAAGAGAATGCAATACAGAGAATTTAACCCAAGTTAGGTCAAGAATTCTGCTGAGCTACATTCCTAGCCCATATTAGGTCTTATTTTAATCAATGATCAAATAAAATTTTAAAAGGACACAATTTTAATGGACAAAAACTCTGCAAGGGGACTTTTATTATTACAGTCTACTGGTGCGTCTTTACATCAAAAGTTCTCAAATCGCATGTCAGACAGGGTCCCAGCACTGAGAGGAGTAAGTGGGCATGGGCTCCACTCTAACCAAGAAGCAATGTACAATTGATAACTACTGGAGAAGAGAAAATCACTTTTCTTACATGGAATGTTACTGGGTACCACCAACCATACTCCTATGCTAAGGAGTGGTTGACCAATACAAAACAAGCTTAGTGGAGTTTTGTGAACATTTTGTTTCATTTTAAAATAATTTTATGTATTTATATTTATTTATTCTTACTAGTCTTGCTTATTTTGATTTTCACTTGGGTGGCGGTTTTGTTTTTTAATTTTGTTCTTAAGAGAGAGAAAGTAAAGTTGGTGGGGAGTATCTGGGAAGAGTGGAAAAACATGATCAAAACATAGTGTATGAAAAATTCAATAAAAAGATACAATTTTTTTTTAAGTTCTCAAACAGAACTTCCAAATTCTGGCTTGCCTTTTCACACATCACTTGTTATATTGAAACAGCTCTCTCTCTCTCTCTCTCTCTCTCTCTCTCTCTCATATTTGATAAAAACTAAGCCAGTCATTTTATATGGATTTTAAATGCCTGTTGATTGATTAAACATTTTGTTTTTAAATATTCTAACTCCCATATTTAAGTACTAAAACTAACAAAAAATATAAGTAGGCTTGTAATTACTATATGTCCTTAGGAATAATGACTTGGCAGATTTTGTCACCATTTAAAGGCCTTCTCATACAAATAAAATTCCACAGCATTTCTCCAGACAGGATGTGCATAAGTAGGCTGGAAAAAACACTGGACTAGGAATTAGGAGTTCTAGTGGGGAGTCTGCCACTAACTAACCAGAAGACCTCAGGGAAATCTCTTTTAATGAGGGAAATAAAAGCCCTCCTTACTTTTAAGCCCCCACCACCTAGACAAATGCACTGGTAAAATGTGTTTTAAAATATTGCATTTCATGGGTTACTTCTTTGACACAACCACAGTGCACTGAAATTCCTGAGGTCATTTTCCCTCGCCACATCTGTTCAATCCGACACTAGCAATTGTTCACTTTCTCCCGTCATACCATGTATACACCGATGACACCAGCGAGCCATAATTAGTAGGTGACTACTGACCCATCACTCATTTTGCCTCACTTTCCCTGTGCGTAGCTGGATGAACATAGTCTGCGGTTATGAAACAGCTGCCTGACATAACATCAGTATCCTACACTTGCTGGCAGACAGTTTAAACCGGTCTGCTTTATTTTCAAAACCGCTATTAATTCTGTTACAATACTGCACGGCGTTTTTGAAAAAAAAAAAAAACGCCTAGGGGAAAAAAAAAAGACATCGACAATCAGTTTCACTGAACAGACTCGTGTTTTGTCTGTGCTCTTGAAATCTAGTTCAAAACACACCCAGGTGAGGAGAGACGTCAGGGCAAGATGATGTATGTAAGCACTCCCCGAAAAACTATACATGACATGTTTTCTAAGGCAGAAAAGCTGGGATGAAAAGCACAAGGAACATCAGGAACCTGGGATGGAAACCTGAAAGAAGAGCCAACCTAAGGCTGTTATGTTTTCACTGGAGACTGAGGCGGAGTGAAACTATTTTTACAGGAGGAGGACCAATGATTAGGCGAAAGGGAGGTGTGTGCCAGCGTCCAAAGTGAGGTTTACAGAATCTGCTGAGATGCCAGCGTGGGAAAGAGCACGTGAGATGTTTATGTCGGGACTCGGTGTACTCTCATAGACGTACAATCACTCACTGTCCCCATCAACTGCACAAAGTCGCTGGAGCTGGCAATAAAGGCTCGGATGGAAGCACGCACGAGGGGACAAAGGGTCAATGTTATACAGCCGGAGCCGCCCCCCTATCTCCGCACCGACACGCGAGCGAGAGGAGGAACTTCTTGCAGTCAGCCGAGGTGAAGGGACGAGTGTGCGTGGACGTGGGGGTCGGGGATGAGCGCGTGGCCACCTCCTCTCGCGGAAGACGCTCCCACAGCTGGGGGTTGCCATCGGGCCCCCCGCAATGTCCGTGGACGGTTCTTCTTCTCCCCTCCCCCCCCCAAGAATGCAGGCTGATGTGTTACCTGGGCGCCGCCGCCAGGCACCGGCGGGTAGTGGGACGAAGAGGGGGACACGTCCAAGTCGCTCTCCTCCTCGGCCTGCCCGTCAGTCCTCGGGAAGCTCCAGGGGCCCGGCGGCGGCCACGGCTGCTCCATGTCCCGCTGCTCCGGGGCCGACAACCGCCACCGCCAACTGCTCCGGCGTGAGTAGAACCTGCTGGGCGGAGCCAGCCGCCCGGCTGGCCACGGGCGTTACCCAGAATTCCTCCGCCGCCGGCAGAGCCGACGCACGCTCGGGGAAGGCCTGCGCCGTGCCGCCGGCCGACTGCGGAAGAAGAAGTAACCGGCCTGGGCATCATTTCCGGTGGGCGAGATGGGGCGTGGCCTCGCCTGAGCTGAGGGCTGAGCGCTGCAGGCGACCTTCGGGGAGGCTAGGGCTTTTAAGGGTTCGGATCCCAGTGGTCAAAGGGCATTTTGGCTTGCTCCTTCTCTCATGTTTCAAAACTGCAGCTCTTTCGTGTACAGCAGTCTAAGTCGGAATCGGAGGGGGAGCGTTTTAGAGGGCAGAGCCAACTTTGCCTTAACTTCGAGTAACCCACGACAAGACAGTTCTGCAAACCCTGGTACCGCGGGGAAGGACACTAAAAATAAAACACGGGAGCAAACATGTTTGTGAAGGCTTGAGACAAGTACTAGACATATCGGAGGGCTTCCGGCCCCTTGTATCTTTTAGAATCGTGAAGATCCGTGTGTTTGCTCTCTCTCTTCTTTTTGGGGGTGGAATTTTCCCAAATTGCCCAGGAACATAATTTAAGAGAAAGATTCGGAGGCCAGCAGTGGTGGTGCACGCCTTTAACCTTAGCACTCCAGAGATAGAGGCAGAGGCAGGTGGATCTCTGTGAATCTGAGATCAGCCTGGTCTCCAGTGTGACAGCACAGAGACACCCTGTCTTGCAAAGCAAAACACACACAAGAGCGGGGAAGGGGAGAGGGAGGGAAGAGAAGAGACTGAGACCCAGGGAAAGACCTGGGAATGTAACTTGGTGGTAAGGCCCTTGCCTAGCACGGGCAAGGCCCTAATTTCAACTTCTAGGACCAGAGAGAGAAAGAGACAGCTAGGATTCAGGGAGTCTAACTTAACAACCTGCGTGTTTAACAACAGAACATCAATAGTTGAGTCTTTGGTTGGCAAGCTTTCACAGGAGTAGGCCAGATAAAGTCTCTCACTGAGCTTGGAGAATTCCCACGCAAGCCCCATGATCCGTGTCATGGGCCTCTTACAGAGACTTTTTACATGATTGTTGGGGATTTGAACTCAGGTCCTCCTGCTTGCACAGCTAGCATTCTTACCCACTGAGCCATCTGCACCTCGCAGAGTTGGCTGACAAACTCTTAAGGTTGGTTCATCCTAATGGTTGGCCACTGCATGAGAAAAATGCAGTCAGAAATGCTGTGATGATGACCTCTAGGGAAAAGGACTAACATGAAAGGTGTGTGTCCTTTTCTGCTCTTTCGTGACCAGGAAAATACCCAACAATATTCTTACAGCAGTAGCCAAAGATTTACCCACAAAGATGTTTTGGGGTGATAAAAGAGCGCTAAAAATATCTAACTAGAAGCAGTGGAGGTGCTCACAAATGAAGAGTAAAGGAGATCTTGTGTGCTGATATGAAAATATCTCTGCAATGAACTAATGTGGTGGGACATGTCTGTAATCCTGGGAAAGGCTGGGGCATGAGAAGTATCAAGTTCACCACCACCCTAGGCTGCACAGACAGGGCACTGAGTTAAGGAAATCTATGTAGAATAAGAACTACTTATTTTTAAAGGGGTGTGTGTGTGTGTGTGTGTGTGTGTGTGTGTGTGTGTAAAATTCTTGGAAGGTATAGAAGAAATTTAATGGTTTCCTTGGTGGATAAGGCCAGGAATCAAGTTTCTGAAGATCATACTTCCACTGTTAGCATTTCTGTATTGTGCTGATTGATCTTCCTACAAGTATATAACTTTATAATCATAAATAAAAGTTGAAAAGCATTTTACTAGACCTCTGTTGAGGTCAAGCTTAAGAAGCCACAGGGGAAAGTGTGACAGGCAAGAGAAGAGGAAAAAAAAAAAACCTTTTTCCCTCTTCATTTGAAACCACAAAGTGCTTTGAGTGGTGCCTGGCAAAGAAACCAGCTCTCTGTGGATGCAGAGTTCACTGTAAGTTCTAAGTTGCTCTCCTTGATTCCCTTCTCCTCCGTCTGACCTCTAATTTTAGAACTCCCTAGATTTTTATGTGGGGGAGGATCTCGTTAATGACCGTAGCTTTAAATAACTTCTGGGTATTGATTGTTCCCAAACTGGAATCTAAGCCTTGCCTTTAACCCCAGCACTTCAGTCATGTTGTGTATCTGCAGATTGGACATCCCCATTGAAATGGATTATGCACATTTAAAATTTAACATGTCCAAATATGAGCTACTTCCTTATAATTTAAACATTCCCCTCTCCCCACAAAAGGAGGGCTGTTCTAAGACCCAGAAAGTTATATGATTCACAAGTTCAGGCTCCTAAAGCTATAAAAGCAGGAAACACTGAGAAAAGCCGCCCTCTGTTCCCTTCCCCGCGCTGCCTCTCTGTTTCTCATATGAGGCTAGCCTAGCCACTAAGCCCTTTCTAACCTGTAGCCCTCCATCTTACCACTTTGTATATTTTTTCTTGCTGTTTATGGTACTATCTTTTCCGGTTCTTATTTATTATTTCTTCCCTCATTAAAATGGAAGCATCACATGGTTGCAGGTTGTATCTCATTCACACTTGCAATGCTCTGAACTGTGCCACATGCGTAGTAATGCTCACTACATACATGATGAATAGATGAATGGGAATTGACAAAGGATGGTTGAAACGGGGGATTAAATCAAGGCAAAAGAGGGCAGATGAGGGACATGAAGTATATTTTTTGACAGATGACTTTATTAGTATTCTGATCTGTTATAAAATACCCAACAGAAGCATCTCAAGGAAGAAGGGGTTTATTTTGGCTCACAGTTTCAGAGGCAACAAGTCCACCATGTTGGACCAGCACCACAGTGGTGGGCACAGGAAGTTCCAGCGGCTCGCATCTTGGCAGATCAGGAAGCATATGGCTTGGTCCAGGAAGAGACACACACATAACCTTCAGGGTCCACTCCCAGAAATCCAATTCTCTTAGCTAGGCCATATGTTCCAAAGGTTCCACAGCCTTCCAAAACACTGGGACCAACAGGTATTTCAGGTGTTTAAGCACATGAACCTGTCAGGGGACATCTCATATTCAAATCATAAATGACGAAGGGATGACTATGACACTATGAGAAGCCTCATTGTGAGCCACTGTTAACTTCATAGCATACAGCTTGTGCCTAGGCACAGTAAGTTTTTTCATTATTACACTGTCTGTGTGCACGCACACACACGTATGTATACTTGCCAAGGTGTGCAAGCATGGAGGTCAAAGGTGGAATGTATGCTCTCCTTCCACCCTTCCAGGGAGGTTCCATTGATTGAACTCAGGCTGCTAGGTTCACGTAGCAAGTACCCTAGCCAGAGATTCATTCTCACTACTCCTAATACTTAAAATAACAGCAATAATAAAACAAGTTTTGGAACTTCATCATACCCCTCTATCTTTTTTATGTTGTTACAAATTGGTTTATATTATAATATGCCTACAAATCAGAAAGCTTGCCTTTCTCCAGGAAACGACTTCCCAACTGCAGAGTATAGAGGACAAATTCCTAGCAGCCGTCCGTCCTCTAGGAAAGGATTGTGTGCCATTGTTGTCAATGTTGAGCCCACAAATACCACTGAGTCCAGCTCAAGGCAGGGTGTAGCACCATTCTGGCTCATGAATGCTAATGCCATTATAAAAAATAGATCCCATGTGTAGGCTCAGATCCATGACAACTTCAAGCTTGTTACAGGCCTTTTGGTTTTAATTGGCTTTTTCTTTGAAAGCATTCCCAAAACTAAGGGAAAATTCTGGAGAACAGAGTATTTGTTTTTTCTTTGTTTGTTTGGTTAGTTGGTTTTATTGCTTTTTGAGGCAGGTCTCTCTCATAGCCCTGGCTGAGAGCTATGTGTTCATTAAGAAATATTAAAACTGGCCAGGCAGTGGTGGCGCACGCCTTTAATCCCAGCACTCGGGAGGCAGAGGCAGGCGGATCTTTGTGAGTTCGAGACCAGCCTGGTCTACAAGAGCTAGTTCCAGCACAGGCTCCAAAGCCACAGAGAAACCCTGTCTCGAAAAAACCAAAAAAAGAAAAAAGAAAAGAAATATTAAAACTGCCAGTTTGTGCTTGGTATTAAGGCCACTGCTCTTAAAGTACAGGGCTGCAGTCTTCTTTCCATGGTGTTCCTTCTGAAATAATTGCAAGATATTAATTATACTGTATAGCAATTATCTTGTCTGAATCTTTATTGAATTTACTACCATATTTTCCTTTTATATGCATATGATCTGGCTATGAAAGGAGATGTAAGGCTGATGCCCACAGTCCTTTTAATGGGCTATCATAGGACGGGAGGTTCATGTAAGCATGTGGTAGCTTTTCCTATTTAAGCACACATTACAGATTGAAAGGCATATATTTTAAACACACAAATGTTTAGACTATAGAAAGCTCATATTACCATCACACAACCCAGTCATTGTCAGGATTTTGCTACATTTGCTACTTTATTCCTTTTCTTAGTTTCCTGGAACACTTGAGAGGAAAAATCTCAGCTTTCTGTAATTTTACTGCTACATGCCTATGATGATCGGTCTTTATTGGCCCACACTTGAAGATGGGTGACCCCATCCAATGGACTGCTGGGGATGAATCTACAAGTTTCATGCTGGCAAGACAAGCAAGCTGCCAGAGGAGCTGTCTCTCCAGCCCTGACAGGTTTTGGAGCAAGTGAAGAAGCAACGTCCATCTTACTTACCTCCCTGACTGTGGACACCAGCAAAGTGAAGAGCAGTTTCAGTCTCCTGTAGCCACATCCTGCCCACCATGATGGGGCTGTACTCTCAAATTCTGAGCCAAAGGAAAGCCTCCCTTGAATTGCTTTTGTCAGCTGTGTTTGCAGAGTAACAAAAGGGCAATGCATTACCTTAATATTCTACACCGAGTTAATGCGTCTGCACAAAGACAAAAAGGCTTTATCATACCTATCAAGATTAATCACTGGGTATTGTATAACTCCAAATATAATCAACATTGCCTGGAATTCTCAAACACTGTTTGAATTGGTTTGTTAAAAATCAGGGTGCAAAAATGGCCCACATACAATATTTGGTTATTGAGAGTTTGAAAATCTATACCACTTATGCCAACACTTCTTTTGCTCTAAATATGCCATTTACTGTTTGGTTGCTGTAACATGAGGGTCCTGCTCATTGGGGCTTCTGTCCTGCCCAGTACCCCACAGCCAGCAAACCCCAAAGAAAATCACACAGAGAGTCTACATTAAGTTATACACTGATTGGCCCATTAGCTCAATCTTCCTACCAGCTCCCATAACTTATATTAACCCATTGTCAGCCACATGGCCAGTACCTTTTCTCAGCTGGGGTATTACATGTTGCCTCCTTGGAGATCTGTGCAGAAATGCCAGGGAAGCTTCCTGCTTCCCAGACTTTCTCCTGGCCCTGCCTCTACTTCCTGCCTCTACTTCCTGACCCGCCTATACTTCCTACCTGGCCAATCAGCATTTATTTAAAACATGATTGACAGAAACAGACAAGTCTCCTGCACCAGGTTGCCAAGGAGACAGCTCAACATTCTTGATATGACTTATAGGATGGCTTTTTTTTTGTGAGGTCATTAATGTGTTTTTTAGCTGGCCATGTTGCTCAGTGGTGGAGTACTTGCCTACTGTGCGCAAGGCCCTAGGTTTTACCCCAACACTGTAAAACAAAATGAGAACATATTTCCCCTCCCCCTCTCCTTTAAGAGCAGTTAAATCTAGGAAAATACTGCGCACTAGAACAGTCTTTGCACCGTCACTGGGAATGTGACTGGTGCCACTGAGGAGCTCAACTTTATTTTGTTTTAGTTAACTTAGTTATATGTCATCATCATATTGATAATGTGGCACTAACAACCTGACTCAACTTAGTGCACATTTTCTCAGTCAAAATACTTTCTGGAGATCCATTCTTTGAATAAAACAGGTAGGTATGAAGTGTTACCATAGTGACAGAATTAGTAGCACCCTGACCCTTCTTGGAGAGTTCCCTAAAGGATGCAGTTTAGTTTTTAAAAATATAAACTTTCTGCTTTACAGTTTGCTAAAACTGGAAAGAGCCAGGTGCAATTCATTTATTCATAGCAAAAGAAAGGTAAAATTTCTTCTTGACAAAGAAAACTGAATTGTTAAAGAACATTTTAAAGACTTTGGGGGAAGGATGGATAATAAGAGATTGTATTTTTCTATCTGAAGGCTTCGTTCGTTCACAGAAACAAAGTTAGTGCACTGAGAATGTGTTATTGCTGAGATAATCTGGACTGTCTTGTGAACTTGGTTATTTTTTTTTCAGCAGGTATTTCTCACAACTAACTCTCCTTGGAAATCAATCTTCTGGTGTTATTCACGCCTGCTGAAGGACAGTTCGCTGTCATGGAAGACTGAAGAGCCTAGCAAATCAGCCCACGGAATGGAGACCTAGATAAATGCATTAGGACAGTACTTTAAAGGCCCTTCAGTCATTTATTATGGAGCATAGCCGTTTTCAGAGAGACACTAGCTATAATAAGAAGGTATAAAGGTAATGAAGAGAAGGCCTCTCCTAACGGGCACTGTGTCAGATAACCTAGGTAGCCTCCCCATTCCACGAGAGCTCGGCAAGCATTCAGCAGCCATCCTTTGACCTGATGTGACCAGCAGGCCTTTGAAACTCTGAAGAAACCTGTTTCTTCTAGAACAATCTATGTCTAAACATGCAGGAAATGTCTCCTACTATTTCAGGGCGTGGGATTCCTGAAACACCTGCGGATCACAGATGACAATACTTTGCCCTGGAAGCAGAAGTGGCAGATACCTTCTCGTGGGTGTTTTTGTGATGCAGATTCACAGGCAGTGGCTCCCACCATTGGAGAAGAGTGGGCTCTTGCTCTTTTCTATGCTTTTAGGCTTCTCTTTTTCTATTGTTTTATGTTTTTTAATTGCTTAATTTTTTTCCTTTTTTGAGTTCAGTAATAGAGGTTGTTGGGAATAATGCCCTTTAACAACACCAACGGGTATTAAATGAAAAGCAAGGTTCCCTTCAATCACTCTATCTGAGTCTCTTTCCTGTTGAGTGAAGCCACTTGTTTCCTGGCCACCCAGACTCCAAAAATCACACAGAAACTATATTATTTAAATCACTGCTTGGCCAATCACTTAAGCGTATTCCTAGCTTACTCTTATATCTTAAACTAACCTATTTCTATTATTTTATGTTTTACCATGAGGCTCATGACCTACCAGCAAGGTTCAGGCTGGCAGCTCTCATCTTTCTCCTCTGGAGGCTCAATGGCTTCTCCTGACTCTCTGCCTTCTTTCTCCCAGCATTCAGTTTAGTTCCCCCGCCCAGCTCTCCTCTGCCCTATCACAGGCCAAGGCAGCTTCTTTATTCATTAACCAATAAAAGCAACACATAGACAGAAGGGAATCTCTCATCACTTTCCAAACATGTAGCTTTATTGAGTCTATAGTGATTCCCGGCCCTCCTGCCCCAGGAACACTTTAAGCATAATTATATACATTGTATTCCTTCTATTTGAAATAGCAGTGTACTAGATGTATTTTTGTGCCATGCATTTATTTTCCTCTTAGATTTTTTATGTTGAAATTCACAGCTCTGCTTCATTCCTTCTTCATGCTGTTTAATAGCCATCAGCTTTAATATGACTCTATTTAGTGAACTTTGCTTGATTCTTTTTTTTTAATCTTAATGATGAGGCATATATCTCCATGGTTTCTTTGTGAAAGTATATTCACAGAATAAATTCCTAGCAGCAGAAATACTGAACCACATTAAAATTTTTGAGAGACATTATCAAATCACTTTCTAGAGAAGTTGCCTATTGTAAGCAGGATAATTGTCCCCAGAGATGTCCACATCCTAATCATGGAGACTGAAAGTATGTTATTTTACTTAATAAAGGGGATATTAGGTTTCAGGTGAAAATGAGGTTGTTAGTCAACCAACTTTAAAATAGAGGAATTATCTCAGATTCTCTCAGTGGTCTTAAGTAGTCACAAAGATCATTTTTTTTCTTTTTTAAAGATTATCTTATTTTTAAATTGTCTGTCTGTCTGTCTGTGTGTGGGTATGTGCACATGAGTGCAGGGGCCAGGAGAGGCCAGACTCAGCAGATCTTCTGGAGCTTGACTTACAGAGAGTCAAACTTCATCAAGTGAGTCAATCCTTCAGCATAGGTGGTGGGAACCGAACTTGGGTCCTCTGCAAGAGCAGTAAGTGCTTTTAAACCGTGATCCAGCTCATTCACAAAGACCATAAAAAGTGGAGAATAGAGTAAAAATAAAGGCAGCATGAGCAAGACTTGATGTTGCTAGCTCTGAAGATGGAAGAAGGGAGCTTTGAGCCGAGGAGTGCCAGCAACCTTTAGCAGTTGGAAATTCAAGAGAACTAAAAGGTGATGGGGCACAACTCTCCTGCCACCTACATTTTTGACCGGTAAGATGCCAAGTTAGACTGTTGTTCCAAAAAACTGGAAGAAAATAAAAATTTTAAGATTCTGAGAATATGGAAATTTGTTAAAGTAGTCAAAGAATACATTAAAAATTGTTTTCATTTCCACCAACAATATGTGTTTCCTTACCCTCTTTCCTTTAAAAAATTAGTTTCTCCCCTCATATTGATGCTGTTTCTGTTATTTGAAAAGAAGTATTGATGATGTTAGGTTAACAATTCCTTGTTTTAAGTTAAAAGGGACATCTTGATAGTAAGGATCCAGTTGTCATGCACTTCCTCCTGGTTAACTCACTTTTGGGAAGGGGGAACGCTTTCGTTTTCTCTTCTGTGGCCAGGATGTGGCATTTCTGCAATGCTGAGGCCATCAAGCTGCACTGTTCTGGGCGTCGAAGCTGTTAGCTGGCATCTGTTTATTTCCACAAAACCTACTGTCGCCAGGTTTCTATTGTAACACAACACCATTAGCACAAGCAACACGGGAAGAGCGAGCTTATTTCCTCTTCCAGCTCTCAGGTCACATTCCATCCCTGAGGCCAGTCAGAGCAGGAACACAAGGCAGAATTGTGCCGGCAGAACTGAAGCAGGAGCCATGGGGGAACACTGCTCTGCTTGCTTTCTGATACAACTCAGGACCCAGGGATGGCATCATCCTCTGTGGGATGGGCTCTTTCCCATCAGTCATTAATCAAGGGAATCCTCACAGACTTGCTGGTCTGAGGAAGGCATTTTCTCAATGAGAAGTCCTTCTCAGAAATGTCTAGGCTGTGTCAAGTTGACAACAATCAACCCAGTACAGGAGATGGAGCCATTCCTTTGACTTGACTTGGTGACAGTTCAATCCTTGAATGGCTTTACTTGGTCTCCAGCCAAGATGGGCAGCATCACTGACTAAATGGTTTACAAAGGGGCTTGAGACATTATGTCTGTAGCAACTTCCACATTTCTGCAGAAGGACATCTGGGCATCCGAGATGACCATGGTGGGGAAAACAAGTAACCCGAGAGGGAGGAGCTAAATAGAGATCTGGGTGGCGTATGAAAACTTGTGTGCATGTTAACCGGTATCTGTATTGAGTGTCACCTCAGTAAAGGGCAGTGAGTTAAACAAAGAACTCTAAAAGTACTAGTTGGCCAGGTAAAGGAGAGAAAACAGACAAAAAGAATGGCTAGATAGTCAAAGGGAAATCTATAGAATTCCGGGCTCTACCATCCCATTCAGGTGAGCCTAGTAATATCAAGTGTTGGAAACCGGGGAGAGTCTAATAATAGCAAGAGGTAGAAAGGCTAGGAAACAAAGTGCACGTGGATAGGACATTGTCTCCAGGGACCAATAAGATCTCTGTGTTGTGGAGGCAGTGAGGGGGTAGGGACCTGGACTCAAACATGATCGTTGTTATTAGTTATATAGCCATAAGAAAAAAAAAAAAGGCTGTTTGGCTCCCAGTCTGAAGCTGTAATACGCAGATAACATCTCCCTCAAAGAATTGCTGTGCCAGTGAAATGGCGGCAGGCAACATGCCCACCTTTTTGTAGATCTTCAGTAAGAATTGGTCCCCCCTTTTGCTTTACCTCTGGAAACTTAACTATAAATTTTCTCGGCACAGTATTAGTATTATCAATTGGTGGTATCTCTGTGACATCACAGGTCTTGTGCCAGCTAGCTGTCATGACGTATCTGTGCTCTGGGCATCCAGAGAGCTGGGCACCCATCTCTATACATCTTTGGGTACAGAGAGAGCACTAGGAGCTGGGTATAGACGTAAGGCTTCATTCTTCACCACTGAGTTTTTTTCCTTTCAGAAACATGAACTACTATAGCTACTGAAGTGACTATCTTCAGCGGTATCTTTCTAGGGATACCCTCTTGCACTGTTTCCAACTGCATAGATCTCAATGTAAAGTATTAATAATAAATCACAAGATAATGTTTTTAAAATTCTCTTATTGAGGCTAATTATGAATTTCTGATACTCTTAACCGTGCTAGGAGTAAAACATCGATTAAAGACAGATTTATGTAGTTCTGGTGAACACTCGACTGGGCAAACAGTACTAACTGAACCACACGGCCAAGCCCTAATTTTTAAGAATATTATGCATTTACTTGTTTAACTTTTTGAGACATTGGCCTTCAGTGAAATTTTGGATCTGCTAAAAACATCCACATTCTCCTCCTGTCCACTGTTGTTCTTTTAAAAAAATCACATAAAATGGAAAAAAGTGTCATTTCGTTGCTGCCTGAGAAGTCATACTCTGCCTGCCCCTGCCACCTGATGGATCTCCTCTGGGAGATGATGCAAGTCAATGCCCGCCTTAAATTACTCGGAAAGGCTGAGCTGTGTAGTGAAGAGGGAAGTCAGTGTTGTTTCGAGACGTGAGATTCCTAACTCGCCTCTTTAGAAATGACCTATTTCTAGTTATTACATTGTTTGACTTCTTATCGTCAGTGAGCATGTTTTCTGAGACAAAAGGAGACAAGGGAGTCCCCTAGGGAACAGGCAACTATGCTAAACAGACATCGTCTCAGGAATCTCAGTGTCTGGGGTCTCACAGCCACTAAAAAATGATTACACAACAGAGCTATGATCTCATTCCACTTTGGGGATGGAAACTGGTAAACATTTGAACACAGTAACTGGGGTCAAAGAGCATCCAGAGAAAGACCGCACAAGTTCCTAGCGTCTGCAGACAGGTTCCCAGGCCCTTAGGCAGTCACTGGCCAGGCCACCTCAAGGAGGCTGAGAACTCCGGTTCCCAGCAGAGCATTAGCGCGCATGCGCCTAAACCTGCTAGTGTTCCAGGGGAAAAGGTTGAGCGTTTGCGTGTCCATGGCAACCCGACGCTTCAGCCTTCTGGAAGCTTACAATCTATAGCTTGTGAGATACCCATCCTGGTGGGAGGGACCTGGGCTGGGGGACTGATGGGGAACAAAGGGGTGGGGGAGCCAGGAACGCTTCTGGGAAATATTTGCCTTGATGTAAACTAAGAAATAATTGGTTCAAGGCTCAGCACAAAAGGATCTTGTCTTTCCGGTGCTTTCGCCCACACAGGGAAGGATGCCTCTGGAGGTGGTGGTGGAACTCCAAATCCGGGCGGTAAGAGATTGGCGAGCCTGCCGTGCTAACCCCATCTTCCCCCTCCACTTACTCCACACACATCGCTTTTGGGACACACTGCACTTCTGTCCTCAGAATCTAAACATTTATCATACTTGAACCTCTTAGACTTTAATTTAGCTCAATCTGTCCCGAGTTTTATTTTTCTTTGCAAGACCAACATGCTTCTTGGTTTCTTTAAAACGAAGGACTTTTGTTCCAAAGATAAAGGATTTAACTTTGTTTCTTTAAGTAATCAAAGGACATAGAATTTTAAAAGCTCCTCTCTTGACCAATGTGCCACCTCCAAGAGGCAAAGAGCGTTCCCTTGGCTTTGGGTTGTTAATTTCAACAGTCCACTCAGTCTAACAATAAACACTTGGTAATTATCCACCAACTCCTCCAGAGACGATGTTCCTATTTGGGAGCCAGTCAGTCCTTTTCCCATCTATAGTAAAAAGGCTGGAATGGAGCTTGGCCTCTTAATTATAAGAGGCTTCACTACTGGCCATAGTTACAGTGGATGCTAACAGGACACTGCATGGAAATTCAGCTAGATGCCAGACAACAGCAAACTCTAGGGTTTCATGGAGCTTGTTGACCTTAAAGGGCCCTGGTTTGGTTCCATTTTACTGACATTATCAGTTGTGTTGTATCAGTTTCAAGTGCTCAGGAAGAGGAAGGAATCCCGACAAGGCTGAGAGATCTCTCTTACAGCAAGACAGAAATTAAGATTTCATCCCATGTCATTTAACATTACTGGTTAATTTATTTTGATTTTTAAAAGGCATCCTTCAGTGTGCAAGTAATTAACAAAAAATCAGTTTTTTATTCTAGAGAATTTAGGATGATCCATGAAGTCTGGTAACTTGATCTCTTCTGTGCTTTAGAAAGCTGGCAAATTCAGGCCCCAGCAAACAAAACATGAAATTCCAGAAGTGTAACTAGAAACCAGAAGATAGGTCCTCAGTAATCAGACCTGGGGACACAGTAAGAGAAAACACTGTCCTTTCAAATGCCTGGCCTGAATGTTCCAATTAAGAAAGATCTCCAAAGGTGGGTGGTGGTGCACACTTTTAACCCCAGCACTTGGGAGGCAGAGGCAGACAGATCTCTGAGTTCAAGGCCAGCCTGGTTGGTCTACAGAACGAGTTCCAGGACAACCATAGCTACACAAATAAACCGTCCCGAAAACCAAACCAAACCAAACTCTTAAAAGTTTAAACCACACACTCAGACCACTTAGAACCTCACAGCTTGGCAGAGTCAGTAAGCAAGGAGGTAGTTAGTGTTCAGGGTGTTGTGGAAATGCAATGACTGTTTATTCAGAGAAAGAGCTGATTCTGTTGGTGTGCCTAACCCCCACTCTATGGTCCTGCCTCCTCCCAGTGAGAACCGTTTAGCACAGCCATTCTGCAGAGTCTGGTCCATATCCTTGCATGGTAGATCACATCCAACAATCTGTTCTATTTATAAATGCCAGACCAATTGGTCACTAAGCTTGTCTGACGACCCCACTGCCACAGGTGATTTAAAGGTTTCCTTTCCCGTCAAAGCAGCATTTACAGATTTATATAGCACATACTCTCTTTGGTCTTTCCAGGTCAGACAGGAATCAGAAACCTACCACATTATTTGGTCATCTTTGGTCTAATGATTGGGGGAGGTGCGTGAACAGCTTTCCGTGTAAACAGAAATTTAGGAGTTGTACCGGGTGCTCACGTAGGGCAGCAGGCTCTCCCGAAGAATTTCAAGTTAAGTACTGGTATCGAAAATGTGCTGGATACAGCAAAGTGGAACTGATATGAAAATGGATAGCATACAGTCATCTCTGTGATATACACAAGGAAGCTATGCAGCACACTGAACACACCTCTTTTCCATGTTTTTCCTTAGTAGAGGACTCTATGCTCTATTCCGTAGAGATGATGGGGAGCGGGGCTTCGTCTCCTGCCCCTGGTCATTGACATCTGTGGTCTGTTTCCAGACCCTCAGTCTCCCCAGCAGCTCAGCTTCTTGGCCCCCTGCTATGCATGGCTACTGATTGTCAACAGAAATGAACAGTAGTCTCATACTTACTTTTCTGTGGGACCCTTAGACAAGCCCACCTTTTGAGTATGTCTTCTTTAACATCTTGGTTTGTTCTATGAAAGCTAAAAGACACTATTAGAGAGCCGTGGAAAGTAAATATCTAAAGACCTTTTGAGAGCAATAGGAAGAAAGACAAGTGCTGTGTGTAACCTCTTATTACCTAATCCACAAAGGTGGGAGAGCTTGTTAAGCAATCAGGATAAAGAAAAAGCCCCAATTATGGCAACAGATGTTCAGAGAATAAACTGGAAAAATCTGCCTTAAATTTAAAAAACACTGTTTAAAATCTGCTACCGGGAAAGGGCTGGGAATATGCACATGGTTTACCTAGAAGCTCATGTCTCTTAATATTCAATTTACAAGTGGTAACACTGTTTTTGGGATTACTAATTAACACTAATCTGTCATCTGTAAATAAATAGCAATTGTATAATCAGCCAGCCTGATTTCTTTGCATCTGTCTTGGAGATAAACAGCTGTTGAATACATACACAATAGACTTTCTTTCTCTAGTATGGTTGTGTTCAGTAATAGCCAGCACGTGCTCCCGCCTAGGAACAGGTCAAGACAGTGTGATCCCAGAATTCCCAAAGGTGTTTGAAATGGCTGAGGGGACACCTGGATGGCTCTGGTTTAGGTCAGATTCTTCGAAGGTGGAAACCTTTGGACTTCCTGGTGCCAACAATCAATGAGATGGTGTCACTGTTGATTCCATAGTACAAAGAGAATAGGAACATTGTGGGGTGACAGCCAGCAATAATCCACAATGCTGTACAGCATGTAGCCCAGAAAAAAGCCAAAAGCTACATCAGTGACGTTGTGCCGCCCAAGCATGACCCTGGAGAGCCCCAAGACGAAGGCCCAGAGTACCACCAGCACCCTCAGTGGAATGGCCAGTACCAGGTGCTTCAGGATGAATCGCGACACCAGGGCGGCCCTCGTGGCGTGGCCCGAGGGAAAGGAGTACTTGTCCACCGAGACGGTGAAAAACATGTCCATCTGATTGTGCGCTGGTCGGCGCCTGCGGACCAGCCCTTTAATCACAGCCACCAGCAGCAGGTCCAACAACAGGGCGAAGAGTAGGTTCATCAGCACTTCGCGCCCGGCCCAGCTGTCGCTCCTAAGCATGCAGTAGAGGGTGCCCAGCAGCCAGGGGATGCCGTGCCCTGAGATCTCCAACAGCTTCATCAGGGGCCGCATGCTGCCCCAGGCCGAGCTCTCCTCCGCACACACTCCCAGCTTCTTGGACAGCCACAGGTCGATGGCCAGCAGAGAGCGCAGGGCGATGCCCAGGAAGGACGGGTTCAAGTTCATGCGGTCCTCCTCGGGCGGCAGGGCCGGGGCTGCTTGTGCGGGGCCCGCGGAAGCCAGCGGGAAGGAGCCACGCCGGTGTACCGGGCTGTCGGACGCGCGCAGCCGGGCGCAGGCAGGATCCGCGCCCGCGCGGCAGCTCAGCAACGACTGGAATTCGAACCTGCCACCGCCTGCTCCGTGGGCCGGGCTGCCCGGGACGCTGCTCCCGCCGGAGGAGCCCAGCGGCCGTCCCTCGATGGTTCTCCTGGGGCTCGGCATCGCGGCGGGCGGCGGGTCCCGGGGACCCGGCCAGACCGGAGAGAGGCTTCCCGGCCCCGCAGCCTCTTCCGCTTCCGCACTGCCATCCTGGAGGGCGGGCCGAGGAACCGCAGAGCGCGATTGTGACACCTGGCGGAGACGTGGGAGGGGACCGGGTTATCCAGCTAGAGGAAGAGCAGGGAGGATGTTGAGCTGGGAGTTACAGGTGAAGGATGCAATGATGGGGTCATTTCAGAGGCTGTGGGAGTTTAGGAGATACACGGCCCTGTTGCACAAAAACAAATACTGATTGCCCTCCTCTTCTTTTAAAGATTTCTTGCCCGGGAGTGTTCCTGCCGTACAAGGAAGGTGTGTACCTTGGAGTCTACCTCCTGAATCAGTACCTGGAAACAGACTGCTTTCCCTCTGTGTTCCCTATTGTGATTCAACAGAGCATGAGATTTGAAAAGGTGATCTTGACTTCTCAGTGAGTTTGGCTGTCTGAAGTCAGAGGAATACTTACTATAAAGAATAGTGGTTTTGTACATTTTTTTTCCTTTTTAAAAAAGTGACCCTAAGGCAATTCATTATAGTTTAAAAGTACAGGTGGCCTTGGGGCAAAAACCATAGGTTTAGAAGACTTGCTTTTGCTCTGCAGGTCCGAGCCAAGTTCTATCAATCGAGTGCTAAACACCCTGGTGGATGCTTTCTATTCTTGGCGCTCCCATGGCATTTTCTAACTGGAGCAGAGAGCGTTTCTGAATGTTCTTTGAGGTGTTAGAGACAGTTGCATCACATTTATGAAAGGGGCTATTAATAAACCGCAGACCTTAAGAAAAACGCTTTCTTAAACCCAGAAAAATAGTTTAAAACTCTAACTAAATCAGTTAAATCTTGTAGCTGAAATCTTGTAACTAAATACAAGAAAGCTGTTCATATGTTCTGAGTTACCTGAAGTGTGTCATGTAGCAGTAAGTAGTAAGGGCCAGATTCCACTCCAATTATTGCAATCATTATTCAAAAAATACAGCCAAACACTAGTCAGGGCTTTTCATTACAGTATGCTGGAGAATATTCATTCCGTTTCATTAATCAGTAACCACCAACTGTCCCCTAAGGTTTTGGATTTGAAGATGAAATTGGAGTTATCTTTATTAAGCCTAATGATTTTGCCCCAACACTGTCACTGAGGAGGGGTTTGGGGGCCCAGGGAAGACTGCATCACATCACCTCCAAAGGTCTGGAAGATGGTGCTCAGAAACCCACCTATCTCTTTTGACCCAAGGATGGGAAAAAAGATGAAGATTGTTTGAACATTTTTTTTTGAAGTAAAGCCTATTCATTTAAAAAATATGTCAAGCTGATTGGGTAAAAGAGCAAATGGTTATTATCCTGGGAAATGCAGTCAGAGCCTAAGCAATCCTTCTGGCCACTTGTGGACAATGGCATGATGGCATGATGTAGAAGTAGGTGGTGAGAAGTGTTTTCCCTCCCAACATTTTCTCCACTTAGCAGTTTCAGAAGACCCATAGAAGATTTCTAAGATATATCAGTATGAATCGTGAGAATCTCATAGATAACAAAATTGTGAAAGCACAGAACGATACATTTATCAATCACCTTGGGAACTTACCTAGTCCAACCTCATTTGTTTTTCAAAGGTGAATGTCTGAGACTCAGACTTTAGATGCTTCTCTGCTGCTATTTAGAAATGCTGTTGTCTTGAGATTACTAGTGAAGCATACCTCAGGACCATTTCTTTTCTTTTTCTAAAACCACAGGCTCATATTCTAGTTTCTTCTAGTCCCAGGTTTCTTGCACTGTTTCATTCTTTAGTGGAAAATACTTTTATAGCAAGTAGCAAAAGCATTTTCTTTCCCCACAGCCTCTTTGAATGACTCAAATTTGAGTATTTAAAAGCATCTGGGTGAACAAATTCTTTATAAAAAATTTGTAAGCCATTGTATTTGAATGGACCAAGCTGTCCCACCAAGCGCCCTATGATCACACGTGAGAAAACCCTCTCATGAGGACTCTTAGAGCTGGCATACTGAAGTAACCCGTGGGCAGCAAACTTTCTATGGGCAGTACTGGGATCTAGAAGTCAGAGCAGAATGCTGGTGGGGCCATGGTACTTCCGGAGGCATAAGGGAAGGCTATTCCCCTGATTTATAGCTCCACAGCTCCAGTATACACCATGTAACCATTTCTTCTCTATAATACATGGAGTT
>JAQHUG010000021.1:5413863-5438062 GCA_028555095.1 Dicrostonyx torquatus
CAACAACAAAACCCTCAACATTTTATATTATAGATATGATTTTTCTGGATGATATGATTTTGTTTGTTTTTTTGTGAACATTAAGTAGATTCTGTTACAGCAATCAATTAGATCATTTGATCAATTAGAACATTTTCAATGCCACAAAAAGAAATACTACACTTGATAGCAGTTAACTTCCTATGCCCTTTTTACTGTCCTATCAAATGCAAATGTCAGTTTCTCCATCCCAGAGCTCAGACTGTCCTCAAACTCCTTTCTCTGTCTCCGGAGAGCTGGGGTTACAGGAAAGTGTCACCTTGCCCAGTGAGCAGAAGTCTGCTCATTTTGGATATCTCATGTGAAGGCGTGTGCACAGCACGTGGGCCTCTCTGTTTGGCTTCATCGCTTAACATAATGTTTTTTTTAAAGTTCATTTATATTATAGAATTTGTCAATACCTCATTCTTTCACATTCTATTATATAAATTTACCACACTTTATTTTTCTAGTCATCAATTAATGGACATTTGGGTTGCTTATGCTTTTTAGAATATGGTGAAAATATTTGGATATAATACAGGATAATATAATATGTGAATATTTGTATATAAGTTATTATATGAAAATGTGTTCCCAACTCTCTTGGATATGCACATTCATACACATGTACACACTCATATAAGTGGATCACATAGTAAATTACAGTATGTTTGGAAACTTTTTAAGCCTCCTACACACTTACCAAAGCAGCTGGATCATTTTACAATGAACCAATGGTGTTTGGAAAGTTTGTCCCTCCTCCCCCCAGGTTTCAGCCAATACTTGTATCTTGCTGCCTTTTGATTGGTCGAAGCCTGTGGGTATGAAGGGCTTTTTTACCATTGATTTGCATGTCCCTAATAGCTGATGGTGTTGAATTGGAGAAATGCTTATTCATATTTTCTTCCTAATTTTAATCAGATTGTCTTACTCTAAAACTGAGTTATAAGTATTCTTTATAAAGAATTCCAAGACTTTTAGATGAGAGGAAATATCTAATATTTGCCTGTGTCTGACTTTCACATAATATGGTGATCTATGGTTACATCTATTTTCTACTGCTAGTAACTTAAACTTCTTCTTTATGTCTGTGTGGTTTTTGGAACGAGAATGGCGCTGAAGGCTTATCTGTTTGAATACTTGTTCCCCAGTTGGTAGAACTACCTGAAAAGGATTAAGAGATGTGATGAGACGTGTCACCGTGGGTAGGCTTGAGGCCTGGTGTCTCTTCCTCTGCCTCCTGCTTCTGGCTCAAGGTGCAAGCTCTCAGCTCCCACTGCTCAGCACTGTGCCATGATGGTTATAGACTCTTCCCCTCTGCAACTGTAAGCCACACATTGAACGTCTTCTTTTGGAAGTTGCCTTGGTCATGCTGTCTTCTCACAGCAATAGAAATATAACCAAGACAGTATGAATAAATCTCCACTGTGTATATATGCACTGTTTCCTTTATTCATCTTTGATAGCCAGTCGGGCTGATTCCACAGCTTGGCAATTGTGAATAGTGCCGCAGTAACCATGAGGATCTATCCTGGTGTATGCTGGCTTGAGTTCTCTGGGTATGTACCAAGAAGTGATATAGCTGGGTCATATGATACTTCCATTTTTTAGTTTTTTGAGAAATCTTTATCCTGACTGGACTAATTCACATCCCCACCAGCAATGTATAACATTCCCCCTCCCTTCCCAGATTTTTAATAACATTTATTATTTTCTTGATAATTTGACTGGAGTGAGATAGATGCTACATATAGTTTCAATTTGTGTTCTCTCTATACCTAAGGATGTTGAACATTTTTCCATTTTTTTTTTTTTGAGATAGGTCTCATGTAGGCTAACTTGGTCTCAAACTCGCTATATAGTTGAGGCTGTCCTTGATTCCAGATTCCCTTGTCTCTGCCTCCTAACTACTGGTTTATAGGTGTATCTCAGTTGCCCCATCTCATATGTTCATTGTGCATTTGTGCTTCATTTCTTGACTATTGTGTATTCATTCCCATTGTTGATCGTTGGATTTTTGGTGTTAAGGTTTTGGAGTTCTTTGTACGTTCTAGACATTAATCCTTTGCCAGATATCTAGCTAGTGGAGATTCTCCTTAGTTGTGCAGGTCTTTTCACTTAGTTGCTATGGAGAAGGCTTGATTTCAGGCCGTCCCATCACCTGTCGGTTCTTGGTATGACTTCTTGAGTTGGTGGAGTTGTTTTCACAGAGTTCTTGCCTTTACCTTAACGTGTTTTCCCCTCACACTCTGTCTCCTAGTAAGATCGCTGGTCTCTTTCTAATCAATATTTACACAGGTTGAGATGTAAGAGTCCAGCTCCATTCTCTGTCTGTGGTTCCAGCAGCATTTACTGAAGAGGTGGTCTCCTCTAGTATAGATTCTTGACATCTTTCCAAACAGTCAGACAGCTCTAACTGTGAGGTCTTGTCCTGGGAGGCTCCATTCGATTCTATTGCTTGCCTTAACTTTTCCTGTCCTGTTGTTTTTGTTACTGTAACTCTGTTGTACAGACTTGAATCAGGCATTGTGATATCCCCACCAGTGTTCTCTTAGCTCAGGATTGCTTTCACTCTCTTTTTTGCAAAACTTTTTATTATTTTCTTTGTGGTTTCCACATCTTGATCCCATCTACCTTCCTGTCTCTTCATATCCACCCTCTGCCTTTGCAGCCTCCCCCAACAAAATAAAATAAAATTTAAGAGAAAATAAGAAAGAGAAAAAGAAGAAAAAAATGTAGTCGTTGAAGCTGTAGTGTGACACAGTGAGTCACGCAGTAAACCCATTTGTCAGTATATTCTTATAAGTGTTCATTGCAGAGAGCCATTGGTCTGGTTCTAGGATTCTGGTTTTGGCTACACTGTTGATACTGGACCCTCAGTGGGACTCCTCTTGAATATCCTGTTGTTGCCCTGTGTCATGGGGATCCTGCAGCTTTGGATCTGCAGGACCAGCTCCTTCGTGTGTTCCAGCAGATCATAGATGAGGTGGATATTGGGATGGGTCAACTCATAGCCCTGGTTCTGGGTTTGGATGGCTGCCGGGTTGGGCAGTCTGCCAGCTCTCCTCCATTTTTACCGCCAGGGTGAGTGAGCTCTCAAGTGTTGCCCCAGCTAGCTATGCAGCCAGGAGCAAGGGGCAGGGCTGGCTGGTTCTGTTCTCACACCCTCAGGGCTGCCTCACTCACACCTACACCACAGGGCCAGCTCTACTGTGCTGCCCAGGTGAGGTGTGTGTGTGGGGTCTCATCACCACTTGGTAGATGAGGGGGATGGGGCCAGCTTTCCCACCTGTCACAGGGCGGCAAGGAGGGAAGTGGATCTCTCCCTCACCTACACTCGCATATGGCAGATGAGAGGCAGGGCCTGATTCCCCATTCTCATGCCCTCAAGGCAAGCCCGACCATGCCCCTCAAATGGGGTCAACTCTATTGTGTTGCCAGAATTAGGTGTAGGACCCATTCTTATGAGTGCTGTAGCTGATGAGGGTCAGGGCCAGTTGTCCCTAGTGATGCAGCCAGTGAGGGATGGGGCCAACTCTGAGTAGCCCTATCATCTTGGCCTTTTGTGGTAATAGGAGCCATGAACCACAGGGTAGCAGGGCCACAGACCCAAACATGGCTCTTGGCAGCAGCCCAGGCCTGTAGGTCACCATGGCCCTGGGGAGTAAGGAAGCCACCCACCTCAGCTTGCTCCTCACTGTCTTCACCTCTTTAGATCTGCCTCTCTCCACAGGACATGAACTATCTTGTCTCTCTCTCATACCTACCAAGTGTTTGCTCATCATGATATAGAGCCTGACCCAGCATCTTGCTTCCCCAGGCGGGCCACCCCAGAGAGGTGTGTGGGTCTCCTTCTGATCAGTTGTAATGTGCTTTAGCTATCTTTTGTGTGTGTGTGTGTGTGTGTGTGTGTGTGTGTCTTCCTTCTGAACAGTTCTATGAAGAATGTCACTGAAATTTTGATGGCAATTGAGCTGAATCGGTAGATCACATTTTGTTACAGTAATTTTTATTATATCCTGTCAATCCATGTGAGTATGGGTGGTTTTTTCATCTTCTGGTTTCTTCTTCAGTTTCCCCCAGTATTTAAAATCTATTATTATTAGTACATGTGCAAGTATGTGCATATCACAGTATGTGTGCATGCGTGTGTGCGTGTATACATGCATGTGCTATGTGAGTGTGGATATGTATGTAAAACTCTAAGGATAACTTTAAGAGTTTTTTTATCTGCTGCTTCTCTGGGTTCTGGGGATTTAACTCCAATCACCAGGTTTGAGTGACACATGCTTTAATCTGCTGAGTCATCCCTCCTGGCCCAAGATTTAAATTTTAGTCCTGTCTTTATATATAGTACAGATAGTCTCTTTAAAAATAGTTAAATCTCAGCCTCACAGAAGAGAAAGTGGGAAGTACACTTGAATGCATTGGCACAGGAGACCACTTCCTAAATATAACCCCAGTGGCACAGACATTGAGAGAAACAATTAATAAGTGGGACCTCCTGAAACTGAGAAGCTTCTGTAAAAATATTTAAATCTCATAGGAGCATAGTAAGATACATTTTATGACACATCTGTATGGCCAGACAGCATGGTTTTTAGGCACGCTGAACTTTTTCATTAATGGGTAACTTGCTTTTCCAAGCTTAAAATGAAAAGTATGTTGCTATTTTAGTACTCTATGAATATAAATGTTTTTGTTTATGTTTATCTGTGTGCCGTGTGTGCATAGGTGCACACAAAGGCCAGAGAGGAGATTCGATCTTGTGGAGCTGGATTTACAGGCAGTCTTTAGCCTCCAGACATAGGTGCTGGGCATAGAACTTGGGTCCTCTGCAAGAGCTGTGTGCTCTCTTGACTCTGTGCCATCTTTCCAGCTCTGAATACACCTTTAAGAGACAAGATATACTATACTTTCCAGGAAGTAAAAAGCTAATTTTGAGGCATGCCTATCTTCGTTCCACTCCCTCATTTTATGAAAATCTGTTTCATTGTTGCCATGGTACTTAATTTAAATTATAGTTGTTCTTTGGTGCCCTTGGGACAATGGTTCCATACCAAAGTACATTAGTGCCCAAGGACCATGAGTAAGATGATGTAGAATTTGCTTGTAATCTATGCATGAATATGTCTGTGTGTATATGTGAGCATGTATGTGTATCCCACATAATTTGGATTATCTCTGTATTATATACTATAAATGTTGTATGAAGGTGGTGTTATGTGTTGTTCAGAGAATAAAGAGAAAAAAGTGTATATCTTAGTACAGATGCGAGCACTTTGTAAATGTTTTCTGTTTATATTGGTTAAAAGATAGCTATAGAAACTGTACATAGGGAGCCTGTGACTATAGAGGGTCAATACTGTTGTTATCAGTAGTGTAAATGAGATACAATAGTTTTAGTTTCACATATACTAAGAAACACACACATTTTCTGAAATATTAAAATCTAATTTTTTCTCTTTTTTCCTTTTTAGGCTTCCTAGCCAGGTTTGAATTGATACAGCTAGTGTCTCCAGGTAATATGCCTATAAACATAGAAGTAAACATATCCTAAACTAAAGATTCACTTTGAAGGATTTTAACATGAAAGAATGGCTACAGGATTTCAGTGTTCTTTATGACTGAGTCATTTCTAATGATCTACTCTATACCATCATCATTAATAGTTACAAAGAGTTTCAGTAATTTACATGTGTGTATGCATGTGTGTGTTTCTGAGGACTGAACCCAGGGCCTCATACATGTTAGGTAAGCATTGTACCATTGAGCTACACTCTTAGTCTTTTAGAAAATGGTTTTAATTTTGAGGCAAAGTCTTATTAAATCACTTAGGCTAACTATGAGTTCATAACCTTTCTGCCTCAGTCTTCTGAGTAGCTGGGATTACAAGCATGCACTCCCATCGGCTACTTGTGTGTCTTCACAGACTATGAACAAAGTGATTATATTGTATTTTGGGCTTTTTTTCTTAACCTTGTTACCAGAGTTGATGTATTTGCCATTTTTAATAGCTATCTGTTTCCATAGTATTATTATCCTTTTTTTTTTTTTTTGGTTTTTCAAGACAGGGTTTCTCTGTGGCTTTGGAGCCTGTCCTGGATCTAGCTCTGTAGACCAGGCTGGTCTCAAACTCACAGAGATCCGCCTGCCTCTGCCTACCAAGTGCTGGGATTAAAGGCGTCTGCCACCACCGCCCGGCAGTATTATTATTCTTAATTGTTATATTTTGTCTTTCATAGACCCATGAAAATTCTTTTTTTTTCATCTCTTAATATATTTACAGAATAGAATTCCCAGACTGAACTGTGCCTTGTGAACCTGGGACAAACTGGTTCCCATTGGAACATGCCTGCTCCTCATATCTTGGCTAAACTGGGAATTATCATTTGAATTTATTACTTTTGAATTGTACATAGGTTTAGATATATCCTACCATATTTTTATGACTCCTCCCCTTTTTTAGATATGATGTGTAATCCTAAATTTAAATTTTCCTTCTTAAAAGTTTCAATTTTTCCCATAGTATGATCTGTTTTTTTTCCTTCTGGTTATTGTTCTTGATTATCTACAGAATGAGGTCTGGATGTGTAGTGATATTTCATTTGCATTTTAATAAATAAAGCTTGCCTGAAGATCAGAAGGTAAAGCAGCCACTTTAGTCAGCCTGTGTATACCAGCAGTGGTGGCACACTCCTTTAAGCCCAGTAGCCACACTAGTTAGCTATAGAGGCCAGGCAGTGGTGGTGCACACCTTTAATCCCAGCACTAGAGAGAAATATAAGATGGGAGGATACAGCTCTCAGTCTCAGACTCATTCTCAGGATTCCTGGAGGCAGGATCACCATTTTGATCTGAGGTAGAGGTAAGAGCCAGTGGCTGGCTGCTTTCCTTTTCTGATGTTCAGGTTGAACCCCAATATCTGTCTCTGGGTTTTTATTATTTGTGCTACATGATGTAAGCACTTCCTTTTTCTATAAATTTATATTTTTGTTGAAGTCTTTAATCAGTTAAGATCAGAATGAACATATTTCTCATTTTCATTGTGCCATTTTGATATTTTCTCAAGTGATCTTACCTTTTTCCTGTGAGAATTACTGAGAAAAGAGTACTGACCTGGATAGACGATGTCTCAGCTAAAGTTGGGGGAGGGGGCTGTGACTGAGTAGAGGATTTTTATGAAGGTTGTGATTTACCCATAATTGGATACCTGGAGCAGGTAAGGGGCCCAAGAGAGGGGTGCAGAACTAGGCACATGCTTCTTGGTTCTTTAGCAAAAGTAGCCCTGGAAACAGATAAGAACTCTGAGAATATAGGGGTTGACCCTCAAATTATTGCAGTGTGAATCTAGTGATAGACAATTGCCTATTACGGTAGAATGTAGGGATAGGCACTCAAATATTTTGGTCTGAATCTATAGATAGATGCTTGACTATTACGGTGTGAGTGTAGGGATAAATGTTCTGAATTGTGGACACAGATGTTGCAATCTGAATCTAGGTATAGTCATTAAGATACTAGTGTGAATCCAGAGAAAAATTCTTAAACTTGTGGTGTGAATATATTGATGGGCACTCAAATGTTACTTTGTAAATCTAGGGACAACCTAGGAATAAACAAGACACTCGGATACTACAGTGTTAATCTGCAGACTATGGCGTGAATCTAGGGATAGATTCTTGAATATTGTAGTATGAGTCTACCCATTCAGGAATTACTTGTTTTGGTAGACAATACAGAGCAATGCCTCCTACCTGCTATTCAGAAATTCTCACTGAATGGCTTTTTTTTTAGACAAAAAAAATATGACAGGCTAAAACCAGGACATTGAGTTTTTTTCCGTAACTTTTTTTCTTGATTGACCCAATTTTATGTTTAAACATACAACCCTGTGAACTGGCAAGTTAGATTTTATGTTAACAGAATAGGAGCATGTTTATTTTGGTCTTACTTAATTTTGTACTATTTAAAATAAAAACACTCAATATAAAACCACCCAATGCAAAAATTTTAACTAAGATATGATTATATAGACTAAAAGTAAAAAGAACCCATTCCTTAGCAATGCTTGACAGATAACTCAATTGGCAATTTGCTGTATATATTTTTAGACTTTAAAAGATGTACTTAATATATGATGTATTGGCATGTATACCTAACTTTAAAGTAACACACACGGCACCTATATATAATTATCTGTCCTGTACATAGGATACTGTATGTGAGTATATTGAATATAAATGTTTGTAACATACTTTTTAGAATTTTATGTGTTAAACATTATTGCTTTTTTTGTTTTTTGTCGAGCCCATGGTGGCTTTGAACCTGTGATCTTCCTGTCTCACCCTGCTGAGTGCTAAGATTTACAGGTCTTTCATGTGACCACATATCTGTCTGTGAGGTTCTAAGAATAGTTACTTGGAAATGAAGACTGGGGGATATTCAAACTGACAGCATGCGTACTGTTTATAACTCACAAGTTAACCGTATGCCAATTGGGAGCCTTGTTGTGCGTGCTTGCTTTTTGTCCACAGCCCTCCAATTTCAGACTGTGATTTCAGTGGCACACAATTTAAATCACTGAAAACAGCAATTTTACTCAGTGTCAGGTACTGTGCATATTAATCAGTTAATTACTTGAGCGTGGCATATGCCAGCAGCCGTGGTCCCTGGTATTAACTAGGTAAAAGAAATTTGCTTAAAGTCTCATGTAGGGTCGTATGGGCCATTTTTGAGTTCTCAGAGACTAGTTCTTTTACTAGCCAAACAGCCAATCCATTACCTCTTTGTTGTTTTTTTCTTTCTTTCTTTCCTTCTTTCTTTCTTTCTTTCTTTCTTTCTTTCTTTCTTTCTTTCTTTCTTTCTTTCTTTCTTTGTTTTGGTTTTGGTTTTTTGAGACAGAGTCTCACCATGTAGCCCTGGCTGTCCTGGAACTAGCTGTGTAGGCTGGGCTGGTCTCGAACTCACAGTCAGTCACCTGCCTCTGCCCTCTCAAGTGCTGGGATTAAAGGTGTGCACCAACCACTGCCCAGCTTAGACAGTGTATTCTTATGTGATAGTTTTTGCAGCATCTTCAGACACACAGACAGAGGGCGTTTGACCATCAAATCGGATACAGTAGTGATGCTCAGATCTGTCTGTAGCTTACTGGAGTGACTAAAGAGAAGCAGTGACTTTGCTCCCAATCAATGGAGACCAGCCTCTGGCTGTCAGTTCTCAAAGGTGTGAGAAAGTGACGGACACAGGGGGGCAGTGTAATACTGTCTGACTGTGAGCTTGGTGCTTGTTTTTTATTAAGCTCCTAAACTAATGCATTCTCTTTGGTGAATTATACCTAGTCAGTATAACTGTAAACCCCCTCTTTCCTGGGCACCTGTGTGCTTAGTCAGAGCTCAGTTTTCCACCACCGTTAGTAATGGTCACTAGAAGGCAGAAAGGGAAGACGTCCTGCAGACATGGCTTTGAGTTTCTGCTTTGCCATGTGGCACAATGACAACACCTTTGTCAAACTCTCCATCTCTAAGAGAACCCAATGGGCTTCTCTGCCTGGAAGCATGGTGTTCACTGTCGTGTGCTCTAGAAACGCAAGATGGTTTTCAAACTGGTGCTGTTACTACACTTCTTTTCTTATAGTCTCATTTGTTTCCTTCTGGGGAAGAAGTTATTCACTGATGGCACCGATGACATCACTGTCTATGTCATCAGCCGATTGAGAACACCAAGGGCGTTCAGCCACTTTACTTGGCCTATAAGATGAGGTGAGCAGAGCCCTGTCATTGTTTATTGCCTCGACTCTGAAACATCTCAGTATGTGCTAACGTCTCCACGTTGGCTATGATTTGGGTTACTGAGAAATGATCAAACTCGGGACACGACGTTAAGACACTTGCTAGCTTTCTCATTAATTTTTCTAACCCCGTTCCAGTCTTACCTCAGTTACTTTTCCACTGTAATAAAATCTCTAACAAAAGCAACCCAGGAAGGAATGGCTGTTATAGTCCATCACTGAAGGGAAGTCACAGGGTCAGCTGGTCTCATCTATAGTCAAGAAGCAGAAAGTGATAAATGTTTGTGTTCAATTTTATTTCCTCTTTTTATATAGTTCAGGATCCTAGCCCAGGGAATGGTGCCACCCATAGTAGACTAGGTCTTTCCACATGGATTAACCCAGTCAAGATAGCACCCCACTGGCATGCCCAGATATTAGTCTCCCATATAATAGTATGTCTCTTTACGCTGACAATGAAGATTAACCGTCACAACTCCCCTCCAGTCAACTTAATACCCAAGCACATCGCTTTTAAAAAAAAGTTTGTTTATGTATCTTATAGATACGAGTGCTTTATCTGCATATATGCCTGCACAACAAAGAGGGCATTGGATCCCATTGTAGATGGTTGAGAGCCACCATATCGTTGCTGGGAACTGAACTCAGGATCTCAAGAAGAGCAGAGTAACCAGTGTTCCTAACCACTGGTCTATTGCCCCAATTCTCCAAAGACATCACTTTAAAAAATTATTATTTTCGTATATATTTATCTGTGTAAATATAGGCTATGGATGTGTGTGGGGGTGCTTGTGAAGACTAGAAGATGGTCTTGTCCTCTCGAGCTGGAGTTCTAGGCAGTTGTGAGACATCTGACATGAGTGCTGGGAATTAAACTGGGGTCCTCTGGAAAAGTAGGAAGCTATCTTAACCACTGAGTCTCTTCAGGTCCACCCCAACATATTACTTTGAATCATAATCTTCCACCACTTGTCTCCAAAGTCTCAAGTTCATCTCAGAATGCAACACAATCTACCTTCAAAAGTTCCCTTGGTCTTTAATTGACCCAGTGTTTTAAAAGTCCAAAGTATATGTTTGAGACTCAAGACAATCTCTTAACTATCAGTCCCTATAAAATATTTAAAAATCCCATACACTTTTAACATAGAATGACATAAAATAAATATTCCCATTCCAAAAGTGGAAGAATCAGAGTATGGGAAGGAGTGGTCAAGATATGATCAAAATCTAACAGGGAAAACATCAAACCCTGCAGCTCCATTTCCAGAACCTGGGCACATGATGAAACTGGCTGTGCTCCATCCCTCCAGATGTGCAACCTATAGCACACATAACTTTTCTGCTGGTTTGATTCCATTTCCATGCCCACAGACACCCTGGATGGGTACTCTATAGTCAGGACCTCTTCAGTATCTCGGGATCTGATTTGGAACCTAGTCTCCACATTGATAGCTTTACCTTCACAACTTGATCCAGTGGCCTCTCAAGGCCTCCTTGTAAGGGACTCTGATCCTAGAACACATCTACTGGTCTCAGTTATTCTCTGAAGCTATGGAACAAAATGTCAGGACACCTTCAGTCTTGCATCTTTCATGACTCTAAAACCAGTATCATGTGGATGACTTTTCCAATGATTATATCCAAGTCAACATGAAGTCCAATGGCTCCCTTGGACTATAGCTGTCTCAACTTAAACATGCTAACCTTGGAAACATTCCTCCAGATAGAAGCCTTCAAGGAATAAGGAACCTTTTCAGTTTAGGCTTTCTTCCCTCGATTATATATGAATTTTCATAAGACAAATCTTCTAGTGTGTGTGGTTTTTCCCTTAGGGCATCCTTCGTTTTGTCTCAGTGAAGTGATCATCTCTTTAATGATTATAAGTGCTTTCTCACCGTCAACCTGAATCTTCCTGTCTTGACATTACCTCCTCAAATCTAATTAGTCACTTACCTTTAAATACAACTTCTCTTCAAGTTTTCAGGATAAGGGCAGAATGAAACTAGGTTCTTGTCCAAAATATCCATGTGTGACCATCTTCCAGTTCCAACAGAGTGCTTCATGAGCTGGGCATTTCTTTCAGCATTTTTCATCAAAACTTTCACTATAATGGTCCATTAGGCTATGTTTATAATATTGGAGGACTTTCTAGCCCAAACTCTTCTGCATTCATCCTGCAAATTAGCTTCAAATACCCAGGAACCACAGATCAGGTTTATGATATAACAGTCCCACTTCCAGTACCAATGCTCTGTCTCACTGTTTTGTTTCAGGAAGGAAGGCAGGAGCTTGTGGCAACTAGTCACATTACATTCACAGTCAGGAAGCAAAGGGTGTGTGGTGATTTGGATGAAAATGACCCCCATAGGTTCATGGGAAGTGGCACTAGTTGGAGGTGTGGCCTTGCTGGAGGAGGTGTGGCCTTGCTGGAGGAGGTGTTTCTCTGGGGGTGGGCTTTGAGGTTTCAAATGCTCAAGCTAGGCCTAGCATCTCTCTTCCTGCTACCCGCTGAGATGTAGCACTCATAGCTACCACGTCCACCTGCATGACCCCATACTTCTCGCTATGATGATAAGGGACTAAGCCTCTGAATGTAAGCAAACCCCAGTGCTTTCTGTAATGAGTTGCCGTGGTCATGGTGTCTCTTCATAGCAATGGAACTTTGACTAAGACAGGGTGATTTATTCATGCTCTTGCTCAGTTCCCTTTTTTAAAACTTACATAACCCAGCACCCCATCTAGGGAATAGAGTCATCCATAGTGGATGGATCTTTCTTCCTCAATTAAGGAAATTAAAATAATTCTACCCATGAAAAGAGGCCTATTTTCCAGGTGATTCTGGAATCTGCGAATTGGCAATTAATTTAATCATCATAAGTCTGTTCTTGTTATTCTAGAGACAGCAAATTAGTTTGTCTATACTTCTCTGGCTACTTTTTAAATTTAAATTCTTGGTAAATAACTGAATAATAGTTGAGTAGCTATAATTTTTGCATACTGTGACAAGAACTATCCAAAAACCTGTGAAAGGAAAGGGAACATAGGAAAAGCCTAATGTGCAGTGAGTGTGCTATGCCACGTGCCTGGCGTATGTTCCTGCAGGCATGTACCGATGCTCACATAGACCATGTTAGGATGGTATTGTGGAACAACCACGACGATGGAAGAAAATGACATATTCTTGGCTATTTTTCATGCAGTAGCCCAAAGGACTATGTCTTAGTTTGATTTTCTATTGCTATGATAAAATGCCAAGCCCAAAAGCAATTTGGGGAGGAAATGGCATTTTATTTTACTTCCAGGTAACAGGCCATCATGAAGGGAAGTCAGGGCAGAAACTCAAGGCAAGAACCTGGAAGCAGGAACTGATGCAGAGGCCATGAAAGAGTCCTATTTACTGGCTTGTTCCTCATGGCTTGCTCAACCTGCTTTCTTATAGTCCTCAGGACCACCATCCCAGGGCACTGTCTACAGTGATCTGGGCCCTCTAACTTCAATCATCAATCAAGAAAATGCACACAGGCTTACCCACAGGCCAATGTAGCACTCTGGGCATGCAGTAAGTTCTCAATGATTTGTTTCTTGAATGCGTGAATGCAAAGAAATCATTGAAGAGTGAATGCAAGCAAAAGATTTTGGAGAGTGTTTGGTCTTTGTAACTTGTTTTAATGTTGTGGAAAATAAATTTCAAAAGGAGTAATTGTTTTAAGAGTGACGGATATAAGTAGGTACCTAAGTTATCTCAATTGCATGCACGCGTGCGCGCGCGCGCACACACACACACACACACACACACACACACACACACACACACACATTTCTTCATGAGTGGAGATAAGGGTTGTGTTTACAGAGTCTCCATTATGTGCCAGGCATACTTCCACGGGTTTGGGAGCAGCATCTAGGTAGGACATTTAAATCAAGGCTATCATTTGATGAAAGGGAGCCAATCATTCAAGGATTTGAGGGAGGAATGTTAGAGGGGGGATATGAATAACAGAGAGATGGGTGTGGAGCATATGCCTGTAATTCTAACGTGGGAGGTAGAGGCATCAGGTCAGGAGTTCAAGGCTATCCTTGACTGTGTAGCCAATTCAAGGCCTGTCTGGACTTCATAAGGCCCTGTCTCAAGAAAAGCAACCAACTAAACAAAGAAATAAACCCCCAAACTCTAGAGGTGACTTTGATATGTCTACAGTCTGGCAAGAGTGGCATCAAGGATGAAATGAAGTAACTAAGAAGTAGGCCATTAATGAAGTAGCAGCAGTGATTAAAGGCCTGATTTATATAAAATCTTGAAGGCCAATTGAGGCAATAGGTTGTACCTTACTAGTGTTTTGTTTTGTTTTGAGAGTAGGTCTCCTTGTAGCCCTGTTAGTCCTGGAATTTGCTATGTGGATCAGGCTGTCTTGAACTCACAGAGACCTGCCTGTCTCTGCCTTTGGAGTGCTGGGATTAAAACTGTTCATCACCATGCCAAGTGGAACATGGCTTTTAGTCTGATATGCAGAGAATTCTAATGGAAGATTTTAAGTTGATTGTATAGTGAAACTTGAAAGAACAGGATCTCAACCAAGTGAAAAGCCCAGCTCAAGCTGTGGAAGCGCTGTGTGGAGAAGGGAAGACATCCTCTTTGGTCAGCTGTGGTGAAGCTTGTCTGCTAGGCAGGAGTACAAAGAAATGACATAGGAACAAAAACAGAAAACACCGTATTTTGTATGTTTTACAATACACTGACTTTTCTAGAAGTATGGGTATTGCATAAATAAAAGAACAATTTTGCCTTTTTGTTGTTTGGCCTTCTACTGACACCTATTTAGCATTTTGGAAATCCTAGCACATCTAAACACATCAATATTGCCAGTATTTATATTCTAAAATGAACCCTGTTTCGTTATAAGCCACTTTCCTTTTTGTATCGTAAAATCATACAGCCGTTCTTTGTAACATAATTTTAGGCTCGGATGACCAATAGGTTATTTTTAGCTTAAAGAAATGTCTAGTAGGACATTAGAAAGTCATGCATGATAGAGAAAGTATGCAGAGGTGTCTTGAGCTCCCCAGGACACTATAGCATTGCTGGCCCTGTCTCATAAATGATCTTAACAAATGTCTAGAGCATCCCTGGGTTGATAACATTCTCACCAAGAACTTCACGTCTACTTGCTCTCTGGGCCATTGGCACCCTTGTACCCAACCAAACATACAGAGCTCACTCAAACTATCAACTTTGTGTGAGCAGGATTGTGTCTGTCTCATTCCTGTCTGCCTTCAGGGTCTGGCTCAAAATTTGTCTTTGGTAAATATTTGGTGAAGCAAAGGATGGATGGGTGCATGGATGGATGGAAAGATGGATAGATTTATTTTATTTTGTTCAATTTTTGTGTAACAGCCTTCCTTTTTTTTTCAAGACGACTATCCATGAGCTAAATTATTCACAAGATAAAAAGTAATAGAAATTAATTTATTTTGAATAGCAAATGCTAGGTTCAGAATATCTAGTTTGACCTCAGTGCCCTCCCTGATACCATTGGTCTTAGTTAGGGTTACTGTGGCTGTGATGAAACTCCATGACCAGAGCAACTTGCAGAAGAGAGGGTTGACTTGGCTTACATTTCCACATCATTGTTCATCATAAAGGGAAGTCAGGACAGGAACCTGGTGGAGGCAGGAGCAGATAGAGGCCATGGAGAAGTGACGTTTCTTGGCTTTCTCTCCATAGCTTGCTCAGCCTCCTTTCTTAAAGAACCCAGGACCACCAACCCAGGAGTGGTACAACCCACAATGAGCTAGGTCCTCCCACATCAAAATCCCCTACAGGCTTACGTACAACACAATCTCAAGAAGGCATTTCCTCAGTTGATGCTCCCTCCTCTCAGTGACTAAAGGTTGTGTCAGGTTGACATAAAGCTAGCCAGCACACCATCTGAGCATCTATTTTGTTAAACTTGAGGCATATAGAATACATCTGCTTATGATTTTTCCTCTTTCCTTCTAGCATGGGAAGAGCTGGCCTACTATGAAGAAAATACACGAGATTTTCTGTTCCCTGAGCCCAAGCTGACATCTTCACACCTTGGCATGCATAGGGAGGTGCTTATGAAGACAGCAATAGGTTTTCCAGTGAGTGACCATCCCCACTTGGGCTTCTACAGGGAAAGAAATTCTTGGGCCCTGAATGTTTCAGTATTGACAGGATTGGTCTTGGGCAGGTAGCTTTTTCTTGCTTAGTTACCTCAGTTCTGTTTTTATCCATGGTCAGATGCCCAGCTCATGACACCAAACTACACTGATTGCCACTATTGATCCAAAAGCTGAAAGTTTTATTATCTAACTAAACTGTATCATTGCAATAGTCAGTTACCGCACAATATCCTAAAAGGTTCCTCTTTCAACTTCTTATCACAGATTGACAGAAGACCTGTTTGATCATAGCTGTTTATACTAAATAGGGTAATAACAGAACTGATATTATCTTACATTTCGTTTTATGCCCTTCAACCTTCTCCATTTTTGGTTATTCTTTACCTAATAATTTACAAATTCCTCAAGGCTGGTGTTGTTGAGCAGGTCCCCTTTGGCAGAGGAGCACTGATAGAGGTGGACGTTATTGAGGAGCTGTGCATGGTGTGGCAGATAGGCAGCTGATAATCTGGAGGCGTTTGTCTGAACCCCAATTCAAGACATTTATTTTGACATTATGGTCCATGACTTCTGTCTTTGAAATAATTACTTCTTTTTCTTTTTCCTTTTTGGTGGATTTTTATGTCTTTTGGATGACCCCTTCTTTAAGGGCCATGTGCTTGTGAATTATGAAAAGCATTTCCGCTCCAGTGTTTTTTGTTTTTGTTTTTGTTTTTCACTGTTTTATTGTGTAGTGAAGTTACTGTCCCCGCCCTGCTGAGAATCCTCTTCAGAGGGTGTGATTGTTCCTTCAATGCTACTGATGACTGATACGCAAAACACAAACATTCATCCAAAGTGGTCCTAATCAGAATTCTGAATGCCTGTAACTTTAAGCCCTCCCTGTTATCTTTCAGGGTCTGGCAAATATTCCTAAAATGACTTATTTTCTTTTTCCAACATTGCTTTCATGTATTTAAGTCCATGGCACCTGTGAGATGCTCCCCTTTATTACTTCAAGTCATTGGCATATTGCCCTTCAGAACTGAAAAGGGAATTAAAGTGAATGGGACCGGCCTGAGGAAACGCTCAGATTAACTTCATTTTTCTCAAATTCCCAGTTAAATAAGAGCCATCTTCAAAATCAAAACAAGGAGAAACACTTAATTTTTCCTCAACTGTTACTTGCCTGTTGAATGTTCTGGGCATGAATAGAAAGACTAATCTATATGAAGTTGTATTTATAGTTATTTATAAATGGAGGGGATTATCAGGAAAAAAAGCTTTAAGATGCATTGAAATACCTTCAGGACTCAGCATCATTTCTTGAAATTCAGTTTATCAAACTCTATGAACAATTTGATAGATAGACAAAAAGACAGAGTGGTTCAATTCCTCCAGAACATTTCACAAATCAAAACCAGACCACTTGCCAGGGCTTCAGGAGCAGTTGATGCACGTGGTGTGTGCCGAGCTACGTGGCGTGTGCCGAGGTCACAGCATCGACCCTCCTGTTCTGTTATCCTGGGGAGGGACTGTGATTTCGTTCTCCATCACATTGCATTAGGCACGTACAGTCTTAGACCCAAACACGATGCTAATTCTCTTGCATTTATTTCAGTTCTCTCTTCTTGGCGTTCATTGCTACTGTAGAAAATGAGACGGAATGACCTGAGTGGGTCAGGCACACCAGTGGCCTGCTTACGGTGTCTTTAGCAGTTCCTTAACAATTAGATTGATTTTTCTCCACGGTAGTGGGATTTTTCTTTGTATTTCCATACATTGTGGTTTTACTTCACTTTATCCCTCCACAGTCATTTAGATGATAAAACACCACACCGAATACAACAGTTTGAGAATAGGCCTGATGAATATAAATGTAGGCAGGGAAGGAGACCTTTCTCTCCCCCTTACTAATCTCGTTTTCCTGTTCCTGTATTTCAGATAGAGTAGTTAATAGCATGCGCACTGGAGTGCAAATGCCTGGGTACAATTACCAGCTCTGCCTCTGCCAACCTGACGAGCTACGTAAACCATCTGAGCTCATTCAGGTCCAAAGGAAAACTTTATCAGGACCCATGTCACAGGGTTGTGTTAGGAGTTATGAGGATGTATTCCAAGTTGACACAGGCCTCGACTTAGTCCAGCAGACACATGACATACGTGTTCAGCTCTTCTTACTCTGCACATTTAAGATAAGGTATTTTGAGTATGCTGACTACAGAAGGACATTTGGGTTCTTAGTGGATTTCCAATGAAGAAGAGATGGGCAAGAGAATTGTCTCCAGTAATTATATTTGCTTCTCTTTATGTTGCCTTATTTTTTAGGGCATTGCTCCCAAACTAGAGTTTTCTACAAGGACAGCCATCCGAGAATGTGTGTTCCCACATGGAAACAGATTTTTTGTAAGTATAATGAAAAGGGCAATGACAGAAATGACAAGAGCCCTCACCCCCAATTTAAAGACTCTTGGCCTGAACTCAGTTTGCTGAGTTTACATGAAACTGAACATACTGTAACCTGGGCAGTTTTTTGCTAGGTTTAACTTTTGTATTCAAACCATTTGCTCAGCCTGTCCCAAAGAGTCCATTTGCTGTGTATTCAGAGTGGTGCTGTTCAAGTGAATGATGGTTAGTGATGGTGTTAACCAGAATGGGAGACCATTAGCTCCTCCTCACCCCCACTCCCGGCCCATCACAGACACACCAAACAGAACAGCTGGAAGAACAAAAAGGAGCCGGACAGAGTCTTTGCTACAGTGTCATTAAGCTGAGGTGAGATTTCAGCTAAGATGGTTGTTTATTCACAGAGAGTTTTTTTTTTAAAAAAGCTGGCCATGGTGACACTTATCTGTAATCTTAGCCCTTGGGATGCTGATGTGGGAGCTTGCTCCTGTTGAAGGCTACATGTCGAGGCTACATGGTGAAACTCTGACTCTAAGAAACAATGCCTTCATTTCTGTGCACATAGCAATACGTGATTTTAATATACTCCTTGAAGTGAAACGGTTGGATCCAACTATACATGCCATCCATGTTTCTCAGTGTCTATGGTCTGCCTGTGCTTGGAGTGTGCCTGTGTGTATCTGCCTTCTCAAACTTTCTCCAGTACAAATAAACCTTACTGTTATTTGTACTTAAATACTTACTTAAAATGTGTGATTTTAGTGAGTTACACATACTGATTATGTTAAGTTAAATGGTAGATTAGGTAAATAAAGCCCTTCTTTAAAGGTTTCTTCTATAATTCTGAGGCAGTCATTTTAGTTTTTAAATGTTCAATTAATTATTATAGTCTTGATTGAATTATCTTTTTTTTCCAATAATATTTTTGGCTGGAAGTAGAGCTCACGGGCAGAGTGCCTTCTAAGCATGGTCAAGGCCTAACAAGAAGAAACAGCGTGACAAATCTGTTTGTTTGTTTTCTGCTCTCAGGAGGAGAACTGTAAATCCCAAAAGCCTTTATCGAAATCACATGGGCAAAGAACTCCCACAAATAACAGAAAAACGAAGCCGAAGGAGAAAAGTCCTGACCGACTTCCCAAAGGCACACAGTCCCGGGTCCCCTCCCCGTCTTCCCCTAGACGTCTCATCCAGCACCAGCCAACTCAGCTGAACCTTGGAAAAAGCTTCAGACTCCCTGGAGCAAGAAAGCCTCCGTTTGTGGTTAGACATGTGAGCTTGAAGCGATTTCTCAGAGTAACTTGCTGCAGTGAGGATGTGGATAGGAGCGGGAGAAAGAAGCATTGAGCCACGCCAACACGTGGCGATAGTGACTACAGAGGGAATTCAAATGAATAATAGCTGTCATGAAATGATGTTCATTTTCCAGTGTCATTGTTAGGAAATGTCTATAAAGGCATCTCAGAGGGAATTTGCTCAGTCGCCCCATTTCTAATTTTCAAACATTATTAATTGAGTATGATGTCCGTAGATAAACTCACCATTACTCAGAGGCACCTGTGAACTGCCAGGAACTGAAGATGTCAATCAAAGGCTGGCTGATAAGGTGCCTCAATTCAAAATAAAGGTCTAGTCCTTTATAAGAAACAGTTTTTGCCTTCTCAATGAGATTGGTGCTCAGTAGCTAAATGCTGAGCAGGGACAAGATGTCAGTGAGTAAAAAGCAAGGATGGGTATCAGTCAAAGAACCTTCTGAATCTGTAGTCCTTGCGGCTATCTTGAAAATTTGTTTTAAATTACTGTGTTATAAAATAGACATTCAAGGTAGGTTTATACATCGGCTCATTAGTGTAATAAAAGAAATATCTGGTCAGGTGTTGCGATGTACCCTTGCAATCCCAGCACTTGGGAGGCTAAGGCAGGAGGATAACCATGAGTTTGAGACTAGCCTGGGCTGCATAGCCTGTTTCAGGAAAATTTGAGCTACTGAGTTACACACACACACACACACACACACACACACACACACACACACACACACACATAGAGCCACAAATCATTAATTTGATTATTTTCTTCAGTTTTTGTATTCATAACCTTTATGTTTTCCATGAAACTGTCTGTAATTATAGTAAATAGAGGTTTATCTGCCCTGCCTTGTCCCATAGCCACTTCTAAATAACCATTCAAAGGCTTAATATTAATTACAGAATGTTTGGCCTATAGTTTAGGCTTATTACTAACTAGCTCTTACATTTAAATGAACCCGTTTCTATTAATCTATGTATTACCACATTCCTGTAACTTTTACCAGTCTGCTGGTATCTTGTTTCTTGGGCAACTGGCTCCAGTCTCTCTCGACTTTGCTCTTCCTTCTCCGTGTATTCAGTTTGGCTTTCCCACCTAGACATATTCTGCCTTGCTATAGGTCAAATTAGCTTTTATTATTAACCAATAAGAGCAACATATATTCACAGTGTACAGACGGGTTATCCCATAGCAATATATAGATACATTCAAATTAACATTTTTGTTATTTCATACCCTCTGTGAACTCTATCACACATTCCAGTTAGTGACTATCTTCAGAATGTTAATGGTGGATGAATTGTTGACATTTTCACTTAAAGTTACTAGAAATTATGATCGTGCATTTGACACAGGTAGTGAGGTGGGGTAAATCTCAGTCAAGGCACTGTGGAAATTGTTGTGTGTAATTTGTTTTTGGGTAGAATTGAGCTTTCTGGCTAGAAAATACTAACTAGCTAATCTCCTAATAAGAACTATTCATAGACACAGAAATACTAAAGGGCTGTTTTCTTTTTGTTGGTCTTGGTAAAGATGCCTGGCAAAAAATTTAGTAACCTATCATTAAATATGGTTCCGTAGAAGTGTTGATAGCTTGCATTTATTTTGGACAGTGTGACTTATTCTATTCCATACTCATGCTTATCAAATGCAGTCCCTGCTACTGTGGAGTAATTCATCTTGTAAAAACAATGGTTAGATTTCTTATGGAGTGAAAATTCCCATTTTTATGTTTAACAAATCATTACAGTTTTGACTATATGCTAAGTTCTTTTATAGGTCATCTTACATACTTGATTAGCCAGATTTTCTGATCATTTGTGAGACATCATCCTTAATAGAAGCATTAAAATTTAGAGAACTTGTGTCTGGAGAGGTGGCTTAGCAGTTAAGAGCATTGACTGTTCTTCCAGAGGACCCAGGTTCAATTCCCAGCCCCCACACAGCAGTTCCTGTTGGTAATTCCATATTCAAGGGATCTGATGCCCCCTTCTGGTCTCTGTGGACACCAGCACACATGTAGAACATGCACATACATGCAAACAAAACATTCACACACATTAAAAAGTTTAAATTAAAAATGTTAAGTTAGGAAACATAATCAGTCTGTTTCTTGACATTCAATAAACACTAGCATTGTAGTCTGCTTTGCTGAAAAAAATAAAAATTTCAAAGTCCATTTCAAAAATTTAAGATTTATGCTATAGAAGAATCTCTTTTTCAAGCATTTGACCTGCTTCTGTAGGTCATATTGGCCAATTTTGTCTCAGAAAACATGGCCTGTCACTTTAAGTAAGAGAGTAGTCATTGCTATTGTGGGTTTTCTTGGTTCATTTTTGGTTTTGAGACAGAGTTTCTTTGTGTAGCCCTGGTTATCCTGGAACTTGTTCTATAGACCAGGCTGGCCTTGAACCACAACCTGCCTGCCTCTGCTGGGATCAAAGGTGTGTACCACAACTGCCCGGCTCTATTGTGTTTTAAAAGAATCTAGATGGTTAGACCGGAGGAGAATCTGAGTGGTGAGTCTCTTGTTTTTGGAATACTCTGTGCAGTCCAAAGGATTCTGGGCCAGGTGTGGCCGCTCACACCTTTATCCCAGCTCTCAGGAGGCAAAAACTCTGTGCTGTCTTTTTCAACCTTCAGTTCTCTGTGCTCACGTTTGACACCCACCCTCAGATCTAGCCTCGCTGGAGATGGTAGTTGTAAAATATACCATACTCCAAGACTATGATTTATGCTATTTTCCACCCTCAGATCTAGCCTCACTGGAGATGGTAGTTGTAAAATATACCATACTCCAAGACTATGATTTATGCTATTTTCCAAGTGTCTCTCTGAATGGGGGTAGCAGAGGCATTGTGGGTAGTGAGAAAGTAGTCCAAGCTACTGCAGGCAGAGTCTTACATGTCTCCTTCACTTTCAGGTGGACAGTGAAAACCCCTTTGGTGAAAGCAATTTGGAACATCACTTACAGAAGTCCAGAAGAAAATCGAAGATTTTAGACTTTGCTTTTCCAATGAGAAAAGGTACTTGAGTTTCTTGTTACTAACATCCCTTTAATGAGCGCAAGTGCATTCCACTTAGCATCCCTTGTTCTGAGGAACTACAGGTCACATTGGAAACTGTGGACCTGTTCCTCTGGGTCTCTCCAGCCAAGAAATTCCCATGGGCAGAGGCAACTAAGAAGCAGTTTGTTTTCAAGATGCCCTCAGTACTTGCAGGGGACTGAGCTGGGTGGCGTGACTGATGGCAAGTGGCCACAGCCACGACTAGGCTGGCAAACAGGCAGCACTTCCTCCTGGTGTGAACTCTTTGTGAAGGCATCGCTGACTGTTAGCAAATACGTTGTTTGTTTTTTGTCATTTTTCCGAGGGCGAAGGAGCAAGACACTAATAGTGGTCATGACACTTGCTGACCGATTCCATGTTAGTGAGGAGGGAGTCAACTCTTGTGGCAGTTGGGATCCACTTGTGAACGATGTTGAGGACTTGAAAGAGCTTTGATTGACATGGGTGATGGCTAGCCACATTTAGCGTGCTAGAAATTGAAACTGAGTGATTGTAAAACGTAACACACCAGTGAGAAAGTCACTGGCCACTAGGATAATACTGTTACAGTGCACTGTGATGGTGTTTGTTACACTGTGGGAGAATGGGAGGAATGAATCGTTCTTAGTGAAGTTATGAATGCAGGTTTTAATTTGGGGGTTTCATCAGGACCCCCACCCCCATTGAGGTTCCTGGGCTGTATATTTATTACTAATTGATAGTAATTGACAGTGTCTGGGTTAAGGCACTCCTGCGGGGCTTTTATCTCAGGACTGAAATATGTGAGTCTGTCTGTCCCCAGTGAAGGTCATGGCAGCTTGCCTGCAGTTCTTAGTCTGGACAGGGCTGGTGATGGGACTAGACGTGGGATAGCCTCACAGTGGAGTTCCCTGTGTTCGGCTTGACGGCTTGCGCTTTGAAAGGATTGCAGAGTGTTTTGAGGGTAACTCAGACCAGACCGAGTGACTGATGACATCTGACCCCGGCAGCGTGGGGCTGGGAGGAGAAAGCGCTTCATCACCTCTGACAATTAATTTTGAAAATCACTGGCGCAGCCTGTAAAAGCAAGGCCATCTTCCCTGTCACAACAGAAATGTCCTTTCCTGGGAAAGACAGTGGAGCTTGCTTGATGCTCGCTTGTCTCTGATGGCGCGCATACACCATACTTCCCTTGCTCCTGGTGGGTGAGGACGTTTCCTGAGGTTGTGGATATGAGTGCAAGTCTTACACCGAGCTGTTGGCAGAGCTACAATCTCCAGATGTTCAGCTCCCTGGACTGAGGTCCTGGAATCCCTGGGACTTCCAGGCCATCCCTATGCTTAGGTCACCTCCAGATCTACGGGAGAATAAAGCCGTGCCTCTAAGACTCCGTGTGCCTCTGAGCCAGCTGGGGCTCTTGTTGAGCTGCACATCTTCTGATCTTTTTTTTTTTTTTTTTTGGTTTTTGAGACAGGGTTTCTCTGTGGCTTTGGAGCCTGCACTGGAACTAGCTCTTGTAGACCAGGCT
>JAQHUG010000021.1:5444802-5458018 GCA_028555095.1 Dicrostonyx torquatus
AATAGTTTTTTTCATATGTTTGATTGCTTTTTCTTGGTTTTCTTTAAGGGATTTGCTGATGTCTTCCAATTTTTTGTCTTTTCCTCCATTTCTTTGAGGGAATTTCTCATTTCCTCTTTAAGAGTCTCAAACATTCTCCTGAAGTTATTTTTTAGGTCATTTTCTTCTGTTTCATCTATATTTGGTTGTTTAAGTCTTTCCGTTTTAGGATCTCTAGATTTTACTGGTGTCGTGTTGATCTTTGTGCTGTTGTGTGTGTTCTTACCTTGTCTATTCATCTTTTCCTCTAATTGGTGTGGTTGGGGCTGTCTGTCCCTCTGGTGATTAATCTTCTAGGTGTCAGTGGATCCAAGGCTCAGATGGTTGTTCCTCATGATATAGTCAATGCCACGGTTCTAGTTACCCTGTTGGTCACTCTGTGTTCCTGGAGGTCACTCAGCACTCCTGAGGTTTGCTCTACTTCCATGGAGTTTGCTGTCTCGGCTTGCTCTGGCCTAATTTTCTGGCTCAGACCTGTTTCTGTAAATGTCCCTGGTTTGGATCTGCTCTTGCAGAGGTCCCTGGCTTGGGGTTGGTCCTAAAAAGGTCTCTGGCTCCAATCTACTCCCTCAGAGGTCCCAGACTCGGGTGTACCCACACCTGCAGGGAATCTAGCTCAGGCCCACTCCCTCAGAGGTCCCAAATTCACACCCAGACCCACAGAGGTTTCTGGTTCCTGCCTACTCCCTTGGAGATCCCAGACCGATGTATTTTGTTCTTTTTATACCAAACATTCATCCCAACCCCCCTAACTCCTTTCCCAGTTCCCTTCCTTACCCTGAAACAGCCTTCCTACTCATGTCATATGAGCTCCATTATCCTCCTCCCAACATTTGCCTCCTCCAGGTCTCTTCTTCATTTATGATTTCTGTTAGTGTTATCATTGTTGTGATGAAACATTATGACTAAAAGCAATTTGAGGAGGAAAGGGCTTATTTGGTTTACATTTCTACATCACTGTTCATCAGTGAAGTAAGTAAGTCAAGACAGGAACTCAAACAGGGAAGGAACCTGGAGGTAGGAGCTGATGCAGAGGCCATGAAGGAGTGCTGCTTGTTACTGGAGGGTAACAAGCCAGTTCCCAAATAACCACTCTGAGATTTAATGTTAATTATAAATGTTTGACCAATGGCTCAGGCTTATTACTAGATAGCCTTACATATAAATTAACCCATTTCTATTCATCTGTGTATCACCACATGGCCTGTGGCATACAGGTAATGCTCTGGCATCTTACTTCTCTAGGGGCTGCTGGTGTCTCCCTTGAGTCTGTCTTCCTTCTGTATTCATTTTAGCTTTCCCACCTAGCTATATTTTGCCCTGCCATAGGCCAAAGCAGCTTTATTCACCAACCAATAAAAGCAACACATATTCACAGTATATAGCAGATCCCACATCAGTTGCTTACTGGTTTCCTCCTCATGGCTTGCTCAGCCTGCTTTTTCATAGAACCCAGGACCATCAGCCCAGGGATGATACCACCCACAATGCACTGGGCCTCCCTGACCAATCACTAATTAAGAAAATGATTTATAGGTGCGCCTGCAGCCTGATCTTATAGAGGCATTTTCTTACCCGAAGATCCCTCATCTCAGATGACTGTAGCTTATGCCAAGTTGCCATAAAACTATTCAGTGTAGTTGTTTCCTTTCTAGTTTTATGTGTATATGAGAGAAAATATATAGTATTTGTCTTTGTGAGTCTATCTTTATTTGCTTGACATAATAATTTCCAGTTCCATCCATTTTCATTTAGATGTCAGCATTTGTTTGTTTTTTTTTTGTGGCAGAATAAAATTTCATTGTGAATATTATCACATCTTTAATCACATTTTCTTTATCCATTCATCTAGTGATGGGAATATAGGCTGGTCCCATTTCCTACTATTGTAAATACCATAACAATGAAAATGGATGTGCAGATATCTTTGCAATACGTTGACTCTGAAAACTCCAGATATATGCCCAGGAGTGGGATAGTTGGGTCATATGGTAGCTCTACTTTTATTTTTTAGAAACTTTGCACTGATTTTCATAGTGGTGGCATCAGTTTATACTCCACCAGTAAATGAAGAGCTTCTCCTTTCCCTCATCCTGGCCAGCATATATAGTCTTTTTTTTTAATTTTATTTTATTTGCATTTCCCTGATAGCTAAGGATGCTAAACATTTTTCAATTATTTATTATTAAATAAATAATTATAACAATTGTTAAACATTTGTGTTTCTTTGAGAACTGCATTGAGTCTATCAGCCCATTTGTTAACCACAGACTTTATTTTTTGGTGCTATTTTTGCTGTTTTTATGTATTCTAGATGTTAATCACCTGTTTGATATATTGTTGGCAAAACTTTCTCCCATTCTGTAGTCAGTCCAATATTTTAAAAAATAATTAACTTTTTATGTTTTTTAATGTAATTCATCACTTTCTCCTGTTGCTTTCCTCCCTCCAACCCCTTCTTCTGTCCTTCCTACTCTCAAGTTGATAGCCTCTTTTTTTATTGTTATACACACACACACACACACATACACACACACACACATGCATGTACACAGATAAATATACAGGTATAACCTGTGGAGTCCAGTTTTTATATATATTCACTCACATATCGTTTCAGGACTGACTACTTTGTATTGAATAACCAGTCATGTGCTCATTCCTGGGAGGGGCAAACCCTCCCTTTCTCAGAAGCCATCAGTTGCCTACAATTCTTTGTTTAGGGGTGTGGCCTGTGAGATTTTTACCCCTTTCATGTTAGCATGTCTATTGATATTTTCCGTTGATCAGTTCCTGTTTATACAACAGTTTTTAGGGAAGGCAGCCACACAACAGACTTCCTCATAGTCTGCCTCTTTCAAGCTTCCTACCCTCTTCTGAAATGTTCTCTGAGCCATAGATAGATAGAGGAGCTGTGCTACAGATGCACCCGCTGGAACTGGGCTCCCCGCAACCCATTGGTGTTTTCAGTATGTCAGTTGTGGGTTTTTGCCATGGTATCTCTTTGTTGTAGGGAGAGCTCTCTTTGTTGTAGAGTGAACCCTCTTTTATAAGGGGTGATAGCTAGACTTATCTTTGGTTAAGGTTAAGGTGCAGTTAAAGAATTGTGCTGGTCTAGTAAAGTGGCAATAGAAAATTCTATTCTAAGATTTTTAACCTCATTAGCCCCAGATGGTTGTCTAGGGTTCTAGTACTAGGGATGGTGTCTCTCCTGTTGAGTAGACACTTAACTGTTGGTCGCTACAAACATGTGCGTGTCACTACTGCACCTGTATGGATATCTTGGTACTCTAGTCATTGTCGTGGTCCGTAGGTGTTATAGCTGGATAGGACTAGTAATTGCTTCCCTTCCTTGGCAACTGACATAGTACTTATGATCCTGTGTAAACTAGACTGCAGGGAGGAAGCTTTTATATTAAATTCAGTTCAAATAATCCATGTCCTGTGTCCTAAGTGTTCAATGCCTTCAGCATTGACCTCTGAGAGGCATCCCAGGGTAATATCAGTAACCTATATTGTCTGGGGAGTCATTCAGACTACCTTGACCAACCACTCAAAAGGAAATTCCTCATGTCTGGTACTGTTGCTATATTGTTCTTGTACAGAGCATTGTGAGCCCAAGGGGCACAACTTCATTTAAGATGCACACACACACACACACACTGTATATAATTTTAGGTAAATATAAAATCACATGATTCCTCGAGGCTTTATCTGACAACCTTGGTGTTATTTATACTTCTTCCCATTTTTCTCTTTTCCCTTGTGTATCACTTGTATCCTATTCCCCTCACAACTCCCCACCTCCCACAGTGCATTATAATTTGCTGGTTTCTGTGGTTACTCATGTTGTGTACGCACATCTGGAGACCTGGGCTAGGAGCCTCTGATAAGAGAGAACATGTGGCTTTTGTTTTTCTTTCATTTAATATGATCTTTCCTAGTTCCACCTACTTATCTGAAAATTTCATGATTTCGTTGTTCTTGACAACTGACTAGTATTCCATAGTGTATATGCGGCACATTTTCCCTATCTATTCACCAGTTGAAGAATATGTAAGTTGCTTCCATTTCACAGCTATTACAAATAGGGTGTAAATAAACATGGCCAAGCAAGTGTCTGTGGAGTAGGATACCGAGTCCTTTGAGCCTTGCCAAGGAGTAGTGTTCCTGGGTCATGTGGAAGACTTAATTTTAGGCTTTTCAGTCCAAGATTTTAATGGAAGATGGACAAAGCCTTTGGATACTAGAATGAAGACTATAGTCCCAAAGGAAAGAGCCCCCGCTTACATCCCCGCATCTGCAGCATGTTCTTGTATGTGCAGACAAGGAGAATCACAGAGAATGCTGGCACGAGACAGTTCTATTCCTGGTATGCAGCTGTAGCATCTTCAAGGCCCATGTGTCCCGCTGGTGGCTAGTTTTAAAGACTTGCCATATTTCTCATAAGATTCTTAGGGAGAGCAGTAGTTATGTATATAATATTTTCTGAAATACAGTAGAGCATTGAGGTTGTAGTCATTTGCTGCCTATTGTTTTCCTAGGTTGGTAATTGTAGGAGGAGGGGGCCGCTTGTTTGTCCTGGCTGCCCAGAACCAAAATAACCACACAGAAACTGTATTCATTAAATCACTGCTTGGCCCATTAGCTCTAACTTCTTATTGGCTAACTCTTATATCTTAGTTTAACCCATGTCTAGTAATCTGTATATCACCACGAGGTCGTGGCCTACCAGCAAAGATTCAGCACGCCTATCTCCGGTGGTGAATCCATGGCGTCTTCCGACTCTGCCCTTCTTTCTACCAGCATTCAGTCCAGTCCTCCCCGTCTACCTAAGTTCTGCCCTATTAACAGGCCAAGGAAGTTTCTTTATTCATTAATGGCAATCACAGCACACAGAGGGGACTCCCACATCAGGTAATAGATATGTAGACTCAGTTCTACTCTGGGCCTTATGTTCTTGCTCCAGAGAAGGGTATGATGGGAGGTTAATGGGCACGGACTACTGACAGGGGGAGCTGCAGGGAGTCAGTGGCATAATGGCCCTAACAACCACTCCAGACTTCTATCGTCTGCTAATGAACAGTCCTCTATATATTCTTGATAGCCATCCTTGTTGACATCTCAAATACGTGTGCCACTCTAGTGTTTCTCACACATTAACAGAATGATTTACCTGGATTGCTAAAACTCTTTGAACATTTCAAGGAAACAGGATCTGTACTTTTCATCATCACATTTCTGTGTACACCTTTAGCTTCGTGATGCCTCAGAATTTAGGACTTGATACTCAGATACAGTATGAATGAATTCACTACTCAATATTGTTTTTTAATGATTTATTTTGTGGACTGAGTGTATATCAGGGCATCATGCACATGTACGTTCCCATGGAGACTGGAAGTGGATGCCCTGGCACTGGAGTTAAAGGTGGTTGTGAGGCAGAAGATGGAGTGTTGGGAACTGAACTTAGGTCCCCAGTCAGAGCCACAAATGCTCTTAACTATAAGCCACCTCTCCAAGCCCTCAAACAATACTCTTCAGCCCCCACTATGGTATTCAGTATCTACTGTGACCTGTTTTTGTATAACCAAGCTACCCTCAAACTCATGATCCTTCTACCTCAGTCTCCTCAGGGCTAGGCCTACAGGTGTATGTGCCTCCACACTTAAGTTTGGGATAAGATATTAACCAAAGCCTCCATCTGGGTCTCAATTTAGTGGACACATTAACCAGATGGGGCCAGTGTCCACTGTCAGAAGTGTTGAGAAATGAACAACATGAGGGTCAGCTGACCTCTGGGGGTGGGGGCGGGAGATGGGCAGACTCGGGAAGGACTCCCTGAGAAAAGTGGCTGGGAGTTAGTGAGGGCAGGGGCTTGGGTGGGAAGGCGGCAGTATTCTGCACAGAGGCGTCTGTGGGAGAAGGGAACACAGTGTGTGAGTGGCCTGAACTGGATGAGATGTGACATAAAGTCTTTGTGGCAGAAAACGATTAAGTTTTTAAAATACAGTTTGAGGTTGAAAAAGCAGAATTTTTCTCATTAGCAAATTCCCCGAAAACCAGGACGTCCAAAGAAGAAGTGCTCATAGGCAGAGACACCAAGCACAGCTTGTTTTAACCATGTTGGTGGTATGTATTCCCATGATCCTGACATGTAGATTTGATGCCAGCATTAAGATCATAGGTGCACCATTTTGCATCCTGACACTTTAGCTTATGGTTATGTGTCAACCCGTATTTAAGTACTCTAAGTCAGCATCCTTTTTAGCAGCTGCATAACGCTTTCCCCATGTACTCTGTCGGGCAGGTTCCAGCCTCACTCCCAGTCCACGTGGAAGACGATCCATGAGAGGGTGTGCAGCCTCCTGACGTCCCACAGAGCTCACCCGAAGGTTAGGGCTTCTGGCAATACTAGATCCTTTCTGGTAAATGTGGGGCCTGGAATTCGAAGTTCAGTGAGGGAAGCAGACATTAGTGAAATGACCGTAGAAGCCATGTGACATTGTGACACTTGCCCAGGAGAGAATGCGCTGTCCTGAGCCTGACCATGCAGGTATTTGCATGGTTGGGAGTCAAGGCAGGCTTCCAGAGGAAAAGACACGGAGGAGGTTAATGCGGGCAGTTCATGGGCACAACATTCACCAAGCAGAAGTCCTGGTGCTCTCCAGTGGACCGCGCAGGCTCTCTCACCCTCTGCTCACAGAAGTTCCAGCACAGAGAAGAAAAAACATTTATGTGAGGGTCCCTGTGGGGCTACAATTGGGAAGAAGTAGCCTCTATAGTTTAATAAGCTGTTTTGGCTGCTTGATGTTTTCTATAGGCTTAGAGAGGGTTTCTTACCGATGGTAGATATACCCAGTTCTTGATGTTTCCTGCAAACACACAGCTTGGTGACCTGGATCTGAATTTAAAGGCATTCCAGTGAAGTGTCAAAAGAGTCCTCAGTTTTTAGAGCTGATCATGCCACACAGTCTAGCTTATGCCAGGCTGGCAGGATGACATTTGTCACTAAGTATTGGTCATGGTACCCATGGGAATAGTCATTTTCTTCCTCTCTGACTTAATCTTATTTCTCAATCTAAAGGAAATGAATCTCCATAAGATGGAAAGAGGGAAGGACACACACATACATACACACACACATAACCCCATTTATATGACACATAAGGGAGGTACAGACCTCTTCACACGGAAAGCCACATGTCTGGGTATTACCAGTCTTTATTACATCCTGGGTGATGCAATGGCTGGAAAATGTGTTTTGTTATAGGAAGATTTTATCCCTGAAACAAATTATATCCGTGAAAGACCAAGCTACCCGCTGAAGAAACTCCCACTGCATGGACAGAGATATTTTTAACTACTATCTCCTGTAAGTAAGCTGCTACAGTACTGTTCGTTATTGTGGTTTGCTAAAAACAGTTTCTGCCTGTCTCCTGCTGGCACTGAAGTAGCTAGGAAATGTGGAGGAGGTGGGGAGGAGCTCCGAGAGCTCCCAATCCCCCAACCCATCCCAGTCAGGAGCCTGCCAGTTCTCACAGCCCCTCCCTCTTTATGTAGAGAACACTTCAACTTCTTTTCAGTTCCTTGACCATAGCCTCTGTCTCGCCTGGGGGCCTCCACATGTTACCTGGACTACTATTTCCTGACTCAATGGAGTACCTTCCTTTGATCCTTTGGTCTGTGACTCTCCGTTTTGACTCTCCTTGCTCTTCTAACACAAATCCTTTAGCACCCTGCCTGTTTCTTTCCAAAGCAGAAACAATGTATTATTACTGTTTAAAATTCATCTTTTATCCTAGACAGAAACAGAAACCCAGCATTTAGCTCAGTACAAGGAAACCCAATCACACACCCTGGGCTGGGGTCCTGAGCAACGTCCTCCCTTCCCACATTCACCCTCCTACTGTCCTTACATCTGTTGAACCTCCAGAGTGGTCCTTAGCAGGTGTGCTTCTGCGTGGATGCTGAGGGAGATGCTGAGGTGGGTCTAAAATGCTGATGTGTGGTAAGGTACTTGGCCATGGGCGGCGGGTCACCATTTCTTAGTTTTCCTCCTTAATCCATGCCCCAAATAACAATTGCATTTTCTTTGAAAGTGGCATGCATGCTGGTGAACAGTTGCAGGTTGAATTTCTGTGAATGAGAGTGAGGCTGGAGAACGTGGGTTCTGCCATCATGATGACAACTCTGCGCTCTTCCTTACGTATTTCCAACATAGGGTCAAGAGCTGGCCAAGTTCGTCCCATGAACTAAATGAATTAATGTCTAATTCTTACAGCCCTATGAGAAGGGTGCTTCTACTAAGTTGAAGGTAGGGAGACAGTCAGATACAGAGAGCTCAAAGTGATGTGGCTAGTCAGTGGCAGGGCCGAGACTATGATTGACAGGAGTCCTTGGCACACAGTTAACCTCAGAGACCATGCTCTGAATTGCCATATTCTTTCCAAAGCTAAGGGATGACAAAAGAATGATGAGGAGTGTGAAAATGACAGCCCTTTCGCCCCGTGGGCAGTCGGAGGGCATGGGGCTGGCTTTGAATGTTTCCCCCTAGGAGTAATTGTGTTCTACCTTATAGTCATCAGAATGGAGTGGGGCTTTTTAAGCAACGTAAGAGAATGGGGGTGATCTGCTGGAGTTCCCCAGTCAGGCACCTGAAAGTCTGGCTTGAGGGTAATTTATGCTTCACCCTTGCCCAGGGACCTGGCAGGGCTCTCTGCCTTCAGCACAAAGGAAGGAGGACATCTTGATAATTGTCCATTTCGTAGGCTTTACTTCAGAACGTTCTGCTTGATAGATTGGAGGGTGGATTCTAGGACACCCTTAATCTCTTGTTGCAAGAGTCTCTATGCTTTCATTGGGCTGTTACACGGATCACAGCACACATAGTTACCAAATGCCAGATCACATTAAGCTTCTACGTGGGTAAAATCAAGTTGTATCAAGCTGATATCTGGGCACTCTTGTGAGGGGGCTAGGAAGGAAGTAGATTAGACTCCCACCCCATTGCCAATTCTGTCTTGGAAAATGGGTTTCTTTCACAACAGGATGTTCATAGACCTTTCCCAGATGTGCCCTTTCTTCCTTTGATTAATGTTACTTTTTGAATCCTGGATCCCTAGTAAGTCAAGAATCCCAAAGGACAGAGCTAAGGGAAGGGTCTCCGGGTTGAAAGAAACCAATCCAAACAAGACGGACTAGGCGACTCTGAAGGTAACCCAGTAGACCTGGGGAGAAGCAAGGTCAAGGACTGGTGAAAGGAGAGCTGGAGCTACCGCTGTTGCTTGGGCAGACAGATTCCAGAGTGGAGGACTCCGTGACACACAGCGGAGCATCCTCAGTTTTCACTCTGTGTCCCTCCATGCCCTACTTTGCCAAGGGCTCCATTGACAGACCCCATCCTCTCTCCCCTGATGCTCCACGTCGGCTCCTTCGCTATGGTCAGCTTTCCCCCATTGTCTGTCCTGGTAGACATGAACTAGGGAGGAGGTCGGCAGAGAAAGTGTAAGACATTGACATAGCTTTATTCTGATGTGTCAGGACATGGGACTTGGGGTATAGGTGGATTATTTCTGGCATACTTTAAAATGAGAAATTTCCTACCAAATAAGCATAGTCCCATCCCCCCCTGCAACAAACAGGAAAATTCCATGACTCTCCCAAACTCCACAGGCACCCCGAGATCTCCTGAAGACATGATTATTCCTGTGATATGACCGTTAGTGAGCTGATGCCCATGTCTAGTGTCATGACTGAGAATCCGCTATGGGGGTGGGTCCTCTGATGGTCCCCAGTCCCTCAGGCAGTGTCAGGCCCTCATTCTGGTCAGGCCACCTATACCAACTCGAGCCCACTGAATGCTTACAGTCTCCCCATCTGCTCCTAGATTTTATCTGGAGCCAGCCCTCAGTGGGAGGGAGCAGGATCCAACACCACTGTCATGCTTCTAAGTAGACAGTAGACAAGGAACTCAAGTCAGAATTTCTTTAGACAGGAAATTGTAGCTGCCTGCTTTTTTGTAAAACTCAAGAAAAACAGCAAGAAAGTACAACAAGAAAAAAGAAAGGTTAAATTGCTAGTTTAAAGCACTGGTTTCTTATCCTGGCATAGCCCGTAGCCCCAGCTCCTGAGACAGTACTGGCCATGGGTTTTAATCTCACTGGTCTTAGAGGATCCTTTATACCCGTTACCCTCACCACAGCTGAAAGCAAACCAACCCCATCTGGCAGAGCCCAAGCTCCCTCAGTCAATGTTTTCCATCTGGACTTGGGCTCCAGCATCTGAGGGACTTGTCATTTAGTGGCATGTGGGAGACTCATGTAATGGATAATGTCAGCATCCAACAGACCACACAGGTAGTCAGCAGATTCTCAGGCCTACAGACCTCAGAAAGCCTTCGGATCATCCAGGGAGCTGTGAAAACATAGAGCCCACGCTCTATTCCACACCAGTTTATTAAATGCGCTCTTAAGATTGCACTCTAGCCGGGCGGTGGTGGCGCACGCCTTTAATCCCAGCACTCGGGAGGCAGAGGCAGGTGAATCTCTGTGAGTTCGAGACCAGCCTGGTCTACAAGAGCTAGTTCCAGGACTGGCTCCAAAGCTGCAGAGAAACCCTGTCTTGAAAAACCAAAACCAAACCAAACCAAACCAAAACAACAACAACAAAAGATTGCACTCTCTATAGTAGACCTCAGTTTTGTGAGAATGGGAAATTCACAAGACCCAGCCATCACCCAGTTTCAAACTTGACCCCCTTCCACGCTCAGCAATTGCTCTACCGAACAGCAGATTGGAACGTGCTTAACACTCCCACTTTATAACATCCAGTACGCGCGGGCACATTTGCCATGAACCAAGGGCTTCCTTAACTGCACATAGCCCTGGGAGGTAGGCGCTCTGAGTGCCATCACTCTGCTCTTAAACGAAGAGATCAAATGCTTTGCCTTATTCTGAACCAGAGTCATAGGGAAGCGACTCAGAGAACAGGCAGTTCTGACGCTGAGCTGGATCTAAGGCTAGGATAGTTCGTGTTTTTCTCCTTGGTTGTGTCAAATATTCACCCTTTTCTCAATACCACATGTAGATGTGATCTTTACATTTTACAGGGGAACATGAGTGAAAACCAAAGAAGGATGAAGGGCCCAGTCATCAAGATACTGATGCATCCTTGGAGAAACGAACAATGTTTTTTGTTGGCTGGGTTGAGTTACTGGTGCTTGCCCCCCATTAAATCAAAGTTTATACTCAGTCTTTTGTGCCCAAGGTAAGAATTGTTGATTAAATTCTGTTTGGGGCTCCCATTCACACTCCTCACCTGGAGAATTTGTATTTATTCTGACCATGAAAAATAGGAAACATATTAAAGTATGTCAGGGGCTTTTCCATTGGGAAAGCATTTTTCAAAATTGTAACAAAATTACGTTGTGGGGTATTTGTATACTGTGTGAAGATATATTACTGTGATTGGTTTAATAAGGAGATGAATGGCCGATAGCTAGATGGGAGGTATACATGGGACTTCTGGGCAGAGAGAGAAAGCAGGCGGAGATAATTAAGGTGCAGGGAGACACCAATGAGACATGGAGGGAGTTATGTATATAGAATGAAAGAAAGGTAAGAAGCCACATGGTAAAGCGTAGATTAGTAGAAATGGGTTAATGTAAATTATAAGAGCTAGTTAGGAACAAGCCTAAGCTAAGGCCAAGCTTTCATAATTAATAGTAAGTCTCTGTGTCATTATTTGGGAGTTGGCTGGTGAGACAGAGAAAGACTCATTAAAAAAATTTTTTTAAAATTGTAACAAAATTGTCTTACATGGGGCAGGGAGTTGGTTATTTAGGGAAATAACCTGATAAACCAACTGGGAAAAGATCAACAACCTCATTGTTTGTTTTTGATAAATCTGAGTTTTGTGCTTCATTTGTGTATGTGTGTGTGTGTGTGTGTGTGTGTGTGTGTGTGTATGTTAGGCTTGAATGGCATCAAGTCCCTTAAAGCCCAGGGGGAAAAAAGTATTAACGTCTGAAGAATTCAAGTCTCATTTTGTAGCTTAAACTATCCAAGATGGGTTTGTGAGAGGGGCTCATTTCTGTAGTTTAAACCATACCCTCTCCCTATCGCCCTGTCCCAACAGTTCTTAATAAATGTAGATCAGAAACAAAATGCTCGGCAAGCATCTCTCTAAGAGACCTGCTTTAAGTGAACAGACTCCACAGACAGTGCCACCCAGCCAGGCTTCAGGTTGCCTAGGCAGTCTGGGGAGCCGGAAGAGGAAGAAGCTGGAAGTGGGGTGGAGGCATGCTGTCTTCTTTCCACCTTCTTATTTATTTATTACTTCCGCACCCTCTTCTACCTCATTTGCTGCAGTCTGAATGCTTGTGTCTCCTTGAAATCCTAACTCAAAAGGTGATGCCTTTAACAAAGGGAGCTTTGGGGGAGAGCGAGTCACTAGGATAGAGCCCCGTGGATGAGGCTGTGGAATAGGCCATGGGAACTTTGCTCCTCCTAACACAAGAGGACACACACAGTGAGGTGGACTAAACAAAGGCCATACCAGATTCCAAATTCGCTAGCACCTTGACATTGGGCATCCTGGCCTCTAGAGCTGTGAGAAAAGCTTCTTTCGTTCATAAGCTACCTGGTTTATGGAGTGTTGTCCTCCTAGCCCAAATAGATGAACACAGTACACTAAAAACCTTTTAGTTTTTGTTCTGTTTGTTTTGTTGGTTTTGGTTTTTTGAGACAGGGTTTCTCAGTAGTTATGGAGCCAGGTCTCGAGCTCATAGAGATCCACCTGCCTCTGCCTCCCGAGTGCTGGGATTAAAGGCGTGCACCATCGCCGTCCAGCAAAATGTTTTAGTTTTTATAAGACATGTGGAAGCCAGGCATTGGGTTTTTTTTTCTCTTTATGCCATAAGAAATTGGTTTTCAAAGGTAAATTAGAAATAAATAAATTGTAAAACACAAAAAAGGATACCCCAAAACAAAATGAAACAAAACTCATTTATTCTCCCCTCAGAATTTCAGCCAAATAAAGGTGTATTTCACTTTTGGAAGCCTAAGTTATGTCTCTTTTTATTTATTTTTTATTTTTCTAAAATATTTATTTTTTATTATATATACAATATTCTGTCTGTGTGTATATCTGCAGGCCAGAAGAGGGCACCAGACCT
>JAQHUG010000021.1:5468783-5486179 GCA_028555095.1 Dicrostonyx torquatus
AGGGCAGGGGTGGTGGACAGCTTTCTGGGGGGATGGCACAGAGAGACACCAGAATGTTACAGAGCTTGTTCACTCAGCCCTCAGTATTCAAGGGCACTCTCTTTTGGGAGATGGCTAAGATCTGGACCTCAGTTCAGCTGCACCAGCTATTCCAAACTTTGTTCTAAGGAGCTGTGTTGTTGGGAATGTCCCCATCCCCACACTGTACTCAAGACTCTGTCCTATATTCCTGTTCCTAAAGCAACTGGCATTCTTACGCTGTGCTTCTTCAGTGGGGCCCAGGAATCTGTGTCACACAAATGAGTCCTGTCCTGCAGAACTTGCTCATAACTGGGGTACTCAGGTAGGAGCATGCCATCCCATTCAAGGGCACTTCAAATCCTGCCTCTCATCATTGGTAGTCTGATCTCAGAGGGCAGGATTATCCCTTCAGTGAACCAAGTCATCATGCTATTTGAGTTACGGCTGGCTGTCTTCCATGATAGCAGTTTCTAGAAAAATTCTATTTTCATTTCAGCCACAAAATATGAGCTCAACTGTCCATAATGGGCCTGTCTTTCAGCCTTGTAATCCTCACTGGTAAGCACGAAGGATCGGTATGTTTTCCTCAAGTCCTGACCTGTCATGCTCAGGTGATAAAAGGTTTTCAAACCAATCTTCTCTGGTCTTAAAGCCAATAATGATAGAGCTTCTTGCATTAGCCGGCATTTCCCCTTCCCACACCTACTCTGGTAAATGAAAGAATAGATAAGAGGCAGGAAGATAAGGGGACAAAGTGTGAGAAATGTTTATTGAGAAGGAAATGGACCATGTCTCCTTTCATGAGTTAACAGCACAGTGTGTTAAGTGGCTGGTTACAAGGGTGACCCCAGTGAATTTGGGAACAGCTCTGCCAACTCTAGTGTCACTAATGAGAGCCACCTGATAAGAGCCATTTACTCCTAAAGTATTCGTTCAACTTCACTTAGATTTATGTCCTATAAAGAATACCGACATTTGTACTTCCAGTTTCAGAGTCATTGGTCACTGTGATGCTTAGCTGGTAATTTAGTGTCATTTTCTTGTAGCTTTCAGGTGCAGGTGGCCAACACTGAGCATTCATTTACCTCCCTGCTATCTTTGGCACAATTTCTGGCTTCGTAAATATAAAAGCACATTGTTGTTAAGAACCTATCTCCATGTTAAGTACAAGTTTTGTTGAGCTTTATTTACAAGATGGGGGCAGAAGTGTAGACTTTTAATAAGCTGTCTTCAGAAATGAGCAGGAGAAAGACAGGCAGAGGATTCGAAGCAGCAAGGCCAAGATTCTCCGAACAATCCTTTCCGAAGGAGGAGGCAGAAGGAAATGGAAGCATTTTCCCTGAACCACTGGTACCAGTAGCTCATGGCCTGGGTTTATTCCGTAGGAATACATATAGAGCTGGGCATGATGGCACACACCTTTCAGCCCCATACTAGAGAGGCAGAGGCAGGAGGATTTCTATGAGTTGGGCCAAGCTAATCTACATCGTAGGTTCCATGATAGCCAGTCCTATGTAGAGAGACCCTGTCTCAAGAAAAATCAAACATTTTATGTATGTATGTATATATATATATATATATATATATATATAATCAGTATAGGGATAACTTAATCAACTTTGCAACATGATTTATTCCATTTAGGCAGCCCATCTTGAAACAACTTGGGTGATAGCTTGCCAATGTTGTTTCTGCCCTGGTGGGCAGAGAGAACCTAGGGCAGTGAAGTGGCAGCCTTGTGAAGTGGGCCTGAGTGTACTTGAAGAACGAAGCCTTGAAGCCTTCTGCTTGGATCTGGGCACATCCAGCCTTTGGGAGAGCTGCCTTTGTCAGTGCATTTATTCAGTGCCTACAGGGAGCACCTCCCCTGGAGGGAGTTTGAACCTGGAAGTTGGAAATGATTGGCTGTGCCACCGTAGAGTTTCACCACAATACATTTCTGTTTTCGGGCTGAGACCCAGTAACCCAACAACTTGACTTCCCATCCCAGAGCTCCTAACAATGCTCTGGTGAACTCCGAAGTACACCACAGCTGGAACTTCAGGGTTTGGGACAGAGTTTCTCTGCGTAACAGTCCTGGTTGTCCTAGAACTCTCTTTGTGGGCCAGCCAGAGATCCGCTTGTCTCTGTTTCCCGAGTGCTGGGATTAAAGGTGTGCACCACGCTGCCTGGCTTGGAATTGCAGTTTTGATTCAAGTACAAGGAGAGCATCTTATTTCACATTGATAGCTCATTACTGATCTCTGTTTGGAAATTATATGAAAATAATAAATATACACACATATACATATAGTTCTATACCGAACACTGGCTACCAGCATCCCAATACAGTACATGGAATAAAAAACCCTCTCCCTTCCCCTAAACCCCACAACTATCTCACTATTATTGCAGAACTATGCTGATCCTTTTTATTTTTTTTTTAAGAGTAGGTTGAGAGTGGCTGAATATGAGGTCAAAATGGAAAATTTGGCACTTTAACTCGGTGGGGCTGTTGAGATGCATCGTAATCTATAAAAAGTGAGACGGCAGAAGAAGTCACACCAATAGAAAGCCTGAGTAAAAATTTGTAGCCAATAATAATATTGTTTAAAAACCCCCAACACTGGTCTATGTACGAGAAATCAATTTCTCTTCCATGTCCGTTACCTAGTGCCAACAGTTATCTACTTCATATACTTCCACACTTTGTTTTATAGAATTAGAAAATCCAGATAACACAATTTTCTTCATTTCCTTTCATTCTACCCCACCCCCAAATCCCAAACCCAGAGAACAAAGGCTCTAACGCCAAATATAGAAAATAATCTGGAGGTCTGTTTATCAAACTAAATGTACAGTTGACTCTTAGTGTTTCTCTCATTCCTTAATGTTGGAGTTTGCTAAGAGATGGCTCCCATGGAGTTGTTTGTCCTCATCCCAGCCATCTGAAGCTGGCCTCTAGAACTGTGAGGTCTGGGTGAATGAGATGGTATCAGATTTGTCCACTGCAAAACCACCATTGACATAGGACTTCTTGGTATCTGAGTCTTCATTATCGAGGATTGCGGGTTCCAAGGCGAAGGGGTTTACGATGTTGACTTCAGATGAAACATCCATCTGCTCCAGCTCCTTTTTGGAGAGCTTCTCCACAATGCCGGTTCCAAATGCATCACCCAGAACATTCACCATAGTCCTGAACCGGTCCCTGGCAAAGAGACAGGAGAGTCAGAATGGACCCAGATTTCATCTTCCTTCACTGATGTATGGAGAAAGAAAAGGTTCTGATGAATTCAGTTAAGATTTAAGTCAATGCAGAATGCTATCCTCCTGGCTGGCCAAATGCCTCACTGGCCTGGGACAGAGGTGGCTCCCAAAGGAACAGAATTAGAAAATGGGCTCTAGCTGGTCCATGCTCCCAGACAGTAGCAATGACCTCTCAGTTTCCAGAAATTCCCTCCTTTCTTCCCAAATAAGAACGGGGTCTCCAGAGACACATGGAGGACCCCAAGGATGACTCAGAACTCAGTAAGGTTTCGAGCTCTGACTTCTGTTTTGTGGCTTTCCTTGGTATCATGCACTGGTATTATGGGCTCTCTCTTGACTAAGGTGAGGGAATCTGAATGTTTGGTTGGGGTATATGGTGTCAAATATGTGAGTCTCAGGTGTCCCTGGTGTACTCCATAAGGCCACTCCATGAACAACCTGGCAAAGACACGGAAGAACATGGTGTCCAAAGTATATAAGCCAGTCTGGAAATAGATTCCTTTTTGATACACCTTCCTAGTAGGCCAGAGAAGAGGAAAGGCCATAGTGAAGGCCTACAGAGGGAGTGTCCATTTTGATACTGAGTATCTGACATGAGGACTGTGATCATGGGCACACTTGTGAGGTGAGAACAATGACTGCATCCTTAGAAGGATGCCCTTCTAAGAGGAACAGTGCTGCAGACTGCACTGGCCCAGTGTCCTTACATCCCATAGTTTGGAGCTTTCCCCTTACCCTGGTAGTGAGAGTAACTGATTCTAGGAAAAGCCAAGGTTCAAGTCAGCCTGGTTTCTTCCTTTACCTGAGATGCCCATTTCTGTGCAGTGGTCACTGCTTCCAGGCCAGGTACAAGCTTGGAACCTGCACAGCACGACTGCTTCCCTTTCTCCAATTTTAGCTGCTGTAAAAACGTATAACCCTGGTCACCCTCTAACCTGAAACAAGCTATGTTTCAGTAGGGAGCTATACTACTTACTCAGATGGCCAGGGGCAGAGCCACACCTTGGCACTGGAAAGTAGATGTATCGAAAATAAAGCCAGAGACCAGGCTGCTCCACTTTCAATTCTGGCCATCAAGGAGGCATATTCTCACACAGAATTCCATGGATGGGGTATGTGTGCATGAGATAGGAGAGAGCTGTCTGTGCCTATGTGGTTTGACTCATTGCTATCATAATAGAACTTTCCCTACGCTGAGCATGTATTGAACTGCCAGGCATACATCTAGACACTTGGCTCATATGAACCCATTTGGTTCCACAACAAGGTAGGCATAACTTTTCTCATCTCATAAATAATGCAGTTGGGCCTCAGAGGGGTTAAGAGTCATGCTCAAGATCCCAAACCTAGTAAGATACCCGATGAGGATTTAAACAGAGGCATATGCTAAACTTTTGCTCTTGCCACCAGCCCAGAGAATTCCAAGATACCAGGACAGATGCAGGGATTTTGAAGCAGCTGGTGCTGTGTTTACGACGCTTACTTGGGACTGGATACGTGGCATGGCTATGGGGCCTCGCTCCACTCCTTCACTATATTGTCTGGTATTTAATCTTGTCCCCTAACCTTAAATGTCACCAGATATACCATGAACTGATGGAGCTCACTGCCTTTTGAGAACCCCTGCTAAAGTGATGAAGAGTTAAGTTTAAGCATGTTATCAGATGGTTTCGCCAAAAGGAAATGAAAGCAGCGACAGATGGCTCATTAGGCAATGTCAGGAGGAAAGCAGGGTGCAGCAAAGATTCTGCATGGCTGGGAAGCCGCCGGCCCAACCAGCGGAGGCAGGGGTATTGAGTCCAACTCACAGGAGCCAGTCCACAGCGATAATGAGGGTGACATCCTCAGCAGGTAGGCCTACCGCACTCAGCACGATCACCATGGTCACCAGGCCAGCCTGGGGCACGCCAGCAGCTCCAATGCTGGCAGCTGTGGCTGTGACACTGTAGCCAAAACACAATGGCAGGAAAGGGTTAGACCTCTCATTCTCCCAGAAAGGCCTCAGGCCTGAAACAGGCTCCGTGGCTGTTACTGTTCTGTTCCTATAGTGGACAGCTAGAACTTATTTGTTAACCAGTTCTGACTCATGTGTATATATCTATCTGCCTACAATCCATCCATCATATATAAATATATATTTTATCATTATGTCTCACACACACATATATAAAATATGATGGGAGCTACTGGGGCTTCAGAGGAGCAGGATGTCATGGCAGCAGAAGAGCATCTGGCAGATCACCCTAAAGCAAGGAAGTATAGAACCACAGCAGTAAGTCTGCGGCTGACTTACTCAGGATGGTCGGAATTTACTAAGAGGAGTTTTTGTGCAAGGCTTTATCTACCTATCCAATGCCCCCCTCTGAAGCGTCAGATCCCTCTCACGGGTGGCCTTCCTCCTTCAGTCTCTGCTGCTTGATCATTTACAGAGCCCTCAGTACGTGCCAGGGTCTTCTGCTGCTGGAAAGGTGAGTAGAGGGACCCTGGAGTATCTGATGGTCAAGGATGCCTGAGGTGACGGCAGAGGATGGAGCCGTGGTTAAATAGCTTTTATGTCATTTTCCGATACAACAAGACTCTCGCCTTCTCCAAGAACAGCTGCTCAGGGCATTGAATTGAGACACTGTGACTCCATCCAAGGTACAAGCATTCCTGACGTCATTCCAGCAGATGCACTTTGTGCAAAAGGAGAGTTCTGGACGCCAGGGTAGGTAGCCAGAGGAACTTCATTTCCATGTGTTGGGCAAGCTCCCCCTTGAGCACACAGAATAAGGCACAGGGAATTTTTCTCCTGGCAATGTGCAGTCTCTCACCAGCAGTATGTTTATTTTAATTGGGTCATTCTGGAGAAATGAAGGCTCCCAGGGTCCTGAAAGGCCTTTGAACTGAATGAGCAGGCAGGGACACTCACAGTGCTTTCTGGGACTGTGGCCTCACCCTCAGGCTAAAGTGCCTTTCCCGGATGCGGGTAGGCTGAAAGGCAATGGTGCAGAAACTGATGATCAACTAGCTGAAGCCTGGCTCTAGCGGCAAATGCAGATCCCTCTGGGTCCCAAAGGTCTCCGAATTCTCAGAAAACAGATTCTGCTGCCCGTTTATCTGCCTGTCGCTGTGTTCTAGAGGCTGCTCATGGGTCAAACGCCAGCCAGGTTTTTTGCCTAGTATGTGTTCCTTTAGTGGCTATGGCTACCCGTTTACAGTAACTTAAAGAGTTCTAGAGCTGTACCAACATCTCTACGAGTTTTAGGCTTACATCATCCATCAGGGCTGTCCTTCCTAAGACCTCTTTGGAAAAAATCCAACTTTATTTCAATGCTGGTTGAAAAAAAATTAAATAATGCATCAGTGAATTTTCTTTGTCAGAATAGATATGTGCCCAAGCTCATTGATCCCCATTGGAAGCCTCAACATGTCATGGTTAGCCATGTCCTTACAAGCTTGAAGCTGGGCTTCAGAATCCATTCAGCCTGCTCTTAAGCCTTGACCTTGCTCACAAAACTTCTGTCATTTGATGGGCTTTGGTGTGACATTCAGAATATTGTATCTTCAGATAAGGGGAAATATGTAAAAACCTATTTATCTGTTCTGACACATCCTGCTTCAGCAAAGGCTTTCCAGCTTCTGACATACAAGGTTCTCTCTCTCCTAGCATGCAGGCGCAGTGGGATTGGAGCTGGGCTGTGACGTAGTGTGGACACAGGTTTCAGAGTTAGACACATCTGGCTACGTTCCTGGTTCTGCCAATGTATGCTGAGCGTTTTCTTCAGCAAGGGGTTTCTCTGAATCTCAACTCCTTGCCTGGATTTGGGAGGTTGGATGTCTGCATGGATTTTATGTAGACGGAGCTCTGTAATGATCAGGATGGTACCTGGGCAACGAACTGAAAATCTGCCACTTTGGCTTTTCTGCTAGGGTTAGTACCCACGGCATTCTGAGTGCAGCCGTCACTACTCACGGCTGGCTGAGCATCCTTGAGGGACCAGGAGTCCAGCGCTGCCTGGTAGGCAGGCAGACAACAAAGAAGCACTAGGTTGGTTAATGTACTTTCCCATAAACATTTAATATGGTTGACTTCCTTCTCCCTCTTTAAGAAAAAGACTTGATGTCTGTCTCGCTGGAAGGGACGATCTGCTACTGACTTCTAAATAGAGGGAAGGGCTCTGATGGTGGGAACCAGTCAGCTTTTCTTTCTTTGTCTTAATTAACCAATTCATGGCAACAGCCCAAACCAGCCAATGCTGAGGGGAAGAGGGAACTAATCCCACCCTCAAACATGTGAAAGTTTTGGTTGTGTCAGGAAAACTCAGATTCTAGCTTCTGAATCCTCTTTCCTACTGGGGAGCCTGTCTTTTTGTGTGCCTTGGTGTGGGGCGTGTGTGTGTGTGTGTGTGTGTGTGTGTGTGTGTGTGTGTGTGTGTGTGTGTGTGTTTGCTTTCAATAAAGCCTGGCTGAGTGCTGAGACCTTGCTTGTCCTGTCTTTTTATGATTTAAACCAGCAGAGAACATGACCCTGTTCCTGCAGCCTTCGTCAGCCTCACCACGATGACATCAGTACCTAGTCTGGAAATCCAATGGGCTAGTGGCTACAAAATGCCGTCCTAGGAAACAACAATGCCATTTCTACCACCTCCTCAGTATTCATTTGCCTTGGGTTCTTTTTGGCATCAGACACTGAACCATTTTAATCCTTAAAAATAAACCACTTGTCTCTAGGTTTCCACAATGCTCCTGGCTTCCTCCCACCGCCCATTCTGTCCTCTCTCCCTTGTCTTTTCTTCCTCCTATCTACCTCTAATAGAATTTTCTGAGACTTTGCCCTCAGTTTCCTCTTCTCTACAAACTCTTCCTGAATAATGTCACCTATTCCTAACATTTACTGGGGACTCACCGTGTAGCCATCAAGACTTCTTAAACATCCTCTTGACATGTTTGAATAAATCGTAGGCAGTATTATCTCTCCACTTATAGATGAGAAAACAGTGCTTGGAGAACTCAGACAGCTTGCCCAGAGTTATGGTTATAACTGTCACAGGGTTACTGATTCAGACACAGACTCCTGACTTGTCACCTATGGGTCCTATGGCCACTGTTAAGTGGCTGACCCTGACTTCTGGTTCAGATCTATATTCTCAATCATATCTACATTCGAAATTTTAAAAAATTTCTGATGTTTTAATTTTTCATTTTCTTTTTGGTTTTTTGAGACAGGGTTTCCCTGTATAGCTCTGGCTGTCCTAAAACTTCCTCTGTAGACCAGGCTGGCCTCAAACTCAGAGATCCACCTGCCTCTGCCTCCTGAATGCTGGGATTAAAGGCAAGCACCACCACTGCCTGGTTTAATTAATTATTATTATTATTGTGTTGTATATGTGTTTGTACATACACATGTGAATAACTGAATATGAGTGCAGGCATCTATGTAGGGCAGAGACACGGGATCCCCTAGAACTGAATTTCTAGCAGTTTTGAGCTACTAACTTCTTGGGTCCCCTGGAAGGGCAGTTCTTTAACTACTGAGTTATCACTCCAGTCACCTAGAATTCTTTTTTATTTTTTATTATTTATTTGTTTGTTTTTTGATTTTTTGAGACAGGGTTTCTCTGTAGCTTTGGAGCCTGTCCTGGAACTAGCTCTTGTAGACCAGCCTGGTCTCGAACTTACAGAGATCCACCTGCCATTGCCTCCTGAGTGCTGGGATTAAAGGTGTGCACCACCACTGCCTGGCAAGCCCCTAGAATTCTTAAAGGCATCCAAATTCAAATTCAAACTACCCATCTCAGCCTTTTCCTGTCCCTTAGGCCAAATCCAAATGGTGGCTCTTTGATGGACTAACTCAGAGGTGTGCCCGGTGTATTTCTTGATATAGGCTGTTTAGCGACTTGCTGATCTAGTTTGTAATCCCTGCTCCCAAGCTTCCCATCCTACTACTAATTATCTCTTTAAAATGCAAGTCTATTCATGATATGATAAACCTGTATACTAGATCCTCTATGGCCAAAGAATCTGGATTCTGATTAGACTGTGAGATACTTCCGCTGTTCTGAGTTCTTAGCTTTTGTCTTTTTCCTGCTAAGTTCTTATTCCTCATCTAAGATTCACTTGTACTTGCCAACCCTCTAGGAATCCTTCCATCCTTTTCCCAGGTACAGTTGATCCTTCCTAACTGGGGCCAGCCAGGCAATTTTCCATGAGAGTCCTACATATCCAGCGTTTATTTGGGTATCTTTTAACCACCCACCAGGGACTTCTGTTAGAACAGGAGCAGATACTTATTTAACCTTGAGTCCTGGGTGTCTAATCTGTGTCTGGCACTGTCTGGCACCTACAGGTAACACTAAGCTGAACAGAGAGATGCTTCAGCTACCCAAATCCTGAAACAGGAACTGCATGTCCCATGAGTGTACCCCTTGTCTTCATCTTGGGCAGGGAATTATAGACCAATAGAACATCTCATCTCCGGCTCCTTCTTGGTCTGTCTTCCCGGAGCATGGTTACTTGAGGCAGTCCAAGCAGCAGAATCAGAGTCAGACTGTGCCTCACCTGATGGTGATGATCTGCCCAATGGTCAAGTCCAAGCCATTCAACTGTGCAATGAACACAGCTGCCACGGCTTCATAGAGCGCAGTGCCGTCCATGTTGATGGTGGCACCAACAGGCAGCACGAATCTTGTGATCCTCTTGTCCACCTGGTTCTTCTCCTCTGCACAGCGGAAAGTAACCGGTAGGGCTGCTGAACTGTGGGATCAAGGGAAAAGAATTTAGGTCTAAAAATGCCAGGCCTCAGTCTCTACCCAAAAAGAATCACTGTGTTCTAAAAAGTGAATCAAGATCCCCAAAGCACGCTGGCAATTAAAAAAAAAATCTTATTTTTATGTGTATGGGTGTTTTGCCTAAATGCATGTCTTTGTGTCTGGTGCCCTTGTAGGTGGGAAGAGGGTCTTGTAACTCCTGGAACTGGAGCTACAGATATTTGTGAGCCACTCTGTGGGTAGTGGGTCTTGAACCCAGGTCCTCTCCAGCCTTTATGCTGGTATTTCTGGTCAGTCCAGGAATCGGAAGGTGCTGTGCCTACCATGACCTCTAGTTACACCAGAATATTTTCTGGGCACCAGGCCACTGCAAGAAGTATAGGAAGTATTCAAAAGGGTGGAGAAATACATTCAAGGAGATGGACAGAGAATACAGGCACCATCTCTCAAAGGTGTCTATCCAAACCAGAAGCTGGAGTCATCTTCACCAAGTGACAAAAGCTGACGAAGCATCGTCTAGAGGCTCCTCCAAGACACTCTTCTAGTTACCTGGAAGATATCATGAGAGCTGTCAGGAGAGCCTGTGCCATGCCCAGCGCAAATCGGAAAGGGTTCTTCCGCACAACTATGAAATAGATCAGTGGCAGTACTACAATGGAGTGGATTGCAAGCCTGCAGACAAGAGGGAGAAAGTCTTAATACCACTTCCTCAGACCTGAGCCTGGTTTTCAATCCGATTTTAAAATGATGACATCTTTAAACTTTCATAAAGACCCAATGAGATGGGGATGCTGACAGCGAAACCATGTCCCCATTCCACAGCTGGGGATGTCAAGGCTAGATCAGCAAATGAGACCCTTTGTCACATTTATCAGCGAATCGTATAGCTGAATAGATTTCCAAGCTCACTGACGGTCAAATCATCTCCATCTCTGTAGTCGACAATTCCGGCTCCGTGTGCAGTGATGTTCCTCTCTGCTGTCCTCCACAGAATTCATTCTCCCTCCTTTCTGTCTCTCCCCATGGAATTTTTAAGCCCCCCTTAAACCTCAGGTAATTGTTCTTCCTTTCCACACCTTTCCTGGCTGAGCTGATTCTCCCTTCAAGGTCACATTTGTACCCAACCATGTTACCTCGTTATAGCTTTCATCACAGCCCACCCACGGGACTCGGCTTGGGAACGGTGTCTACTATCTAAGAGGGAAGTCAGAGTTGCAATAAAGAGAAACTTATACTTTATGTCTGGCCCTCATTTCTTTGCTATTCCTGCCTTCCCAAAGTGCCTCACATAAGAATCTACAGGTTAATCTAAATGGGGCTGACTAAACAAGACCCGCTAGCAGATGGTATGGACATGTAAGTGGCAAGCTGGCAGTTCAGTTAGACAAGATCGAATCATAAGCAGTGATTACTACAAACAGGAACCTTGAGGGTCTGAGGAGAGAGTCCTCTTAGTCCAGAGAATCATGAGATCTTAGCCATAATGTTTAGTTGTCTGTCAGAAACACAAATAGAGCAAGAGACGAGAACTCAACAGAACCCCATTATGAAAGGACTTATTATCCCAGACCTCAGCCACATCAGCATCCCCCTCCTCCGGAATTGCCTATCTCAGCAGCTCCAGTGCAGGGCTGTAGAAGGTAGAAACCCCACCTCTCTGATCTCTGTGGTCTACCAGTTCAACTCTGACCTTCACACGGTAGGACCAGGCTGCTTCTGTACGGCTGAAAAGCTGTGTTTCCGGCCCACTGGGTTACCAACTAATACTGTGTTGTGGGAACTCGGCAGTGTAGCCAGGGTCTGAGAGGGAAGCTGATGGCTCAAACAGGGGTTTTAGCCCATGGAAAGCAAAGCAATGTCAGCTTCTCATTTTCTTGCTCCACATTTCTCAGTAGGTAGGACCGTTTGTTCTGTCCTTGGCTGGGTGTTTGGTGGCACCATCCATAACCTACAATATCTCTTCTGAAGGAGTCACCAGCTGCCTCCTGAGAAATATGCAAGGGACTCAACCCTGTCACCTTCCTATTTGTTTGATGGCTTCTAAAAGGGTCTCAAACACTTACTAAATAGCCTGATAGTCTCCCCAGAACCCTGACACCCTGGTGATACAAGTCACAGCAGTAGCTACCAGCCCAGCAAGAACATCAGAACCAAAACCAGATGGAATTTATTTAGGTCCTTCTAATTTCTTTCAGCCTTGGGGTATGTGGGAGGCATTCTTTCTGGCTTGATTAGTTTACATTCTAAAGGAAGTAAGGGGCCAGAAGCCAGCCCCAAGAGCCTACAAATGAGTTCTCTTGTTTTAAACCCAACCAACAGAGACAATGGCAAAGTCTGATCCAAGCTGTTCTGTCAGGAGCTGGCAATTAGCACAGCATGATCCACCTACAATACAGCTGTTAAAGGGCAACCTTGATGCTCTCTTAGCTCCACACCCCATCTTCCCCCCTTACACACACACACACACACACACACACACACACACACACACACACACACACGGGAGAAAAGCCATCTAACCAGCTACACCCTGGCCTTTCTATAGCAGTCCCAGTACATCTGTAGGGAATTGTTTCTTCTCTCCAGTCAGACGTACCCACTCAGGACAGTGGCCATGTAAAGGCCCAACTTGCGGAATATTTCCCAGTCTTCAACTTCAATGATCTTCCCAGCAATTAGGAACAAAATGCCAATGGGCATGTAACTAGGAAGCAAGCACAAGAAAGACACAACTGAGTCATCAGAGCGTTTCTCAGACAGGTTGCTGGGAGGGCGGGAACAAGCCAGTGCACATGCTCACTCCATTGGGAGGCCAACAATCAGGAAGCCAAGCGCTCAGCTTTGCGTCCAGCATGCATGACTGTCCTCAAGTGTCTGCGTGCTCTCTTCATTCTGCTCACCCCAAATGAAGGGCAGCTGGTAAGAAAGTGTGCTACAAAAGCACAGTCAGTGCACACACACCCTAGTGACGATCATATCCGCTCATCACATATGAGCGAAATCTTTCCAGCTATGATCGTCTTGCTTCTCAGATGTCATCAGTAGAGGCAATAGCAACAGCAGTGTGACCACAATGGCTCCATGAGGAGCTCTATCTCACTGGCATCATTCCCCTAGCCCTGGGGTAGGTTTTACTCTCTTTATCTAACAGGCAATGAAGCTGAGGTTTTAGTGGGATTAAGTGACTTCCTTGGCTGTTACCACCGGATTATTTTGCTTTCACTTTCTACCATTTGGATTATAAAACGTTAAACCAATTCCACACAAGCTAGGGCAGAGAGAACTGGCCCAGGAAAGCTGAACTTTTGGGCATCTCAGAGGCAGGACAGACAGGTGGTATCACTGTATGCCGGAAGACAGTTTTTTTTGTACAGATGTGGTGATGCCCAAGCTAGCACACTTGTGATATTTTGAATTTCAATTCTGCACAGGGCCTAAAAAGAAGAGCACCTTGTTTTCATACACCCCAGGAACTTTCTCAGATCCCTTCTGACAGGAATACTGGGTAGCTCCAGGCCTGAGGTAAGAGACAATGGCTGTCAGACTTTCAGGGCTAGACCAATTCCCGAGGAAAGTGTGAAGTTAGCTAATACTCCAATCTTGATCTTAAATGTCTGCCTTCTCTAGGAAGGCTGAGGAATGGGAGCCTCTTCCTCCCAGCTCCGAGAAGGTGTCATCAGGGGAAGCAAACCCGTGTCAGTCGGCTCACCACATGATGATCTGTACGATTTTCATGGTTGCGTCACTCAATGCGTTGAAGAAATCCACCAGAATCTGCCCCTTTTCTCCCATCTTTCCAATGACAAGTCCAAAGACGAGGCAAAAGATAATCAAGCCGAGGACATTGATGCCATCTGAGTACTGGCCCACGATTTTGTATTCCTTTGTCTTGTTCTGTGGATCAAAACCATGAGAATCCACTGAAGCATTCTGGGAACCAGAGGTATAATGACAATGAGGAAGCCTACACATGAAATGCTCTGTCCCCGCCACTGAAGTTTAAGGGGTTGTTTCTCTCTTTTTAACAAGCCTATCTGTGAAGATGTCTTTTGAAAAATTCCAGTGCTGAATGTTGTGAATTTTTATGAATTTTAGGATCAGGGCTTTTTTCAGGGTTAACCACTAACCACATTTGGAGACTTCTTTTTAAAAGGTAGAAATTAATAATGCAAGAACTACACGGTGTTTACCAGCATGAGCATTTGGAGGACATTACACCATCTGTTCCTTCCTGAGAATGAAGCCGAGGGACATTCATCACTGCCTTCAGTCTGAGGTGACCGGTGGGATTTTAAAGGCATAAAAACTAGCCAGACATCTGATGCTATGAATCACTTCTTCATTCTGAGCAAAAGATAGCATGCGGTTTACTAACAGACAACATAATCTGTGTGGGGCAGACCAGGACTATAAAGAATTGTGCTGATGAGCCACTGGGGTACCTGTCATCTCTTATTCACAACAGAATAAATGTTTATGGTGCAGCTAGAATGTTCCAACGGCATAGGCTATGGTGCAAGGTCTTAAAATGTCACTGGAGAGACAGGATGAGCTGTAAGAAACCTGAGCCAAGGCTGAGATGGTGTTTGTATCTTAACTGCACAGCCATAGTATGAGTTACAAGAGTCACACAGAAACTAGGACATGAATGCTGTCTGTGAGGTTAGGGAAAGCTAGGTGAGGCATGGGTACCTGTCTTAGTTAGGGTTTCTATTACTGTGAAGAAACATCTTGACCACCACAGATCTGATAAAGGACATCATTTCATTGAGGTGGCAGCTTACAGGTTCAGAGGTTTAGTCCATTATCATCATGGTGGGACATGGAGGTGTGCAGGCAGACATGGTGCTGGAACTGAGAGTCCTACATCTTGATTGACAAGCACATGAACTGAGTCACTGGGTGTGGCTTGAGCATATATGAGACTTCAAAGCCAGCCTCCACAGTGAGTCACTTCCTTCAACAAGGCCACACCCACTGAAACAAAGCCACACCTCCTAATAGTGCCACTCTCTTTGTGGGACATTTTCTTTCAGGCCATCACAGTACCCAAGAGACAGAGCATATTTAGGAAAGATGGATGCCATAGGCCGAAGGTGTGATACACCTGGCTTCTGTAGCCTGCTCTAATAATTCTCCCTCATCCTTTATGGCCTGCAAAGCTCCCAAAGCACCCTGGTTTCTCTGATGATGGCATTCATCACTCATTGCCCGGGGATGTGACAAATCTGTCATATGTCACATGAGAGCATATCTGTTCTTCCACTATCCTCTTAGTGTGCAGCAGCAACTCCAATATGGAGGGTGCTAACTGTGAAATATTATGAAAAGTCAGGAATAAGGAACAAGCAAAGGGTGGAGAAGGGAGCCCCACCCTCACTGTGGGAGGCATGCAGAAGCTGGGCCACAGAAGGCCCATGGCCGTAGCTGGGAGAAATGAAGGCTTTTTGCAGTAGGAAGCAGAGAGCCAACAATGGTTACTGAATTTAAATTATATTTATTCACTTAGTTGTTTCTTTTGTGTGTGTGTGTTTATGCTATGTATGTGGGGATTCCCATGGAGACTAGGAGAAGGTATCAGATCCCCTGGAGCTGGAGTACAGATAGTTGTGAGCTACCCAATGTAGGTGCTGGGAATTGAACCCAGGTCCTCTGGAACAGCAGCAAGTGCTTATAACCACTGAGACATCTCTCCAGGCCCCTACTTATTTATTTAGACAGAGACCCACTTGGTAGCCAGGGTGACCCTTACCCTCTTGAGTTCTAGGCTTTCAAGCATGCACCATCATATCCAGCTTCAATTTAACTACTAAGTTGCCTGAATATTCTTCTCCTTAAATCTCCCTCCTCCCCTCCCAATTTCTTTCTCCCACTTTAAACCCAAAACAAATACTTCCTTCGGGGCTACTATGAAGTCTACTATACTTTAGAAGTCTACCATGGGCTTACAAAGTGTCACTTCACGCCCACAAATTGGATTCCCCAATCCTGAAACCTCAATAGCTCTCAAAGCCTAGTGATCGTCTTGATAACTTTATGGTCTACTCTGATGACGAAAATCTGTTCTGAATGGAGATGAGGCCATTGTGTTTCTTACATGGCAGAACAGGCATGAGTTGGTTGCATTCCGGAGTGGTGCTGGATACCACATAGAGAACCTGGCACACATGCCATGAGGTGCTTCTGAAGTTCAAGATGATATGGACTCAGATTCACAGACAGGGGAGAGAGATTGAGACAAGGAGCCAGGGGCCTGTATTCTATGTTTATAGCCTTGCAAACCTAAAACAGACTCCAAAGTACCCAGATGTAGGGAGTGGCCAAGGTAAGGTGACAAGCTTCATCATCATCTCTATGAATAGTTGATGCTTTTTATTCCTGGTAGTCATCTTCTATAAAGTCCCCACAGTCACCATGTTAGTACTCCACAGAGAAATACAGGAGTCTTGTTACATCGTTTATATCAAACAATTAGTGCATGACTGTTTAATGCGCATTTCTGTTTAGAGATGTCTGGTTTTCTATATGTTGATTCATTAGCATGGAATTCACAGCTAACAGGACTGTACTCGTGCCTGAAGCTTCTGTAGGACATACATTTTCTCTGCAGAGGGCATCGCTGTGTTCTTGTACTTAGAAACATTATGGAGCATTTTATTACTTTGCTTCTGTCAATTTTATATAGTAAAATCAACAAATAATCAATACATATATGAAAAATGTGTAATATCTTTCACCATCAGGGAAATACAAATTAAAAGTACACTGAGAGTCCATCCTACCCCTGTCAAAACGGCTGTTGATAAGGAAACAAGTGCTGGCAAGGACGCAGAGGTGTTGCAGATATAACCGACCACACCACTCCTGGGTACACACTCAAAGTCCCCACAGCACAGAAATACCTGCACACTGATGTTTATTGCAGCACTAGCCACAACAGCAAATATATGGGCTAGGCACTTACTAACAGATGAACGGAGAGAGGAAATCCATCACCATGTGGTGCACATACACAGTGGAGTTTCATTCATCCATAAAGATGAGTGGAATTGCGTCATTTGCAGGAAGAAGAAGTATAGAGGGAACTGAAACTCAAATATTGCATGTTTTCTCTTCTATATGGACTCCAGATAGAAAAGTCTATAGGACTGGGAGGCAGCTTAGTGGTTAAGTCGCACATACATACAAATACACATGAGAGTAGATGGGGTTCTTACGGAGGACAGAACAGAGAAGTTAATGGCGGTGCAGCGAAGTGCAGAAGAAGTATGTGAGTACCCAAAATTACAGCTGTTACTATCCAAGAGAGAGAGAAACAGGAGAGAGAGAGAGAGAGAGAGAGAGAGAGAGAGAGAGAGAGAGAGAGAGAGAGAGAGAGAG
>JAQHUG010000021.1:5486219-5512525 GCA_028555095.1 Dicrostonyx torquatus
GCACCCTGGGGAAATAGCTCAAGGGCAGAATGTTTGGCAGGCAGAATGTTTGGCATGCAGGAGACCCAAGGTTCAATTCCCTGTCTGCCTAACAACCCACACACATAAAGAGTCAGCGAAAGAGATCTTCAGTGTAATAAAGTGAGATAAAACATATACCAACGTGGATGTATGTTTGTTTATTGAATAAAAGCCAAAATGACAAGCTATACTAGCCTCATCCAACCTCAGGTACTATGGGTGACACAGTTTTGTGCCACTCTTGAGGGACTGCAAAAGGTTTCAGGGCTACAGATACATTAGGAGAAGAGGTAAACTCAGGAACATGGATTCTGTGCACAATAAAACTGAACGTCTTAAAAAAAAACAACAACATCTTTTTCTCTCCTGCCACTCAAGACTGGCACATGCATGCTGGGGAAGGGTAGGGCGGCAGATGGTACCTTAGATATTGTTGTCATGGCGGTGGTGACAGACACCTCTGTCGCGTTCCCCCCTGGATCACTGACAGGGTTCACTTCTTCACGGTTGGTTTTGTACTGCACATTGGAGAAAAACAATTGCACACAAAGTAAAAAGACTTTTTTTCTTTTTAAGCATTCACTTGGGGCTATGCCACAGGGATGTTATTTTGGCCAAGTAACTGTCACCTAAGGGTTCTACTGATGGTGCATCTGCTGCTTCTAGGTTTTGATGATCCTTCCCAGGAGGCACTGGGACTAAAAATGGGATCTGAAAACTCAAATCCCAATAATACCGGAATGTTCTCCCCCTTTTATGATAGGGGAAAGTGAGGGAAGAAGCATCACAAGAGGAAGCAGGTTTTATCTGTAGGTATATTCACAGACAGGGAGAGTCCTGTCAATCATTTTTGTTTGTATAAACTGATCTTCTTTAATCTGGAAAAATAACCTTAGCACTTTGATAAAAATAATCGTGGTGACTAATAAGTTCCGAGAAAGGTGTAACTGGGTGGTTGTGTCCAAATCAACAGTTCCTCCAGGGCTGTGCTGTGAGATTCCTGTTGAATTTCTCCCTTTAGCCAGTCCTGTTCGGTTCTGTGAGGCTTCAATCATGGTGGACTGTGAAAAAGCTACTATATTATGATGCTAAGAAGAACTGTCCCCCAGGCAGAATCTCTGCCAACTCCAAACCCTCCAAACAACCAGTGGAGCTGAGCTGCAAAGGCACCCTGTAAACAGAGGTGGCTCTGTTCCTGATGGGAACTTCAGGATAGCAATGCAAATGCCACTTTTGTTGGTATATATAGAGGTCTCTGTTCATGTAATTTATGTAAATGAATACAGCAGTCTGTGATCGACTAAGCTGTCTTAAGGAGCCCAGCTAAACAGAAAGGGATTTTCAGTGGGGGTGAAGACAGTGGTAAACATTCATGACTTGGCTGCAGAGCTCCAGTAATAGACACCTAATGATGTTAAGATAAAGTCCACCCAGAACTGCGGGTTAGACACCGATGGACTCCATGAAAGGGATGGAAAGGAAGAGATGGACAGCTCTTCTGTCCACTGCACTGCATCTGCAGGAAGTCCAAGTTCTTTACAAACATAACATGGCTTTCCAAAACACAGACAAATAAAATGGAACATGTCGGCAAATTCTTGCTTTTCTCTATGTGAGGGGAAGAGCATACGTGAGAAGAGAGCTGTCAATCATGACATGCATCTGACTACAGTCCTAAAGACAGGAGTCACCTGAAATCCCATCATCCACAGGTGAACTTTCTGCTCTCAAATTTTGATGGGCTAATTTTATTTCTTATGTCGTTGGAGAAAATGAAGTCTCAGTGGGTCATGGGGACAGAGGGGTAACTCAAAAGCAAACCCATGAATGTTACCTGCTGGAAACAGGCTTGAACCAGGTTCTCAGGGAACATGTTCCTGTTGGAGACATGAAGAACACGATTATATCAGGGAAACATATTTTGGTCGTTGAACTGTATGTCAACAGAATTGAGAATAATATAGGAAGGATATTCCAGTTTCTCTTCTGGGTTCTGCTTAGCATAGTACCCCTTGCTGAGTCTCTCCCAGCCAACCGCCACTTAACGGATTCTTTAAGTGTCACCCTTGCTGTTCTTGGGGACATGCTGCACAGGCAGATGGATACACAGAGCCGAGGCAGCTGTTTGATTTTCTGTATCTTTCCATTTTTATAACAATCTGTTGTATTTGCCAGTTGCAAATTCTATCATAATTACTGAATTAAATACATAAACCAGTGAAAAATGGGTGTGAAAAAAACCTGTATGGATCCTATAAACAGCTATGTTTCATGCCTTGGAGACTCAGGAAATCCAAGTGACTATTTTCTCAGATGAGTTAGGTATGGTAGGACAGTTGAAGCATAAGGAGAAAACTAAGGACTTAAATGCTTGGCTTTCTTGGCAATTTCTCATGATTTGGTTGCTCCACTCTATGAACAGAACCTAGTGATTCTAACAATTGGTTTATAAGTTAAAAACTTCAGCAGAAATCATATGAAATTACAGTAGATGGTCACAAATAGAGACAATCATGGTCCTACATCGTCAAACTGCTCAACATGTACATAGTCTGTAACTTCTACATTTGTTCTGCTTGAGTTGGTACTGTCAACTCATTAGTTTGTTTGTGGCACTGACCATTTTAGAAAAGAGGGTCTCTCTGTGCAATTAAAACCATGCATTTCTCCAAGTAACCTCCAGAGCTGACCACACAGTTCTGCCCAGCATCTTTATGTAACAAGGATATTTCCTGCATATCTGTCCATGCTAAGTCCTCAGACAGGGGCCCGTTCTATCCATTGCTTTCTGAACCATGCTTGGCAAGTAGAAATTTACAGAAAAATGAAGATACATATTAATTAAAAATGTTAAAATATTGAATTGGGGAATGGTTTAGTGGGTAAAGTACTTGCTGCATGAGCTTAAGGATCTGAGTTCAAATTCCCAGAACTCATGTAAACCTTGGCACCATAGTACATATTAATAATCTCAGTGCTTATACGGTAAAAATGGAGGCAGGTACGGGGGAATCTGCAGAAGTTCAAGGGCTAGCTGTCCTAGCATGTACAGCACAGAAGCCAACAACAAGACCCTCACTCAAATAAGGTAGAAGGAAAGGGTCAACCACTGATGTTGTCTTCTGACCTCCACATATGTGCACCATACAGACATCATTTAATATGCACCTAAAATGCTAAGACATCGGAGCATTCAATCACTCACAGGGCCTTGTGCAACTATACAGACGACCCACCGAGGAAATCACCCACTGGCAAGACTCACCTGATCAGGTCCAACATGGCATCCACTGTGCTGACTTCAGGGCTTTCGCCTGTCCTGTCGATTTCACTCACTTGTTGAGTGACACCAGGCTTGATGCTCACAACCAGCACGATACCTATAGCCAAGGACAGTATTCAAACAGAGTTAAAACCTTCCAGGGCAGCTGGTATCCTGGGGCGGCCCTTAGAGAACCAGGTGACATGGTGGTCAAGGCAATACTGTGACACGGAGGGCCCCAAGTTTCCAAGGAAATGCTAAGCCCTAATTACCACTCCCCCTTCCCCCAGAAGCCAGTGAGTGCATGCAGAAAAGAAGTTTTCGTGAACTGCTTTTGAAGACTAGGTCCAGTCTTCCTCCTGTTCTTCTGTCTATAATATCAGCCACAGAAGGCTTTGAAGCAAAGGCACACCATTTGTTTGATGTCTTTCTGTTATTTCTACCTGCGGATACACGGCAACCTTTCCGGAACTGTCTTCTAGTAATGTTCTATTACTTCTAGTAATGATAATTAACTCCAGATTAATTATCTGGCTTAAAATTATATAGACTCTTGGCCTTACTTCTTTCTCCCCAGTGATACCAACAGAGCACAGAAATGTCACTTCCTTAATGTTTTTTTACCAGAGACTTTGATACCCAGAACCACAGTCAAAATTCTGTCTGTAGTACACTTTGTTTACAGAAAAGGTGTTATGCAGACTTGAAGGCAGCAACAGCCCAGGATAATTTTGTACAATATTGCTTTCTGGCTAAAATGTGCTCTTTAAGAAGCCCAATTACTTTTGAACACAAAGTTGCAAATACATGGGAGGAAGAGGGAGTCAGAAAGAAGCATCACCGAGGATCACAGCAATGACGGTGGTGCAGAAGTAATACAGGACAGCACGCAGACCAATCTTTCCAGATACGTTGGAATCCAGGGCAGCAACACCTTGAGGGAGAGGGAGAAAATCACGCCACAGTTAAAAGGTGGATTCCCAGCACTAGGGCCTCAGTAGAGCAGTGGGGTGCACCTCACAGTTTATAAGACATAGCAAACATTTTAAGATTGTAAATGCAGAATTCAGGAGTGGAAGCCGGGGGTGGGAGGCACAAACTCCCTACACTGCCCACTTCCATGGCCATGGCCTCTGGTTTTCTTGGGGTTGGTCATAAAATAGCAGGAGACCCCTTCTGTAGGCAACATACGGACACTGTCAGAACACATATGTAATATCACTTAATAGCAGAGATAAGCTCCCGTTGAAATTCAGTATTGAGGAACCATTTATCTTGATCCAAGTTAACGATCTTATTGTAAGTGACACCAGGCAAACACAGTTCCACTGGTCTCTCTGTCTTTTCTGTCAGAAGGCTCAAACTAAGAAGATAACATCAGTCTATAATTATTAAGGTAATAGATATTAATCACCCCTGCCCACAAACACACTTCATCTCACCAACCATAGTTAACATTCTACTAAAGTTTCTTCTCAGTTTTGTAAGCATAGATAATTTTATAGTTAACATAAAAGTATTAGTCTTCACTGTCACAAACATACCCTAAGGGTAATTTTAATTCATACATAATCATCTTGACACGTGGCTGGATTATAATGTGCTTTTTGGTCCCTTGTTGGATCTTCAGATTGTCTATGAACCTAATACAATCATAAACCATGGTAATTTCATTATCTATCCTAGCATATGTCCCAGCTCTTTTCATGACTTCCAAAATTGTTCCTAAGTGAACAAATGTGTTATACGTGTTTGCTACTATGAGATACCTCAAAAATATAAGGCTGGAAGGACATGAATAATTTCCATGGTGCTGGGAAGTCAAGAGACATAATGGCCACATTGTTAAGTCTACTTTCAACTAGTCTTAGCTACCAATAAATAACGGAATGTTGCCTAGTCCTGAGAGGTTTGTCTGAAGGGATGGCTGTGTTACAGGCAGGAGGCACCTGTCTCTGCTAGAAGCATTTTCCCCAGGGAGGCTTATACAAGTGGAGTCGACTAATGTTCTCTGAGTTTCTGGGAGAGAGACGGGACAGATTGAGAAACTTTGCAGCAGGCTGTCGTTTAGAGATTTCAAATTCTACACTGCCCATTTTCCAAGCTGAGAATCCTATTTTAAGCCAAAGTGTCACCACAGAAAATTATTTTTCATTTTAGCATGAGATGTCCCACCACTGTGTGCAAAGCCTGGAGTTCAGGGCAGCGGGGGGAAGGGAAGAGATTGTCACTAGACAATGCCAAAGGGAAGCCATTGGAGCTGAAGGGCTAGCAGCATGCACAGGTGGCTGTCCATAAAATCCTATCTATTTTCTGAAGTGACTGGAGGACTGCGCTCCTCGTATCTCCTGCTGCATGTCTGAAGGACAGGAGAACTCTAGGAGGATGTCACAGCTGTTCGAGCATGACAGAACAAGTCACTTCTCATCCTAAACACTCTTCTTTGACCCATGGACTGCCTGTCTGGAAGGTAGAATTTAGAGAGAAGGTCTCTGGCCTTCAGTACTCACCCAAGATATTGTTAAGGGTCCATTTACCAACTTCCAGGACAAGACTGAAGTCTAGCCATTTTTTTTTTTTTTGGTGGTGGTGAAAAAATAAGAGTTTGGTGTGCTGAGGAGAACTTATTTTCCTGACAATAAGGCATTCAAAAGTAGCAGTTGCAACAGTAGAAACAACCAAAACACTCAAGAAAGCTGAAGGTCACAATTCAAAAATGAATGAGCTTGTCGTTATGGAAGATGTCACATGTACTTTACAAGAGTTTTGATGTAGTCATGCCTTAAGATTTGTTGTGTACAAGGGATTGAGTTAATTATCACCAGGAAAATTTCCTCCCAAATTGTGCTGTGCTTAAATATACCTAAAATAAGTAACTCTGAGTCAGACTCTCCATGTTTGAAGCAGCATCAGTCACTGAGTCGTACTGAGCCAAATTTCCTTCTTAGCCTCCTGGAACCGACACTCCATGGACCAACTCTTCCTGGAACCGATTCTCCCTGGACTGACACTCCCTGGAACCAACACTCCCTGGGCCTACTCTCCCTGGACGGACATTCTCTGGAACTGACAACTCCCAGGACCAACTCTTCCTGGACCAACTCTCCCTGGACGGATACTCTGCTGGCCATGGTGTTTACAGAGACCCCCATGTGGGGCAAGCTCATCTCTGGTTCCTCCACCTTTCTCTCTGTTTCTTTTTCCCAGGAAATGAAATACCTCTCACCACCATGAATTCAGTGCCTTATTCTCAACTTAAGGACTCAGCTGGCAACAAAAGGCTTCTCAAAACAGGATTCTTGGTGGAAATATCTTAAATCGACATATCTGAGTAGTTGCAGTGCCTGTCTCGGGCTCACCCTTAGGAAGAGCTTTGTTCCCATTTTTCTCCACCTGTCTTGGTCATTAATGTTTCCCAGCTAGACAAAAATTTTCCTAAAATCAACACTCATACTTCTCTATATTATCTACTCTCTCTATCATTTATTCATAAAAATGAGAGGGTACCACAGCCCCCAAGCCCAGGCTTTTGGTAGACTTACAATGTGCCATGGTGGGAGGGTGTTGATGACTACTATAGAGAAGGAGCATAGGGAAAACAGCTATATCCTCAAAACTATTAAGAAACAAAGACAGAATTCAGAGATTATGAAACATCTGTCTGGATATTATAAGTACCTCATATCTGTAGAAGATGCTGATGATGGCAAGAGATATTGTCTTGAGCAATGACTGCATATTGATCACAGATACCCTTTAATCCTCATTTTAATTCAGTGAGGTAGGCATTATTGGCCCATTTTTAGAGAGGATAAATCTTAGGTTCAGATGGGCTTTGCATCATGCCACCAAGCAGTGAAGGGAAGCAGTGGAGCTAGGCTCTCAAGGCAGGTTTGACCCCAAAGACTACATTCTAAAGCCCCATGCACGACACATCAACTTCTGTGTGCTAGGGAATTCCAAAGCAGCCCTGCCCAGCTGACCTTCCTGTGCTATAGAAATTGTATTTACATTGTCCATTGAAGTAGCCTCAAGCTACATATGGCTAGCGAGCATTTGCCAGGTGTCTAAGAGACTGAAGCACTGAATTATAACTTTACTTAATTAAAATTAATCTCTATTCAAATAGCCTTAAGTGACCATATGGACAACACAGCACAATCTCCACACCTTACCAGACTGTTCAGCATGAGGTGGGCACTCAACCATGTCAAGGGAACACACTTAGACTTTAACGCCATTAAGGAAACTCCTTGAACCCTCTCCACCTTCTCATCATAGAGAAGGAAGTAAGTTGCATTCTCTTGCATGCGGTCTCCTGCTACTTCAAGTCCTGAGCATTATTCTTCACTAGCTCAGCAGTGCGGTAAATAAAGTACTCTGAATGTCTGTACTCCAAGCTTTCCACGTGATAGGAAGAGTCACACTTTATAGGTTATCCCCTAGCTACTACGGGTCCACTGTGCAGACACTGAGCAGAGTGAAGCAGGCAGGCTCCTCAGAAAGCTCCTACACACGGTGGCTTGGTGCAGTTCCCGGAGCAGCCAACGAGAATACTTGTCACCAGTAAAGAAGTCCATGAAGTAACTAGTTTAACCTCTCAGTGTCCCTCAAGTTATTTTTTTTGTTTCTTTGTGTTTCAAGATAGGCTTTCTCTGTGTAGCCCTGGTTGTCCTGGAACTTGCTCTGTAGCCTAGGCTGGCTTTGAATTCACAGAGATCTACTTACCTCTACCTCCCGAGTGCTGAGATTAAAGGCAGGTGCCACCACTGCTTGGTTCCTTGACATTTTTACCTCATTACTGTGCACCCACTTCCTCAGAGTTGTTGAGACGTTTATTTTATAATTCCCACTTCCATGAAATTTATTGATTGATTATTGTTAAGACAGCTAACTAGATCTGTGGCAGTTAGAAAGTTCTCCATACTCCTTAATAATGAGATACTTCATGAAGTCCTGGAGCAGGGTCCTCACAGGAGCGGGAGGTGTCACCAGGCAGAGGAGACCAGGACCAACATGATGGAACTAGATGGAAAATGCCTGAGCAAGATCACCATTCATAACCTGGGACAGTTTTGAGGCTGGGATGTGACCTGGAAACAGGGATAGAGCTCAGGGTTGTCCTTAGACATTCATGGCACCTGCTGGCTCTTTATTTTAGGAGAAAGGCATTTTCCTTATTTACCACAGGAGGAGGCTCTGAGGAGTGAGCAGGGATGTTGGCACAGGGCCAGCGGGATAATTATCTGCGCTTTTTATAACAACACTACAAAGGAAGCAGGGTGGGCTAAACAATAGCAGACTCTTTAAAAATAAATATCCGAGGGCCAGAGATTCCTCAGAGCGCTCTTTGATGAGCTCCTGCCCACCTGAGCATGAAGTTTTCGTGACAATCTCTGTACCTTCCAGTCAAGGTGTCAAGACGAACTCTGTCACTCTAGTCAGGCATTTGCTAGCGCTCCAGAGGTCTGAGTGCACATAACATCCAAGCTCAGGGTGACACGGGAGTTAAACCACCGCATGGGTGACTCCAGCTTTGTCACCAGCAGAGAAGTCAGTTGCGCAAAGAGAAAAAAAAGCATGGGTTTTATTCCCAAACTCGATTTACTCATGGGCACGGTCATCTTTAAAAGCCTGTGCATCTCCTTCAAGTTGATTGCAAGGAGCAAGCTGGACAACCTCAGCTTGTACAGCCTGTGAAGATTAGAGCTGCCGTCTGCACCTGTGGCATCAGTGGTCGGTGATGTGTGTCACTGAGCAACAAAGCACACGTGATAAACATTCTCCTATCCGTTTCCCCTCCCTCCATCCTCCATCAAAAGTTTCACACTCCGGTATGATCCTCCAGGGGCACTGAGAATAAAATACTAAACCCTTACACTGGGGATGAGACCCCACAGGCATCTCTCCAGCCTGCATGGGTACCTGCTGGACATAGCACATCACCCAGCCCTCCTCTCTGTGGGACCAAGCTCCTCCTCAAAGCCTTCACTCAAGACCTTCCTCCCCAGCTGTTATTCCCCACTCCTCATCTGGCTTTTAAGTCCTTTCCTTGGGGCAGTTGTTTGAGCACCAGGGGGCCATGCTTGGCATCCTGTGCCTATTGTTTTCCACTTAGAAATAAGAATCAATGAACTCATCAACATTTGCTGTAGCATGAATAGTAAAATCCAGAGATAGATATTGGGGTTCAAGGTGAAAGATCAGAGAAGCAAAGTAGCCAAGTCACTAGAAAGCTCTACGAAAACTTCAGACTGAAAGAGAGTGAGTTCCTGTCTCATCCTGGTGCTGGGGTTAAAGGCGTGCTTGCCCTCTTTGGCTAACTAGTGTGGCCACTGGGATTAAAGGTGAGTGCCACCACTGCCTGGCCTGTATGGCTGACCAGTGTGGCTGCTTTGCACTCTGATTTTCAGGCAAGCTTTATTTATTAAAACACAAATAAAGTATTACTTTAATTTCACTAGACTGTAATTTCTCTCTCTCTCTCTCTCTCTCTCTCTCTCTCTGACAATGTGTGTGAGAGAGTGACTATTTAGCATATTCATGTGTGGTTGTCTACCCCAGCCTTCTGGGAAGCAGAATGTTCTGTCCCAGGTGCTACCCTGTGATTTATGTGATCTCGGGAAAGTGGCTTAATCTTGTTCCAACCTCCGGTTTCCTTATCTCTACAGATGGAGACAAGACCCCGCCCACTTGACTACTTCTTAGGGCTGCAACAAGGAGTAAACAAACATGTTACCATTTTTAAAACTGTGAAATGTTTTCTTTTCATTCTCCAGGGGAAAAACAAGGCTGGGCATAATCTCACTGTGTTAATCTAGGGTACTGGAAATCTCAACTGTCAAGATGAATACTTCTGGGATGTAAAAGGCAGAGGGAGCATGCAGAATGTATTATTCTCCTGTTTGTATGCTTCCTGGGGCATATGTGTTCCTTAAAGACACTCATACAACTGTAGAGCTCCCTTTAGAAAGGGTTGTATCACAGCTCTACACTTCTCTGTGAAGTTAGCAAAACGAACTCTTCCTCAGGTTGATTATAGAAGAGTCATGTAGTCGCTGTCATCTGGTCCAGGTTTTGCCTCAGAGTTGATCAAGAAACAGTGAGTGGGGCAGGGGAGATGGCTCAGTGGCTAAAGGGCTTGCTATCCAAGCATGAGGACTGGAGTTTGGATCCTCAGCACCCACAAGAAAAGCTGGGTGCGGTGGTAGCAGTTTGCTGCCCAGCATCATGTGGGGGATAAAGGGGACCCTGGGAGCTTGCTAGCCAGCCAGCCTAGATAAAATGGCAAGTTCCGGGTTCAGTAGCAGAGTCTGTTTCCAAAAACAGATGTGGAAGAATGATAGAGGAAGACATTGACCTGTGGGCTCCCCATATGCACAGGTGTGCACACCCCTATGACACCCCCCACTGACTGCAGCATGTGCATGCACGCATGTGCACACGCATGCACACAATGCATGGTTCTTTGGCTGTTTGGGTTTTTCCTGTATCACAGAATGTTGGAGCCATTGGTGTTTGGGGTCAGTTGTTCAGAAGATTCCACAAGCTCTTTGCAAGACTTGTTATTCAATGAATGCATTCAATACAGTGTAAAGCATTGGTTCTTATTGAACAAGTTGCCTAAGACCATTGGAAAACAGATATCTGCATTATAATTCATAACCATAGCAAAATTACAGTCATGAAATAGCAATGAAAATAATTTTATGGCTGGGGTCACCACAACATGAGGAACTGTATTAAAGGGTTGCAGCATTAGGAAGGTTGAGAACCACTGCTCTAGAGGATCTGAGTAAGTCAACTGTTCTCTCCCAATGTCCACACGAATGTTTTTACAGCAACAGTTAGCACAGGGGCTCAGGGAGATGATTTTTGCTTCATAACACAACTGTACTTATCCTCCTTTGCAGATCCTATTTCTATACATTTGGTAGCTGAGGCTTCTAGGTAGAACTGGTGAATGTTACAGGCTGTGGACAGAGTCTTTGAATACTGGCTGCATTTCCTGAATGACAGCCTTTGCGCCTTCACACGTGTTTAACTGAATCCTAGTATCAATCATTACAACTTCTGTTGCCAATTCAGGGACCTTCTAGAAACCTCTGACAGATGACAAAAAGCACTAAGATACAGTTTTGACAGTTGAGTACCAGTGATGTATCTGGGGTTCACTGTGAATGGCAGAATCAGTGTTGAAAGTGAGGTGGCATGGCTCCCAGGTCTGACTCTCCTGTTTAGCTGTAACGGGTCCTTCTCCAGGAGGAGTGACCCAGGTGAATGTCATTGTCGTAATTCTCTTCCTGAATGTGCAGGCTTGTCGGAGCCCTTAGTGAATTGTATGAAGTCTTATGTGCATCCTCCCATCTTACTCCCTCCCACCCCAAGTTTCTAGAACTCTGGTTGGTTGAAGTCTTACTTCTGACCTGAGATGCTATGGTTTCTTCCATTCCCTTCTATATTGAATTCCCTTCCCCTCTCCTGATTTCTAGCCTTCCCTCAAAATCCCTTCTTATGTTGCCTCTACTGCCTTATTCCCACAAAACATTGCAATATCCTCTTTCTATTAGGATAGGACTTAGCTTTATAAATTGTGGATATACAATTCACAGAGCCTGGCTCACTGAAGATGGAATTGAATTAATGGTCTCCTAGGACCTATACTTTTAGAACACTGGAGAGTCACTAAAATCTCTATGGTATTTCACCCTCCCTTGGTGTTGGGGAGAGTTTCTTACAGTCAAGCGGAACCTCCTGGCACCAGTGGCATGCCCACTCATGGTTGATACTCTGGGACTCCATGTCTTGAGAAGACGCTGAATTGGGGTCATTTATCAGCCACTTTTCATTTTGTTTACGGGAAGGCTACTGCTTCCTCAGTTCCCTTGGGTTATAGAGCCATGTTAATATAGTCAATCTGCTAGCTTCAAAGCTATGTCCCTGGTGGTCTCCAGAAGATGCCTAAGTCATCTTTATAAAGATACCCCAGCTCATTTCCAATTCCCAAACAAGGCTGGGAGAAGGAAAGGGGGCACTTAAAATGCAGGATGAGCCCACTAGTTCTAGGTGCCATATCTTTGCCTTCTTCAACACAGGGCTCTCAGTCTCTAAACCATCTTGAAATGGTAATTTCATTTAAAAAAACTTGAGTGAAATAACAAACTACTGAAGCTTCAGGAGAGCCATGCATGCTTTCTTCCTGATATTCATATTCAAGCTGTCAGCCACCTGTGTTTACAAACAGGTGACTTCCAGCAGATACCAAGTTGTGCAGTTAAATACGTGCATCTTCAAGTCTTCCTGTCCAGATGAGAACACCCATCTTGGCTATCAGAGGACCTTAGTTCTGGAATTCACCTGCTAGGACTGGTGCCAGGAGGTTCTGCTTGACTGTAAGAAAATCTCCCCCACTCCAAGGAAGGGTGAAATACCGTAGAGATTTTAGTGACTCTCCAGTGTTCTAAGAGGGCTGGAATTCACCCTCTTAAAAGTGTGTTTGCTTTCCTGTTAGTTTTCATGTAGTTGCGGTCAATAAGCATTTATTAATAAAACTGAATGAACCCTGTCTGAGCGAGGTGCATAGCATGGCTCTTTCTGCTGCGTATGAGATTGTTTCCCGCATACTGAAGGCCATAGTAAATGAATATGGATAGCCTTAAAAGAATGTAGACCTTGAGTCTGCTTAGTTTGATGTGTGATGCTTTTTTAAATTTCAAATAAAAAAATAAAGATTATATATAAAAAAGAAAGCCTTCACCAGTCAAAATGACCCGATGAGTCATGTTTTACAAGACTCAATGTAAAAAGTGAGACACTTCTGATTCTTCAAACCGCTTCACCCTACATTCTACAGCACCTTCTGAAGACACTGATTAATATTCTTTTGCTATGCAGGGTCTTATGTAGCCCGAATTAGATTCAAACGCAGTATGTCACTATGCAGCCAAGGCTGGCCTTAAATTTCTAATCCTCCTGTCTCTACCTCCCACACGCTAGGATTACAGGCTTGAGTTACTACACCTGCCTTAAAACCATAAGGTCATAGAAGGCCTCAGTTTTTCTTGGTTAAGAAGTAAGGTGAAAAGAGAGGTTTCCTTTTATGGTGTAAGGCAAACCTGAAACATTTTGCAGCCCTAATGTAGGAGTTAGAGTAACAATCACTTTCTAATCTGTGGCCACATTCTAATCTTCTAAATGGAGAATCTCCACAGATATACGCCCAATCATCCAACCAGTGCTATTGCTTTTGATAAATGGAGGGCAGAGTTTGTACTGATGTCTAGTGTTTGGTGACGTGTCCTGCTCAGGAAATGGACTCAGTCCTGGGATTCACACACATGGCATCAGAGAGACAAGGAGAGAAAGAAGGGTGTTTTCTCAGCTTGGCATAAACTTGGAATGCCCTGAGCCATTCACAAGGGACATTTCCTGACTTGCTCTGCATACTCTTGTATGCTGCCGGCATTTCCAGGAAACAGTTAAACATGAGCTTCTCTCTGATCTGGGGAAGACATACACACTGAAGCCAACATCAATCTGATTCACCCTAACCTGGACATTCTCCAGGATCTACTGGCTGGGTGGAGATCCAACAACCCAGCAGGTACTAGGGCTAAGTACTTCAATGGACTTCACAAGCAAAGACCAACCCTTCAAGACAGCAAAGGAGGCTTTCTCTAAGGTGGATTGGCTCCACATATTACCAAGGACACACTTCCTGGGACAGGAAGTCTGAGTGGTGATGAAGCCTTTCCGCATTAGAATTAGGTGTTGGGCCTGAGGTGAGTCATGTTGGGACACTCTGGTGTGGAGGCAGAAGCTTCTCTACCATCTTCAAAACAAGGTAGCTAAGAAGAAAGGAGTCCTGTTGAGGAGCACAGACCCTGAAGAGCCCTTTCTGGGAGTGACTGAATACTGGTGTCTCAGTTGCTTTTGATTATGCCTAAGTCCTTGGCAACACTTGGTCCTCAATCGCTCTATGGAGAATTGTTGAGACCCTTGATTAGATGGAGGAGTGAAGAGGAACCTTGTCAGGACAGAGGTGTGATGGCAGCCACAACAGACAGCAGGGGGCACAGCTGTGCCTTAAGGAGCACAGCATACCTGGGTGGCAGCTAAGAGCAACCAGGAAGATGTGCCTTGGAATCCCAGAATGGGATGAGAAGGGCTGATCTTTTCTTGTGCTGGTGGTGGGTGGCTCCAGCCATCAGACTGAAGAAATGTGACCCTGATATAAGCTCCTGAGTTGTGGAGACCTACTCCTGGGTTTTCACAGAACCACAGTTCTCAGGCGGCTCCATCATTTCCCCCATGATTTCTCTAGAGGTTTGATAGAACTTAGCTTAGAAACCGAAACTTTCACACATCTCCATCATGGCAGGAAGGTATTCTTGCTTCAGGATGTAAATCATGGTGAGAATTCTGACTTTCTATGACACCCTGTCTCTGGAAATGCTGCCACTATACCATGCTCCCCCTCCTGCAGAGGGCTATGGGGGTATACAGCAGGTGACAACTAGTGTTCAGCAAGCCAGGTGACCAGATGAGTGAGTCCTGAGGGGGGAGGGGGCCACCAGGCAAGGCCGTGGGATTACTGGTTATAGGTAACTGTTTGTCTCTGTAATTTCTCTCGTGAGCCACTTCATGTCTTCCCTAAGAACAGCTTTGGGTGTTTTTCTCGTGAAAATATTCCAACTATTAGGCTCACATATAGCTATGGATGGTCAGGAAGATGATTTCTGTTTAACTGTATAATTTTTATGAATAGAAATAATACTACAATATTTTACATTACTCAGACTGACACAGGATTCTCAGTCACAAAGACAGCCTTTTACACATACAGCTAATTTTAGACTCCAAAACAAATTCAAGACGTGCTTGCCCCAGGAGATGAATGTCTGGTTACCTCTAGAGAAAAATACACAAGGCCATTTCCCCAAGTGTTTTGCTGATTCAAGGTCAGGACAAAAGCAACTTTAGTAGACCTAACTTTCTCAGGAATTGACTTTTTGCACACAGTCCCAGTCTTGGGCTCAAGATTTAGCCAACTGTTTACCATCTGGGCACTCTCACCAACTTAGAGCTATGTGCATGATGAAGCATTACTCACTGGCTGGTCAATGTGACATCTCTAGCCTAAGAGAAACTACATGACTTATCTTGTGTGATGAGAATGGGTTGGACTCTGAAAATGTAACTTACAGTTGTCCAGAGTTTGTCTGTGAGAGGAGCAATGGCAGTGAAGAAGAGACAGCTGCTCTGAACTACATAGAGGGCTGCTGGAATGAGGTGAGCAGAATGTGAGTGTGTGTGTGCACATGTGTACGTGTGTGCATGCATGTGTGTATGTGTGCACGTGTGTGCATGTATGTGTGCATGTGCACATATGTGCGTGCATGTGTATGCACGTGTGCGTGCATGTGCATGGGTACTGCGTGTGTACACGTGCATGTGTGTACGTGTGTGCGTGTGTGTACATGTATGTGCACGTGCATGTGTGTACACGTGCGCATGTGTGCAGTTGTGTGTGTACGTGCATGTGTGTGTGCATGTGCGTGGGTACATGTGTGTGCACTGTGTGTACGCGTGTGCATGTGCATACATGTGTGTGTGCATGTGTGCGTGCTGAGTGAGAGATGAAGCTGAGAGGTGTGAGGGAGGAAGTGGGTGAGTAAAGAGTGAGCAATGATACAGAGGAAGTATGTGTGTGAGTGAATGAGAGAGAGAGAGAGAGCTGTGCTATATAAAGAAACTTTATAAAGAGCTGTGTGAGAGTGTGAAGGAACTGTGTAGCTTTGTAAGTGAGATAAATAGCTGTGGCTATGTGGAGGTATGTAGCTATATGTAAAGAATGTAGCTGTGTGGAGATACATTGATTCTCAGAGAGTATTTTTAAGATGAGTAAAAGAGAAAGTTACCATCAGAAAGTGTATTTCTTTATTTTCCCCCTCAGATAGAATATTTTTCTTAAGAGAGAAGCCCAAGACTTCATATTGTCTAAAAGAGTGCAGGAACTGATTTGAGGATCTTCAACAAGGAGAAAATTCTAAGTTATACTTGCAATGCTTACAGGAGCCAGGCAGGCAATGAGAGAGTACAGAATATGGAATGGTGGTTGGTGACTTTGGCATCCTCAAATGCATTTGTGCCAGCTAAATCAAACAGTTGTCTCTTGTTCCAGGACACTATTGATATGGGGAAACATGGGCCCTCTTTGCATATTTGATTTCTTTTAATGCCAGAAATCTGGGTGTTTATAAGAAATCTTCCACACTTCAAATGCTTTCAATAATTTAAATAAGCAAAGATTATATGAGACAAATAATGATCTTCTGTTTCCACCGCCTCAACCCCTCAGGCTATTAGGCTTGAAAGAAACTGGCAATTTTTTAATCATAACTAAACCCATAAGTAAAAGTAAATAAATGTTCTCTTTAGGTTTCTAATAAGCCAAGAACAGCAAGGCTACTTAACAAAAATGATCCCACGGGGCTCTGGTCTGCCTGGACTTTGGTGCTTGGGAATAAGCAAATGTGACAGCTTTCCAGAGAATGTAGCGGATGACAGTCAATGCTGACACTCTCTTGCCACCTCAATGTCAGACTCAACAGACAGAGCCTTTGCCATAACACTGAGAGTTCTGGAAGGAGGACATGTCAAGGCTCCGAATTGCATAGTTACATAAAACCTTGCATTTTCAAGCTCATAACACTAGTGAGAGACATCATGCCACATTTTATCAAGTGCCAGAATAAAAGTCGGTGTAAGAAGCACAGAAGGTACACAGCAGCATACCAACTCCAGATAAATGTCATTAAAAAAATATGTCAATCTGTACATAAGAATGTTTGGTGCAGTTTGAAGGAACTCTGCATGTTTCATTTTGCCATAATGACCACGCTTCCCAATCCAACTGTGTTGTAAGTGCAGATTTAAACATACTAGCCTTTTAGACTAGGATGCAAACTCTAATTAAACCTTTTCCATAGCTCTTGGCTGCTGACACCATGGCAGGCTTGCAGGGCAGGTACATAACTAGCGCTGAGCTCTGTGGAAGAGGGAGTGGGTGACAAGCCAGGAGGAGAGGCACCCTCAGGACAGCTGCCCAGAAGTTAGTGGGCCTGAGAGCTGAAGCTGGGAACCAAAGGAGCCAGCTACTGAAAATATAATCGAAATTGACAACTGCATTTTTCCTGAGGACATAGTTGACATTTCCATGGCCAAGTATGCATTTGCCATTCTGTGCCCTAGATAGAATTTTATACATAATATGTTTAAAAACGGCATCTTGCTCACAAGACATCACATGCTGAACAAATGAAGGGTTGAGCAGGGGTCAATAGTGCCAGAGGGACAGCGACACAATGAAGCAATGCCACTTTGAGGATCCCATTACACTTCAAATCAAGGGAATGTGCTTTGCAAATGAGCTCTCTCTGTGTGTGTATGTGCACGTGTGTGTGTGTGTGTGTATCCGTATGCATGCCTATATGATACACCTAATGCATTTTTATTTTTCCATATTTAGTAAAGAACAGCCAAGGTTCTCATGGGCTCCTTAAATAATCAGAGAACACAAAGTACCTGTGATCATGCTGGATATAATCAGTGGCAGAATGACAAGCTTCAGCATCCTCATTAGAATTTCTCCAGGAAAAGCAAAGTAGAATTTGTCCAGATTTGAGAGCTCACTGTGTTCACGAACCAAGACTCCTATGACAATGCCTAAGGAAAACGGGGAAGACAGAGAAAACACTTTTAGATCTCTTGCATATAATTTAATGAGAAAGTACTGCAGATCTCTTGCATATAATTTAATGAGAAAGTACTGCAGAATGCAAATTTCAATGGCAAGAAAAGCTGTTTAGATCATCTCTTGCAAATCTATAAAGGTTAGAGTTGCAAAATCCAGAAGGCAGAGAATAGGAAGCACGCATTAAAAAATGTAAAAAAAAAAAAATCCTTCACGTGAAAGATTTTGCTTTAATTTCCTCCTCATTGGGTCTCTATTGTAATGACACATCATCAAAGACAACTATGGGAAAGAAAAGATTCATCATCAGAAGCTCCTTGCCTCTCTTCCTCTCTCTCTCTCTCTCTCTCTCTCTCTCTCTCTCTCTCTCTCTCTCTCTCTCTNGTACTGAACAGCAAGTTCAGGTTTCATGTAGTGATATTTTGTTTGTGTTTTAACAAATAAAGATCGCCTGAAGATCAGAGTGTGGAACTAAACCACTAGAGGCCAGGGAGTGGTGGCACACACCTTTAATTCCAGGACTCAGAAGACAGAGGCAGAGGGATCTCTGTTAGTTCAAGCTATCTTGGGCTACACAAGATGGAATCTGTCTAAAACAGAAACAGAGCTCACACATGGGTGATTCCTGCATTTCGGATCCCACACCTTTAATCTCAGCACTAGGGAGGTGGAGACAGGAGCGGCGCTGGGTGCAGAGAGGAGTATAAGATGGGAGGGGATAGGAGCTCAGTGCAGCTGGAGCAGCAGTGCAGTCTGAAGACGAATCTGAGGTGCAGTCAGAGGACAAAGTCTGGGGTCGGGATCGCTCCTTTGATCTTAGCATTGGTAGAGGTGATAGCTCCCCAGAGGCTGGCCACTCTGCTTCTCTGATCGCTCAGCTTTCGCCCCTTAATATCCAACTCAGGGTTTTTATTATTAAGACAAACTAGAATTTGTGCTACAGTTTTGTGCATGCTCAGTAAGTGCTCTAACACTTACATCCACACCCCCAAATCCATCATCTTTGCAACCCACTATAACTCTTCCCACAGGTCGCCTTATACTGTATCCATAGCAGAGACCTGCTGCATATTTCGTAGTCGTTTATAGTTGTATTTTTCTCACAAGTGCTTTTTACAAAATAAATTTTGGGGACTAGAGAGATGGTTCAATGGTTAAGAACACTTGCTGCTCTTACAGAGGATACAGGTTCAGTTCTTAGTACCCACATGGAGTACTTCACAACCACCTGGAACTTCAGATTCAAGGAAGCTGACTTCATCTCACCACTTTGGACATCTGCACGCATGTGATGCAACACACACACACACACACACACACACACACATATACACACACACATATACACGAGTAAATAAATACATCTTTTAAGAGATAAATTTTTATAATAAATTTACCTGCTTATGCATCTTTTATAATTTTAATGGAAAAAAAATTTCTGCTTTGTTTTTAGACAAGTGTCTCTATATATTCCAGGTGGTTTCAACCTTGAAATCCTCCTGTTTTAGTGCTGAGATTATGGGTATGTGGTACCGCATCTAACTAATTTACTGTCACTTTGACAGGTACCACATTTTAGAGCACCAATATTATCTAATGCTTTTCATTCATTATTCTAGCATGCTTAACTCTATCAAATCAAGAGTCTTTTTTTTAAAAAAAAAAAAGATTGTATTTTATTTTTAATTATATAAATATGTGGGGGGTTACATACATGACTGCAGTATCTGTAGAGGCCAGAAGAGGGCATCAGATCTCAGTAGCTGGAGTTACAGGCTGTTGTAAGCATCCCCAAGTGGGTGTTAAGAATTGAACTTGGGTCCTCTGGAAAAGCACTAAATGTCCTTAACCTCTGGGCCATCTCCCCAGCCTCAAGAGTCCATTTATGAAGTTTCTGATCCCAATTTTCTTATATTTGAACTGTGTAATTATGCAAACAGGAGGATGTTTTCATTATTAAAAAAAGTCTCCAGGTCCCCAGGTTAAGTGCAGTCTCACGAAACTGCTCCACTTTACACATCAATCATAAGTCCTAGATAGCCTGGGCTTCTGGCTGAACTTCTCTAAATCATGGTTCCTATGGCTTTGGTTTCGATTAGTTTGATAGAACAGATCACAAAACTGAACTAAACCTTAAAGATATTACAAAGCACGGGGGTGAATGGTCAGGGGAGCTGACACACAAGTACATGAATGGGAGAAAGGGTATAGAACTTCCCTGCCCTGTGGCATGCCACTTTCCAAAAGCTCAATTTGTTCATTTATCTAGAAGTGTTAAAACTTAAGCCTTCTATAAAAGTTTCATTATACAGACATGATTGGTTACATTATTGACTACTGGTTTATAAACTTTTTCTCCCCTTGTGGAGGCCCAAAAATGTGAGCCTATTTCCCCTTTGACCAAAGGTCAGAGAGTTGGAACTTACCTCTAGTTCCTTCGAGGTTTTCATGCCTCTATCTCAAAGGTTCCACCTAGATAGAGATCAGAGAGTTCTGCTCTCTCAAGGTTATTGTCAACAGGTGTGGCTAATAGCCAGCCCTTGTACTCCAGGAAAAGATAAGAAGATTGCTCCTATCTCAAACAAAAGTCCAAGGATCCAACCAAGTTCTAGTTCCCTTGAGGAGATAACTGAATTCCACCCAGGGAGTGGTTTGCTTACAGAATGTTTTGGTCTAGGGTGTGAGCAGGATTTATTTTGTTCTAGCAACAGAATGTTTAACTATGGATGTAGCCCACAACCTTCAGTTGGTATGCTCATTTTCTTGTATCATGTTAATGCAGTTTTCTTTTTCTTACTTCTACTTTTTGGGGTCAGAGATATTTAAAGCAATTGGAAATTAAACGTGTAAATTTCAGTACTCACTGGAATTCCCTCCCAATATTATCCTATGTGTTTCTGCTTTATTATTTTTATTTGCGTCTTCAAATTCTTTACTATATTTCTAAATCCTTATGTCCTTACCCTGGCAAGAGGTACTTTTGTATAGGCTGGTCCCCAACACCCCCTTCCTTAGGAATGCTTTGAATCACAAGGTTGTTTGGTTTCTCTGGCAACCAAACACATCCTTGGCTAGGAGGATCTCACAAATCTCAATAATCCAAAGATTTTACATGTCCAATAGCCCTGAACCTCTACCTTATGTACTGTAGTTTCAATAACCTACACGAATCTCATTCTTAAAATACTGCATGGAAAACTCCAGAAATAAATCACAGGCTATTTATAAATAATTTTGTTTGTTTTTGTTTTTTGTTTTTCGAGACAGGGTTTCTCTGTAGCTTTGGAGCCTATCCTGGAACCTAGCTCTCGTAGACCAGGCTGGACTCGAATTCACAGAGATCTGCCTGCCTCTGCCTCCCAAGTGCTGGGATTAAAGGCGTGCGCCACCACTGCCCGGCTAAATAAATAATTTTTAAAGAAGAAAAAGAAACAAGAAATATTATAGATTCTCTGAAATCTTGCCTTAATACGTCCATGTGAAAACCACCTGCTGTATGGAAGCTCAACAATGCTTTTGATCACTAAAACTCATAAAATATTAAGCTTTTCGTATTATCTCGTTCCAACTACTTCAAATAACATCTAACTGCTCTGTCTTACCTTCCCCTCAACATACACACCTTTTTTTTTTCTAAAAATGAGGTAGATGAATTCCATACCTTTCTTCCTGTATGACATGTTAAGCCTGATGAGTGACGTGGTAGCTGGATGAAAATCACAGGAAGATTCAAAGAGGATCTTGCTGACTATGCAAGTTCAGAAACTCAAACAGTTTAGGAAAACTCAGAGTCATATGGGTACAGTTAGTCACCACAGAGCAATGACAAGGGAACTCAATTATGACAGACTAAAGATAACCTTCATTCAAATGCAGGTATCCATCCTTTACTGACTTCTAGTCCAAGTGGACGAACCTCACAAGATTCATTTTTAAGTACCTTAGTCTTACCTAAATTTTACTCTTCTATGTATTTTGCCTTGACACATTTTGATATTTAGATATTTCCCAAGGTGTAGCTATAAAACAGAAGAACTATAATTCAATCCAATGTAGTTACTATGTTAAAATCCAGAGTTAGAGATTCATAAATAGTCAAGATATCAAGTATTCAAACTATTTGAAATAAATTTAAAAGGCGTGACATCTTCATGTCTTGCTTTGTGAATTGCCTCTGTTTAACTGTTTCATAGAATACCAACTGGTTGCTTCAGGAAAAATTTGTGCTTTTATGTGAAAGGAATCTTGGTATATAAAAATAAAGGTGTCTGTATGTACTCAAAACCAAAAACATCAGCAGCCCCAGAATTGCTAGTTTGAGCAGCAGACCCTACATGTTCAACCTTCGTATGTACACTAACAATGAACAAGAACTATGCCTGTAATCATCTCTAACCTATAATGAGTGCAGGCTGGCTAGGAAAAACTGTACTCTTTCTTTTTTTCAGCCTTTAGCTAGATATGTATTTTTATGGGAGAAACAAAAGGACTGCTTTGTGGAATGGTTGAGAGTCATGCATGATGATTAAATAGAGCACCATGTTTGGTAATGATGATTTCTAGCACGCTCTTTGAGGTTGAATGCCACAGGACCCTAACAGCTCTCCTTCCATTGCAAAGAACAGAAATGTCACCCAAGCTCTGAGGAAGCAATCAGAGGTTCGCAGCTGGCACTCTGGCACCCTGACCTAAAATGGTCTGGTGAGCAACCTTAGCCTAGGGGAACAGCTTGAAAGTGAGTGTGCTTTACTTTGCTTCCAGAAAATTTGGAAACACCAGATTCGGGACAACGGCAGCAACTCAAGCACTTCACAAGGCCTTGGCTAACTACAGACGTCTGCCCAAGGCAGCAACAGTAGCCAGGAGGGAAACTCAGCAAGTATAAAGCCACTGTGTTAGTGCATAAGCAGAAAGACATCTTCTGAATGCATGTCCATGACTAATGGAATGTTCTAGACTCACACAACCAAATGAAATGCTTACCTCCTCCTTTGTTTACCAAACAACCTGTTCAACTCTCTGGTCTTCACTGGCTCCCAGTTGCTTAGGAGCCATAGTTTCAGTGAAGCATTGCCTATCTTGTTTGCGATGTTTGTCTTGTTTCTTATTTACTGTTTCCATGCCAACAAGTGAAGTGGAATAATTCTTCTGTACACCATGAATATGTATTACCCTCATTAGTTAATAAAGAAGTTGATTGGCTTATATAGCAATGCAGGATAACGTTGAGGGGGACAATCAAACTGAGGATACTAGGATGAAGAGGAACAGAGTGAGAACGTCGCTGGCAGATGCAGAGAGCAAGATTGGCATGCCATACTGAGAAAAGGTACCAAGCCATGAGGCAAAGCATAGATTAAAAAATCTGGGTTAATTTAAGTGTAAGGGCTAGTAACAAGCCTGAGCTATTAGCCAAGCATTTGTAATTAATATTGAGTCCCCATGTTGGTTATATGGGAAGTGGCTGCAGCACAGAAAAACTCCGCCTACAAACAAGTGTCCACATCTGCATCAGAAACCTTGGGCTGGGTAAAGGTGTACAAAGTCTCCAAAGCCAGAGGGTGCTGTGAAGAATTGCTGACCTGGAGGTGACAGCCAAGTTCACTGGGGAGGGACAGTTCTCCAGCTAAAGAGGGGGAAGATCAATGACCTTTCTAAAAAGAGAGAACTTTGGCCAGGCCAACAGAGATCCTCAAAGCTGTAGTCATTAACTAGCAACAAGCTGCCTTAGAAACGGACACAGACCTTATTCTGGGGCTTCCTTCCCAAGCATCTGCTCGTCGGTCCCTAAACAGGTCCAGAGGTAGATTAGGAAGAATACTGGTAGTACCTGAAAGAGTTCAAATCTAGTTCTACCGATTGAGAATTTTAACTTTAACTTAACTCATTGCTTAGGCTGGGGCAATATTCTATTAGCTGATCCCAGAGAGCCCTTCTACTGCCCAGGAGGCTGGAGCTAACTCTAGCCTTGGTTCTCTCACTTTAGAATAGAACACAGAACGTCAGCTGAAACCCACCTATGCTCTTTCCAGCTCGTATGCTAACACACACACACACACACACACACACACACATACACACACACACACACGTCATAGGTAAGAAACAAGAAACATGGGAAGAAACTAACCAAGACCTCAGTTAAGGAGATAAGAACTGAATTACAGAAGCTGGGCGGTGGTGGCGCACGCCTTTAATCCCAGCACTCAGGAGGCAGAGGCAGGCGGATCTTTGTGAGTTCGAGACCAGCCTGGTCTACAAGAGCTAGTTCCAGGATAGGCTCCAAAGCTACAGAGAAACCCTGTCTCTAAAAAACCAAAAAAAAAAAAAGAACTGAATTACATTGGGCTTAGACTTATTCCTTTTGAGGGAATTTAACAAAAAGATTCTAACCACATGCCTACCCATACCTAAAACAGATAATAGTTCACTACATCTTAAATTATAGCTCATTAGTACATAAATTAATGTAAGCTTAAAATATACATAACTGACAAAGAAAACTATCACAGAATACTTGCTGAGCCATGTCCTCTCACTGGGCATTAGTAAATGGCCCTTTTGGCCTTCTGGAGCTATTCTGAGCCAAACTTTAGTGACAAGCACAGAAGGAACTTTCGTTATGGCAAAGTGCATATGTTGGATGCACAGGGCCAGCTCTCTGTCTGGCCTCATACCACAGTGTAGCTGCATCTTTCCCTCATCTTTCTGGCTCTTTAAGCTCATTGTAGGAATTCTGTTCTGGAAACAAAATGCATGGATTTGTAAAGCTTTTGGTTTTTTTGTTTTCAAGTTCTTAAAATCAAAACCACTGTTCTATCCATATTGGTAAAGATATGCTGTAAATAAAGTAAATCCAAAAATTCACCCACACACTCACCACCTTTAATATACAAAAGGTGAGACTGTTTTTATTTTCCTGTCATCTACCACCGCAGCTACCATGTACTCTGTGTTAGTCACCCCACTGAACACCTCAAACGAATTCTCTCTTACAAGAGATGCCATCTCTTGTCATTTTAATGGGTATACAATTGGAGAATATTTTAGGGATGTGAGTTGCTTATGGATATTTGTATGTGAGACTCATGAATCTATGTAGTTGTGTACGTGGACAGGTGCATGTGTGTGTGTGTGTTTACATGTATGTACACATGTGAGAAACTAGAAAGCCTCCATCTATGGCTTAAAAGCCATCTTGTAGTAAAGATAAATGAGATTCAGTCCTGTTTATGTTTCAATCTCTGTTTCTTAAGGAATGGGCTATGCCCCACCTGTAACCTTAACTACAAATGTTTCTATACTGCCTGTTCCAGGAGATGGCAACCACGTCTTTGGCTCAAAAACGTTGTTTATAACCATCTTGCAACCTTACCTTTGTTTCAAGGTTATATGACCACCTATGACTAGCTTGTTATGACTGCCTGTTAGGATTACCTTGTTCTGACCCCGCCTATTTTGTCTGTTAAATATCCCATTTGGAAAACCCCTACTATATAAACTATATAAACTCCTGAGCTATAAAAACCATGCCTTCCTCACAGTCAAGGCTAACTAACCTCTTGAACCCTGCCTTGAGGGAGGAAGGCTATGTACACAAATAAAAAAGCTTTAATTAATTGCTTGCTTTAATTGATTTGACCATGGTGATTTGGGTCGCTGGCCTTTCTCTTCCCACCTGTGGGACTAACGAAGACCAGAAGGCAGTCAGGTAGTCAGTTCTTACTGTCTATCGCCCACAGTTAATTCACATTGATTCCTGAAAAAGGCTGGTTTGGGTGAGAATCTCATAGGCTTCTTTCTCTGCCGTAAAAATTTGAATTCTGTGAACTCATAGTTTAAGTTGTCTCCCGCTGGCACCACTGAGGTAAACCAGCATCTTTAAGTCCCCCCTGACAAGACTGATCTTGAGGTAGATTCTCCCACACACTGTTCTTCATTCTCCATCATTGCTCTGCCGAGTATCTTATGCTATGCTTTCGTTGCTCTGAAACATAGTGATCCAGCTGGAGGGCTGTGTGTAACATTAGGGCTGGCTTGTTGGGGTTACTGTCCTGCCTGGTACACCACAGCCGGCAAGCCCCAAAGAAAATCACACAGACAGTCTACATTAGGTTATAAACTGATTGGCCCATTAGCTCAGTCTACTTACTAGCTCTTATAACTTATATTAACCCATAGTTCTTATCTATGTTAGCCATATGGCCTGTACCTTTTCTCATCTGGGACAGGGACACATGTTGCTCCTTGGGTGGGCTGCGCAGGAAT
>JAQHUG010000021.1:5516740-5536696 GCA_028555095.1 Dicrostonyx torquatus
GAGGGAAGGAAGGAGGGAGGGAGGGAGATTACCCTTAAATCTGCACTAGAAGAGTCACCTTTCTATGTTACTAACCCTTACACCTTAGAGACACAGAGCTATGTAAACTTGCTACTGTTTGGTTTTTTTTTTTCTAAAGCAGGTGCACCTAGATTTTGTGTAACTCTGTCCTGCGTGTCTATGATAATTATTTTCATATGTTGTTTTTGTCAAAATAATTTTTTTAAACAAGCTGGGACCACTTCAGTTCTCCTTTTTAAAAAGATTCACTTTGTTATATGATAAAAAAAAATTTTGGCATGGCCAATTAAAATGCACTTGCAGACTTACAAATCTAAGTATTGATATATTAAAAGATCTAATACAAGCACACTATCTTACTAATGTGAGTACTCTATGCATCTTAAGACCTTCTAAAATAATATCATTGGGTATACTAAATATTTTATAAAACCTTAAAATGCTAATTGTATATATAAAACAACATTCATTAGTCATAAGATTTGATTAAGCTATAAAATTCAAAGTTATATAGATAGATTTTAATAAAGATTTAAATATATGTATATGTTATAACCTGTATTTCATATAATGTGTAGCATAAGAATCATGATTTCTTTTTCAAAATATTCTTAGGATGAAACCTAATTATAAGACTATTTATTAAAGCTGGACTGTATATAAATTAATAGATATTTATGTTTACTAAAGATCCTAGTGCTAAATCTCCTTTTCATGGAGAAGACTACAGGAAATACAATCCCAACAAATAATAACATTAAAACTATTGGTTTATATACTCTATCTCATTTATGATTATGTACATGTGATTATGGTTTTGTCATTGTTTTACATAATGTGCTTAGTGGCAAAAATGTTTGTGTTGTTAACTTGGCATAGCATCCTTTTGGCTCTGTGTCCAAATCCTAGCCTCAACATCTTATGAGCTATGTTGTCTTGGTCAAAAATATCTTATCCTGTTGCCTGCACCTCACCTGGACCAATGGGCATAGCAGACCTTAGAAGGTCATTAATAGCATAAAACCAAGACCAAGTATAATGAATGAAAAGTAATATAACTCAATGAAAAGTACCTGGCTCACACAGTAAATGGAGATAACTAATATTGACTAATTTCTACTTATACATTCTTCAGAGAATTTCTCATGAGATCTTCAAACACAGTCATGGCTCTGACAGGTGTCCTGGCCACAGACCTCAAAAGCAACAGAACTAGGGTTGAGAGAAGTTAATGTAAGATATTTTCAGTGTGTCTAAATTCACAAGGTCATTTCCTCAATCTTGCCGAGTTATTTGAACAGAGAAACATTTACTTTTGGCCCTTATGTTAAAAACAAAACAAAACAAAAACCATAAAAACCCCCTGAAAACAAACAAACCAAACAAAAACCCCAGAATTGAAATTAGGATACATAAAAGATCTAAGAAGTTCATTGATTCACTGCGTGTGACATCAATTTCTATACCACTGCCACTGGCTGTTCCTGAAATAAAATTCTCAGAATCTTGCTGGAACCAGAAGAAAAGCCATTTGATGTATTTTTAGTGTCTTCTGAAATATTTTCCTTTGAAGATCAATGAACTAACTAAATCCTGTCACTATTTGCTGCATACAGGGATCTGTTTTAGGCCCAGGCATGGGTTTAAAGACACCAGCACGGTTGATACACACCCCCTCCTTCAAGGAGCTCCCGCTGAGGACCAATCACAGCTGCAAACCAGAGAGTGGTGTTCTTATGGAACTGTGGACAACCCCGAGAGAACTCCATGCCAGTTGACTGAGATTATTTTTACCTGCTCAGCAATGAAGAGAATCTCGAGTCAGAATTAAGATGGCACCAGGAGTATACTAGATCAAATCACTGGAAGCTATGGAACATGATGAGGACTGACTCAGAAGCTAATGACTGAACCATGTGAAGTGCACAGGAGAGAGAACAGAGCGTACAGCTATGCACATGCTTGAGTTCAGATCCCAGCTCCCGAATTAAAAGCTGGGTGTGGCCACATGAGCCTGTAATGCCCATGCAGTGATTCACCTCTCAGCCTAGGTCCAGATTCAGCAAGAAGCCTTATTTCAAAGGAATATGACGAAAAGGGATACAAGACACCTGCTGTCCTCCTCTGCCTCTGTCCAGGTACCATCACCTCTTCTCTCTCTCTCTCTCTCTCTCTCTCTCTCTCTCTCTCTCTCTCTCTCTCTCTCTCTCACACACACACACACACACACACACACCACACATACACACACACACACACACACACACCTATTGCTCAAGGCTGGAGCAGTAGACATACATGAGCCTAGCTAACACAGTCACAAGGGACATCCTTACCAGTACTGACAAAAACCTACACCAGCAGAAGAGAAAGCTCCCGCGGCAGGCAAGAGGACAGTGAACATGGCTTAGATAAAGTGCAAACAAGTTGACTTGTCCCTCTCGAGGTCTCGAGGACAGTAGTATTTTTGCCCACTCTTCTTCCCTTCTCGGCTTCCACCATCATCAGTTGTGGTCTGTCCTTCAGCTGCAGTCCATCTTTCCCTATTTTGCCTCCATGTGGGGCTTCTCTGCCTGCTGTAGTCTTGAGATGACAGTGGAAAGTGGGCAAAGGGTGACTATGGCTAGCTATGTCAATGCTTCTCGTCACAGTATCTCAACAGGCAAGTTTGTATCCACAAGAACTGTCCTATAAACATCTTCCTTGCAATTCTGAAGCAGAAACAGTGTCTCCCTCTTACCCCGCCTAAAAGTGTGATAAACTATGTGGCCCCAGTTTGACCTATAGCAGCCATCTTGAGCTGTGGCTGCCATGATGTGCCTGAGTCGTCCTGGGTAAGCTTTCTAGTGTGCTGCAAATAACAGAGCCATGAGTGTGGTATGTGGAGTTTTACACCAGACTGCAGTTGCGGTGCCAGGAATGTGCCTGGCTTCAGCAGCCTGAGACTGTTCAGTAACATCCAGCTCAGATGAAGTCACTCTACAACTCAATTAGCAAGAACCTCTTCCCGCAGTGCCCTTAACTATGCTTCTGACAGCGAGTCTCCAGGAAACTGCACGGCAATCCCGAGTCTTCCAGTCTTAATGGCTCTCAAGGCACCTATGGCTGGATCTCAGCGCACACTAGGACCAGGTTTTGCCAGACTAGGAACCCACAAGACACAGCATGCGTGTTCAGCACTGATGCCACCTTCCACCATGGGAGAGGGAACTGCAGCCTTCCTCAAGGCCGTGATGGGTGCGAGACCTCCACAGTAAAACCCTCCACAAGTGTGGATCTTCCTGCTTGCCCCAGTTCCTATTTTCAAGCATGAATTTGGTTGGCCTGCCAAAAATTAACAGGTAAAGACACGGTAGGACTTAGCTTCACATGGCGGCAAAATAGAAACATTCTGAAAAGTTTTATATATTTTTTAACTAACTCAGCAAAGGCAGATATGCAAATCATGTACCTGATAAAGGTTTAGCAGTGTTTAAAAAAAAATCTCTAAAAGTCTGAAATAAAAAGACAACCGCATTTCCCTGGGGCCTGTAGCAGCTGCTCCAGTCACAAGGGATGGGCAGCAGGTATCAACTTACATGGCTTGCGGTGTTGGTTATTCATGATGAGTTTAGCCCCAACGTTTCTCAATGGACAGGAAAGCCAGTGATAAAGCTTAAATGGGAAACAGAATATAAGAACCACCTGGTAGATGGCTACCTGAAAGTGCAGCTGGTAGATACCAAAGAATCCGTGGATGGGACATTGTCTGGACTTCTGGGTGGAGTTTTACTAGGGTATAATAATGTCCTTTATACCAGAGGTATTTAAGAAGATGAGGGAATGAGAGAATAGCTCTGTTTGTTAGGGATTTTTAAATAGATATGTATTTCTACACAATAAATATCTGTTTGCTTTTTTAAAAAGAAGATAATCCTAGCCAGTGGTGGTGGTGCACACCTTTAATCCCAGCACTCGGGAGGCAGAAGCAGGTGGATCTCTGTGAGTTTGAGGCTCACTTGGTCTACAAAAGCTAGTTCCAGGACAGCTAGGACTGTTACACAGAGAAACCCTGTCTCGAAAAACAAAACAAAAACAAAAAACAAAAAAAAAGATAATCCACTTCAAAACAAGCAAAGATTTTGAATTGATATTTCTCCATGTAAGATACACAATGGCAAATAGGTGCATGAAAAGAAAGGATTAGTTATGAGTAAATCAAAGTCACAAGATATCATTTTATACTCATGGGCTTGGTCCTAGTAACACAACAACAATAACAAACTCAAGTTAGAAAAATGGCTAAGGATGTGGGGAAGCTGGAATCCTTCCATCCTGTGGGTGGGAATGTGGAGTGGTGCAGACCCTGAGGAACACTGGCAACTCATCATCAGTTACCACAGAACCCAGCGGATCCACTTCTAGGTGTGTAAGCTGTACACTCAAGGAAACAAAACACACCCACACAGAACCCCACAGGAATGTTCACAACAACAGTGGTAATAATGCCCGAAAAGGGGAAGCCATCTGAATGTCCACCAGCTTCTAAACAAAGTAAGGCATGTCTCCACACTTTGCACTGACTGGCACACACTCCAGCCTGGCTGAGTCCTGAAAACCTTAGATAAAGAAAGATGGCAAACACATAATGCTATTACTATGTGACGTCATCCATGTAAAAAAGCCCAGAACAGACAAATCACACAGACAGATAGTCAAACGCTCATTGCTATGGGTGAGGAGAAGGCTGGCACTGACGGCAGGCACGGGTTTTCTTCTGAGAGCATCACTGGAAATAGGAAATCAGATAAGGATGATGGCTGTACTAAATAAACCTCATACAGCAAAAACCGTTGAACTGCATATGGAAGTGGTAACTGATGTGACTTACATTCAGTGAAAAGAATTCATCACACAGGTAAATGTAGCTTTCATTAAAGGCTTAGGTTGGAACACTTCTAGATAAAGGAGCAAATTGATTAAAATGGGAAAAGGAGCCAGGAGGTGGTGGTGCACGCCTTTAATCCCAGCACTCCAGAAGCAGAGGCAAGTGGATTCCTGTGAGTTCGAGGCCAGCCTGGTCTAGAGTGAGTTACAGGACAGCCAGGGCTACACAGAAAAACCCTGTCTCAAAAAGGAGAGGGGGTGAGCAGATACTAATGTTGAGTGTGATCCATTTACATTTTGATTGGTTAACAATTTGATGGCTTTTCCTGTGGTGGGAGGGATGGCAGGAACATAAGGAAACGTGTTTATTCTTTTCATCATCATATTAACAGCACAATGATTGCCAAAGCTGTGGCATTTTGTTCCACTTGGTAGGCTGCATAAGAGCTTATCAGATCTGAACGTCTCACCATCTGGAAATAATAGTTTGAAATCCCGATTGGAGCCAGACATGTTTATTAACAGCTTAAAAGGAGACTCGTTGGTTCCCAAAAAGTTGTGATTGCAGATTGTGGTCCATAACCTGCAAGGGGAGTGTTGGAGAGATTCATTCTCACTCACACAGTAGAAAACCGAATCACAGCGACCAATAGAAATCCAGGATTATTGTGAGAAGAATATTAGCTGTGAAACACTGGAAGACAAACAATCAGAACAAATGATGTAAAAATAAATCATCTGTCATTAGTGAAAGAACGACCCATGTGCTTGCTATTTGCAATCTTCCCGCTAAGCTTTGTGGAGACTACAGGTCCTGGTTCCTACATGGTTTACAGCCTCAGTGGGTCTGATGTATCCTATTTTATGTTCGTTCTGCGTGCACAGATGTGTACCGCATGTGTACCTGGTGCTCATGGAGGCCAGAAGAGGATGGTAGATTCCCCCAGCACTGGAGTTGTGAGCCGCCATGTAGGTGCTAAGAACCAAACCTGGATCCCCTGCAAGAGCAGCCAGTGCTCTTAGCCACTGAATCATTTCTCTAGCCGATTTCCTGCAAGGAATTTCCAGGGGTTTTCAGTCCTGGAGCCGAGTCCTCCCTTTCAGTTTCTAGTGGTGTGACTGTAAGCTACTTAACGTCAGTGAGCCATAGCATCCTTACCAGTTAAAGGAGTCATGCCCCCTGGCTGTTGTGAGCACCAAATGACATAATGAAGACAAGACTCAACCCTTCTCCTGCCCGGAGGAGAGCTCAGTCAGTGTTTGCTATTACTGAATTGTGACAGGACGTGACAATATTAACAGCAAAAGTAGACAGAACAGCATTTTCCAAATACTGTTGTCCTTGGTACAAATATAAACAGAGCCAGATAATGGAAGGGAATCAAGGGTCTGGGTTTTAATTCCATTTGTATTGCCAAGCTTTGTCATAATCCTTTTGTTTTGGTTGCTTTCATCTGAAAACTTCACAAAGTTATTTAGGAAAGATGAAAATGGAAGGAGAAAATCCACATAAGAAGCACTTTGCATTCCAAGTCAATATTGTCCACTATTCATATTTTAGAACATACAGATCTTTTACGGTTATTCTTAATTCCCAGAAAACCACTCAAATTATAGAGATAATTTGGGTGTAAAATTTGGAGGCTTAAGACATTTCCCAGTGGATGGCAGAACAAAATTTTCCATTGCGAACAGGAAGGAACCCAGCTTCTGTTTATTTCAGCTCCGCTCACAACATTCTGCAGACTAACAAGCATCTGTGCGAGGACCAGGCTTAGAGACGATCCAGAAAGATGCTGAAGACCCCAAAGCAGGCAGGAAAGCGGGCAAACATGGGATGAAGCCTAAGGGCAAACATGTACAAGGGCACATGAGGTGGCCCAAACGCCACTAAACTTGTACTTCCTAGCTTCAGGCAGAAGGCTAATGGCAGTCTCTTTATATCTTTATCACGCCTTAGGCCAGGAAGGAGTGACACCTGACTCCAAGACAGGTTGAGTGCAGAAGCTGGTAAGACATGAAGTCAGGAACCTCCCCTCTGTCTTCCCTGTTGCACTGGTCCTTCTCTTCAAGGACAATAGAAACCCATGCTGGAAGTGACAACAGAAGCAGAGTTACCTGACAGCTCATGATGGCTCCTCCATCTGAATGAAGCCACAGGCGCAACATTGGCAGATGGCTGGAGCTGGAAGGGCTGAGGTCTCCCCCACAACAGACTCTAAGCTAAGAGGTCTGCAGATGGCTGTCACAGAGACGTGCATAAGTAACAGCAGAACCTTCCCATTGCTGCAGGAAATCCCACTCCCATGGTCATCTGTCCTAGACCCCAACAGTTAGCTGAGTCTCTTTTCGACTTTCAGCCCTTTCAATTCCCAACACGGAAAAGCATGCAAGTCTCTTGGCTTACCCCAGGCTCTCCTCCACCCTCGTTCTGCCGTTGTAGTTCTGCCCACGGCACTGGGCCTTTGTTCACTGCTCCTTCTGCTCTGACATGATTGCCATGTTAGCTGCTATCAAACACAATATATGGGTGTTTGGAAAACCTTCCCAATCTCCTTATGAGAACCATATTCTCCCAATCGAAACACTTCCTCTTAGAAAGAGAAAGAAGGTTCATAAAATTCAGGAAGCTAGCTAGGTGGCATTTGCCTTTAATCGCAGCACTTGGGAGGCAGAGGCAGGAGGATCTCTGAATTCCAGGCCAGCTGTGTTTCAGAGTGAGCTTCAGGACAGCCAGAGCTACACAGAAAAACCTTGGCTCCAACAACAACAACAATTAAATGTTGGAGGAAGGAGGCCGCTTGTTTTGTTCCCAGCTGCTCAGCCCCGAAATAATCACACAGAAACTGTGTTAATTAAATCATGGCTTGACCCATTAGCTCTAGCTTCTTATTGGCTAACTTTTATATTAATTTAACCACTTTCTATTAATCTGTATATCGCCACTGTGGCTTACTGGGTAAAGTTCCCAGCAATAGTCTAGACGTTTGTGGACATTGCCATTCAGTATCTATGATTTTGGCTGTTAATATTAGATCACCCAGTTTTCTTACACACCAATAGCAAACACCCTGAAAAATGAATTAAGAAAGAAAATTCAGGGGCTGGAGAGATGGCTCAGTGGTTTAAGAGCATTTCCTGCTCTTCCAAAGGTCCTGAGTTCAATTCCCAGCAACCACATGGTGGCTCACAACCATCTGTAATGAGGTCTGGTGCCCTCTTCTGGCCTGCAGGCATACACACAGACAGAATATTGTATACATAATAAATAAATAAATAAATATTTTTAAAAAAAGAAAATTCATTTCCAATAGCTTAAAATAATCCAGGATGTCAGGCACAGTGGTACATGCCTTTAATACCAACACTGGGGAGGCGAGGCAGGAGGATCTCTGAGTTCTAGGTCAGCCTTATTTACATAGAAAGCTCCAGGACAGCCAGGGCTACATAGAAAGACCCTGTCTTGAAACAAACAAAGAAATATAGAAATAAATTTAACCAAGAAGGAGAAAGACCTCTATGGTAAAAACTAGAACAATGAAGAAAGGAGCCAAAGACACTGGAGAATTGAAACAACCGCCATGTTTATGAATTGGCACACTTAATATTATAAAAGTGTCTACAGTACTGAATAATGTACACATTCAATGTAATCTCTATAAAAATTCCAATGACAGTCTTCACATAAATAGAACAAAACAATCCTAAAATTCATTTGTAAGTACTAAAGACCAAGGAGAGCTAAAGCAATCCAAAGCAAAAAGAACAATGCTGGAGATATCACAATTATACTACAGAGCCATAAGGACATGCTATCGTGGTGCAGGACAAGAGCAGATGCATAGACCAATGGCCATGGGGACTCAGAAATAAACCTGCACTGTTATAGTCATGTAATTACTAACAAAGGTTTCAAAAATATGTTGGAGAAAAGACAACTCCTTTAATAAATAATGCTGGGAACCTGGAGATCCATTAAAACTAGACATCGACTTCTCACCCTGTGCAAAATTCAACTTAAAGTGGATCAGAGATCTCAACGTAAGATCTGAAACTTTGAAACTACTATAGTGTGGGATGATCTTCTTGTACACTATAAAGATTTGTCACTTGAATTGGCTTACTAAAGTGCTGATTGTCCAGTAGCCAAGCAGGAAGTATAGGCAGGGTGACCCAACTAAGGATGATAGGAAAGAGAAAGGCAAAGTCAGGAGCCACAAGTCAGATGCAGAGGGAGCAGGAGATGAATGTGTCATGTTGATAACGGTTCCACCATGTGGCAGAGCATAAGTAAGGAATATGGGGAATACGGGTTAACTCAAAATGTAAGAGCTAGTTAGTAAAAAAAAAAAAAACATGAGCTATTGGTCAAGCATTTGTGATCAAGCCTTGCTGTGGTAATATGGGAAGTGGCTGCTGGTTATTTGGGAACAGGTGGTCAGGATAAGCAACTTCCATTTACACTACTAGAGAAAAATATAGGTGAAACTGTTCAAGACATGGCACAGAGAAGAGGTTTCTGAAAAGGATTCTAAAGTTAAGGAAATAATAGCAAGAGTTGACAATCAGATTATACCAAACAAAAAAGCTTCCGTGCAGCAAAAGAAGCCATGACCACAGTAAAAAACAAAGAGTAAAGAATAGGAGAAAATTTAACCTAACAGGAGATTGATACCTAGAACTCAAAGTAATTAGATACTAAAAAGATCCAAATAATACAACCAATAAATGGGCAGTTGGGTTGGCTAACTAGTTCTCAAAAGAAATATATATGTGACTAATAAATATGAAAAAATGGAAGTGTTCAACATCCTTAGCTATAGGGAAAACGCACATCAAAACTACATTGAGATTCCATTTCACCCTACTCAGAAGGGCTATCAAAATGACGCCTATATATTAACATGCCACGATGAAACCCCAGCAGAAAACAAACACTTGTACACTGTTGGTGGGAATGTAAATCGGTGCAGCCACTCTGGAAACTAGTAACAGAAAGGTCCTTCAAAAAGCTGAAAATAGAGCAGCTTCATGATCCAGCCGCACCACTCCTGCTTAACCAAGCTTAACTCAGCCCTGCTAATCACGACACCATTCCCAATGGTCACATTGTGAAATCGACCCTCGTGCCTGTCAGTGGATGAATGGACAATGCTGTACGCATTCACTCAGTGGACCTACAGAGGATACTTATGCCATTTACAGGAAAACAGACAGAACTGGAGGTTATTACGTTAGGCAAAATAAGTCAGACTCAAACAGGTATTGCATGCTTTCTTTTATATGCAGAAACTAGAAAATAAAAACAAAGACATGTAAGTGAAAAGTGAAGTACTTTGGAAGAGGTTGGGGGCCAGGGAAGGAGGAGGGGATGATGCGGATGAAAGGGGTCCAATGTGATGTGCATGAACTGAGGTGCCAAGATGAAATCCATTGTCTTGTATAATTAATATATAATATGAAGACAGGAAATGTAAAACAAAAACTAGCATACCTCCTCTCAGTCAGCTCCAGGGGCAGCCAGTCCTGCAGCTCCTGGAGAAGTATGGGGGAACAGGGTGGGATGAAGGCCTGACTCCCAGTCCCACAGCCCCTGGAGAAGTATGGGGAACAGGGTGGGATGAAGGCCTGACTCCCAGTCCCACAGCTCCTGGAGAAGTATGGGGGAACAGGGTGGGATGAAGGCCTGACTCCCAGTCCCGCAGCCCCTGGAGAAGTGTGGGGAACAGGGTGGGATGAAGGCCTGACTCCCAGTCCCACAGCTCCTGGAGAAGTATGGGGAACAGGGTGGGATGAAGGCCTGACTCCCAGTCCCACAGCTCCTGGAGAAGTATGGGGAACAGGGTGGGATGAAGGCCTGACTCCCAGTCCCGCAGCCCCTGGAGAAGTGTGGGGAACAGGGTGGGATGAAGGCCTGACTCCCAGTCCCACAGCTCCTGGAGAAGTATGGGGGAACAGGGTGGGATGAAGGCCTGACTCCCAGTCCCGCAGCCCCTGGAGAAGTGTGGGGAACAGGGTGGGATGAAGGCCTGACTCCCAGTCCCGCAGCCCCTGGAGAAGTGGGGTGGGGAGCAGGGTAGGATGAAAGTATGACTCCATCTGGTCAATTCTTCTTGTCTCAGGACTTAGTTGAGGAATGAGTCTATGGCCTAATTAGAATTGAGGGAGCCTGGGATGTGTTGTCTGAACCTACAGGGATCAGAGCATCTCTTTCCTCTTTCACTTGTGCAGAGCAGGGAAAGGAAAGTGCTGACTATTGGGAACTGGCTTGCTAACCAGGGGAGCCTTGTGCTCACTGAAAACAGCACAGCGATGCAGAGATGTACAGGTGACCTGTAGGATAGAAGGAGTCCAGATGATATGGTTTCAATCCAGGGATCCAGTCGTACCTGAAGCTAGGTACTATATTTTTGGATGCCTAAGTTATGAGGGTCATAAACTCTCTCACTCTCCTCTCTGTTTGAACTGGATTTCCTGGCCCTTGCAATTAAGAGTCCTAAATTGCAGGTGGGAAGCAGGTTGAAGGTGTCTTTGGTATCCTCAGTAACTCCTTCGCCAAACATATATATGCCCTAGTTGCAATGAACAGAGGCTAGCGATGTGGGTGCGAGGTCTTTCAGACATGGTGCCAAGAAGTTTGTGGGGCAGGGTAAGGGAACAAAGTGGCCATGTTGGTATTGAGCTACAGAAGGGTGGAAGCCATTATTATTACCTCACCTCCCACAGTGGCCATTTAGGGACAGCCCCTAATTATCACCAGTATTCTGTAAATAAATTCCTGGCCACTCATGGACCCTCTATCTCTTTTCAATGCTTATTTCTTTTTGATAATGGTATCCTGAAAATGCTTCAGCATGGCATCTGGTGCCACTTGCTTCTTCTGTGTGGCTTAGTGTACACTGGCCTTGCAGCTTCACTCTCTGACCCTCTGCTCTGTCCTGCTCCGTGTGCTGGCCAACTAACTCAAGGTTCCTTGGCCCCTGGTTTCAGGTGGGTGTAGTCAAGGAGCAAGACTAGCGGTAGATCGTGATGGTGGAACCAGGAATAGGAATTTATTTTCTCCTTTCCTTCCTTGCTAGGGTTCTGGCAGCAGCTTTCACACACAAACACACACTTGGTTTTTTGACACAGAGTTTCTCTGTATAACAACAGCTCTGGCTGTCCTGGAACTCGCTGTGTAGGTCAAGTGACTTTGTTCCTTGAGAGCTGTAAAAATTCTGTCACTCAGTCCCTCTGTCATAGCCACAACAGTCAGCCCTTCTAAGACTGTGCTAACCTGGCTGCTCAGGCCCCTGGGGAGATGACAGTTTGCCACAGTTATTGGTCCCTGGGCCCTCCCAGCCTTCCTACTTCCTGCAACTCCACCTGACTCTATGGTAGCCCTGTCACGGGAGGAGTCTGTTTGGTGAGACTTGTCTGAGTAAGTGCCATCAGTTTCTTTCAGGGTCCCTAACTTTTCAGCCCACCTTCCCAGCCTCAGTCTCCACATTTCCAGTCACCACAACTGACGCTTCTCGAAGATGCTCTGCAGTATTCTGCTTCCACACCCCTGTTCGTACACATGCTCCTCTTTGGAAAACTTCTACCCTATCTCTGCCTCGAGCCATTTTCTCATTCCTACTTAAACTGCTACCTTCCCCATGAAGCCTTTCCCAGGCCTGACTCTAAACTGTAGTGTTGCTGGCTCCTACTGAGTCTCATCTGCATCTGCTACCAGCTCTCAGCAGCCCCTGTCTCCCTGTTCCAAACTGGAGGCTAAAGCACTCTGTGCCCAGCCCAGAACTCCACCACCCGGCACTAAGCTTCACAGACGGTACATCTCTGGCACCGGCTGCACTGAACAGAACCAGCGATGCTTTATAACCGCGACTTAATGTATATGTCCAGGCAGCCACTGCACTGCCCCCCTTACACACATCAAACCGGTTCATGACAGGTCCCATGACAGCTGGAAAGAGGCCACTGGAAGAAACCTAGGCACAAGAACAAGCATGGGGATAAATTCTGCCATTTTCCCATGAAAATCACACTCTTAAATGTGACCCGCACAGCGATCCTGACTCATGGACCGGTTCTCCCTTGACTATGGCTAAGGAGCTGCGAGCATGAAGCTCAGGGATTGGTTCCTACACCTGGGGGCTTCTCCCAGGCTTCTGGGGGCCCTGGAGTCTGGCGAGCCTCCTGTATTCAAAGGAAGTAGAACTGGCTGGGGAAAGTCAGCTAACAGGAATCCTGCCTCTAGAGCAGGCACCCCACTGGTTGTGGTGACCGCCTCTCTCTCCCCTGTGCAAGCCTGTCAGTGCTACAAATGCTTAGGTTAGTTCCTGAGAGATTCATCTATAGCCTGAATAATGGCTTCCAAACTTGTGTATTTCCTGTCTGGGGCTGTCTATTCCATTTCTCTCATTCCTCTCTTCTTAGAGTGGTCCTTGTCTGCTCATCTCAAGGCCAAGTCTAACAACCATGTTTTACACATTCTGATAAAAATACCTTCGTCTACCTTGCAGCCATATTTCATTTTCTTCTCTATTCAGTCAGTGACTGTTTAGGCACTAATCACACTTGTATGACCTTGAGAGGCTCTGGGGTCCTCTGTTTGCAGGGTATAACTTTTCCTCAAGTGTAACAGGACTCCCAAGTCGACACGCAGTCCATTTCACAACCGCTTTAAAACACCGTGGCTCATTACACAATCTAAAGAAGCCTTTTCTCAGCCTGTAAATAAAACCCAACTCCGTCTCCAACAGCAAAGTTTCCCTAGGAGCCATCTGAGACTGGATTGGCAGCAGGGGGAGGAAGAAACCAAAGGTGCTTGGACTTTCTGGAACTGCTACAATTCCGGGATTCCCTGCTCTGATGGACTTCAAATTCCAACGTGTGAGTCTAGCTATCTGAGACTCCCGGATTTCCCTCACTCTGCTCCCACTTCACTTGTATGAGAGTATCTTGTACAGATACCTTGTATCACCTTGAACTCAGTTCTCCAAGATTACGATCTGAGCAGCCAGCTGGCCAAGTATATCCGCAACACTCCTAACCTGAGCGAAGCTGTATCTCTGTCCTTCTCCACTTCCACAGGATCCCAGAAACACTCACTTTTATTTTCAAGTGAGTTAAGATACATTTCAAGCATCTGGTAATATTTCCTAAAGTCAAGATGAAGGCACCCCACACACACACCCTTGCCCCAAATGTTGAAAGGCTAGACGAGGAATCAGCTGTGATACCCTGCAATCCTCACTGGAAGAATGGCATAGGCGTGCCAGTTTAAATGGTGACTGGCCAACGCTTCCCCTTAGTGCACAGGGCCCTGAGCAGGACCTAGGTAACTGTAAGAGTCGGGAATGAGCACTGCTTAAGCAAATCCAGAGTTCTAGATACGGGATGAAGTCAATGCTGAGGCTACTGACTTGAGAGGTTAAAAAGAACAACCTAACAATCATGGCCACTCCAACCAATGTAAATGACAAGTGAATTGGGGATTACTGGAAAATATCAATGTTAAGTGTAGGCAACAAACATCGCAGGAAATTCTCCATTAGTGGTGGCGGCGCACACCTTTAATCCTAGGACCATGAGGCAGAGGCAGGTGGATTTCAGTTCTGTGAGTTTGAGGACAGCATGGATTACCAAGCGAGTTCTAGGACAGTCAAGGCTACATGGTGAGACCCTATCTCAAAAAAAGCACCTCCCCCAAGATAACAGAAGGGAATCCATGGAGAGGAAGCAGAGGCCTGACATCTCCTGGTCAGTAATCACCTTATACCAATAAGAAAACAGAAACCTTCAATCTTTAGTCTTTAATGCAGTAGTTCTCAAGGTCGTGGCTGAGAAACACTGCTTTGTTGACTAAGTCTAGTGTTTCAACAGTTTGCTCAAGGTCAGCTGTAACAGCAGCCCAGACAGGCAAATTAACCTATTATCATAGAAATTGTCTCCAGCCTGAGAGGAAGTGGAAGAGGACAAGAGGAGGAAGGACTCTTGGAGGAGGGGAACCTAGACATAAATTCACTCTAAGGAGTAGGAGCAGCTAAAGCTCACTTTTGAAAAGTCCCTATGCATCTGCAGCTGCACCAGCCCTAGCTGAGATCCAACAACTGGAATAATCCAGTTTTCTCTAGCAAGCAGGCTGGTTCTTGCTCTGATCTCATCTCATGGAGTATGGGGGTGCAGGTGTGGGCATGCACACTGACATGGACTCTTCCATGAGTACCAATCCCACCCTATGGCAGACATCACTAAACGATGACAATGCTCTTTACTACTGAGCTCTGCCATAGCCCCACACCCTGGAAACGGTGCTGCCTACAGCTTGGGCCATGCTGAGCTCTCACCACGGTGCCTGTGGAGCTGGTACTTTTAAACTGGGACCTAGAAAACTAGAACCTAGATAACAGTGTCCTCCACTGCTCTCTAAAATCTCATTCAAGTGTGTGGGTAATAAAGGACCAATGGAATAGACTCATTAAGGGCTTACATATTTTATTCTTTCATAAAGGTTTTGTAATGCATCAAAAACATTTTTTGAGCATCTCTTACGAAGCAGATGCAAGGCTACACGTCATCTGAATGACATGCTCATCAAAGACAACATTCCTAGCTGCTCAGTGGATGGAGCTGAGAAATGTAACAGTACATATTGCTATGTGCTGGATATGGTGTCCCCCTGAAGCTTGTTGCTATGGTGGTGGTGTTGGGAGAAGAGGGGGCTATGAAGAGTGAGTACATCACTAAAAGATTAATCCCTTTCTCCCTATGTGGGTTCTCACTCTCTCAGCCTGATGTATCCTTGCAGAAGCAGGCTATTAGGAACTAAGGCTATTTCCTCTATTTCAGTCATTCTCAACCTTCCTAATGCTGCTGCCATGACCCTTTAATACAGTTCATCATGTGGTAGTGACCCTCCAACCATGAAATTATTCTCGTTGCTATTTCATACTGTAATTTTGTTACTGTTATGAATCAAGATGTAAATATCTGATATGCAGGATGGTCTTAGGCAACCCCCACGAAAGGGGTGTTTGACCCCTAAAAGGATAGTGACCCACAGGTTGAGAACCACTGCTCTATTTCAGTTCTTCCGGACACCCCTACTTATCTTCCTCTTCTATCATGAGCTGACATGTACCACACAGTCCTGTGCACTTGGAATTCTCAGTTTCCAGAGCTTTGTACTCAAATACACTTTATTTTTGTTATCCCAGCTTTGAATTTTACAGCCACTGAAACAGAATAATAGTAGTTACATGCAATTTGAACATCAGATGTGAAAGAATAAAGGCCTCTGACTAGGATCTGAAACTTCTGTCTGACCTTGACATTGCTAATATTTCAGCACAGAAACCCTGCCCTGCCTGCTCACAGCTTAGCAGCTGTGGCTCTGCTAAGAACCCCTCCTGAAGTGAAGGAATGTTGGAGCATCCTTCCAGAATCACCTAACATAGGCTCATGAGTATCATTCTTACACACATATTGCTACTAACAGACTGAGGCAATTTATAACAGACATCTGACTCAGCATCTCTAGCCAGGAATGACCATTCTTGTTCAATTTAAATTGCTTTCCTCGTGGCTGCTAAATGAATTGATTATCCTAGCCACAGGCTACAGTTTTCATCTCAAATGACAATTCTGTTTGATTAACAGTGGATGCCTGGCATAGAGCTTAAAGTATCCAAGCAAAAGGTGTTGTCCTCAATTAGTGATATCTGCCACAGTGTAAGCTAGGGGTGATGATGTGAATGCTGGGTATCTGTGAATATAAATGTGTGGCTGTAAGGGTATGAAGAAGGGAGATGACCTCTGACTGAGCAATCAGAGAAGTCTATATGGTAAAAACACGCATTAGAACTATCATCAACAGGAAGGTTAATGGCAATTGAAACATCTGGGCATTAGCACCACAAAGTACAACCCACCCTGAGAAAACAAGTACTAGCTAAGTTCATTTAAGGTAGAACTTAAGACAGAGTTTATGTAAGAGAAATGTTGTGGAACAATTTTTTTTGTACTGTGAAGAAGTGTCACTCAGACTGGTTTAATAAAAAGTTAAATGGGACTTAACTAGTGACCTAGGCCAGAGCAGGCCTGAGGCAGAGAACTCAACAAGAGCAGGACTGAGCCAGTGACCTGGGCTGAGGCGGGCCTGGGACAGTGAACTCCACAGGAGCAGATCCAGACCAGGGACATTTGCAAAAGCAGGACTGAGCCAGTGACCTGGGCCAGAGCAGGAACAGAATTGAGCCAGTGGCCTACACCAGAACAGGTCTGAGACAGTGAACTCCACAGGAGCAGGTACAGGGGAGCAACCACTGAGGGAGTGGGCCTGCACCAGAGACCTCTGTGGGTCCAGGCATGAGTCTGGAACTTAAGAGAGTATAGGCAGGAACCAGAGACCTTGGTGGGTTCGGGCATGAATATGGGACCTTTGAGGGAGTAGACCTGAGCCAGGACCCCTGAGGGTCCAGGCGTGAGTCTGGGACCTCCAAGGAACTAGGCCTGAGCCAAGACCTCTGTGGGTCAGGGAATGAGACTGGGACCTCCAAGGGAGTAAACAGGAAACATAGACCTTTGTGGGTGAGAACATGAGTCTGGGACCTCTGCAGGTCCAGGCTTTGGTCTAGGAACTCCAAGGGAGTAGGCAGGAACCAGAAACCTCTGCGGGTCCAGGCGTGAGTCTGGGACCTCAGAGGGAGTAGGCCTGAGATAGGACCTCTGCAGGTCTGAGCACACCCAAGTCTGGGACCTCTGGACCAGTAGACTGGAGCCAGAGACCTTTGTGGGACCAACCCCAAGCCACGGACCTCAGCAGGAACGAACCCAGCAACAGGGATATTTACAGAAACAGGTATGAGCTGGCAACCTAGGCCAGAGCAGGCCTGAGACAGCAAATTCCACAGTAGTGAAGCAAACCCTGAGCGCCAAGCAACCTCCAGGAACACAGAGTGACCAATGGGGTAACTGGAACCATGGCACTGACTGCACCATGAGGAGCAACAATCTGAGCCTTGGATCCACTGGCACCTGGAAGAGTGATCACCAGAGTCACAGACAACAACAGCTACACCAAATAGAGAAAAAGATGGGTAGACAAGGTAAAAACATAGGCAATACCACAAAAAGCAACACGACACCAGAAAAATTTAGTGAGGCAACAAAACAAGACTTGAACAACCAAATATAGGTGAAGAAGAAAATGACCTAAAACATTACTTCAGGAGAATTTTTGAGGCTCTTAAAGAGGAAATGAGAAATTCCCTCAAAGAAATGGAGGAAAAGACAAAAAATTGGAAGACATCAACAAATCCCTTAAAGAAAACCAAGAAAAAGCAATCAGACATATGAAAGAAACTATTCAAGACTTGAAAACTGAAATAGAGACAATAAGAAAACACAAGCCAAGAAATTATAGAAACAGAAATCATGAGAAAACAATCAAGAACCACAAATGCAAACATAAACAGCAAAATACAAGAGAAGGAAGAGAGAATCTCAAGCACTGAAGATACAATAGAAGAAATAGACTCATCAGTCAAAGAAAACATTAAATTCAACAAAGGCTTAACACAAAATATATAGGAAATGTGGAATAACATGAAAAGACCAAACCTATGAATAATAGGTATAGAAGAAGAAGTTCAACTCAAAAGCACAAAAAATATATTTAACAAAATCATAGAAGAAAACTTTCCCAACCTAAAGAAAGAGATTCCTATAAAAGTACAAGAGGCATACAGAACACCAAATAGGTAGGACCAGAAAAGAAAGACCCCTTGGCACATAATAGTCAAAATACTAGACCTAAAAAACAATGAAAACTATTAAAGGCTGCAAGGGGAAAAGACTAAGTAGCTACAAAGGCAGACCTATCAGAATTACGCCTGACTTCTCAATGGAGACAATGAAAGCCAGAAGGTCCTGGTCAAGATTATTCAGACATTAAGAGACCACATATACCAGCCCATACTACTTTCAATCACCATAGGACAAAACAAGATATTCATGACAAAACCAGATTTAACCAATACCTAGTTACAAATCCAGTCCTACACAAAGTACTAGAAGGAAAACTCCAACCCAAGAAAGTTGGCTACATCAACAAAAACACAGACAATTGATGATCTCACAGCAGCAAATCTCAAAGAAGGGAAAAACATACAAATTAGTATCACCAACAACGAAAACTAAATTAACAGGAAATAGCAATCACTGGTCATTAATTTCCCTGAATATAAATGGACTCAACTCACCTACAAAAAGACACATGCTAATAGATTGTATACAAAAACAGAATCCATCCCTCTGTTGCATACAAGAAACACACCTCAACCTCAAAGACAGACATCACCATAGAGTAAAGGGTTGGGGAAAAAATTTCCAATCAAATGGACCTAAGAAACAAGCTGCTGTAGCTATCTTAATATCTAACAAAATAATTTCAAACTAAAATCAATCAAAAGAGACAAAGAAGGACATTTCATATTAGTCACAGGAAAAATCCATCAAGAGGAAATCTCAATACTGAACATCTATGCCACAAATACAAGGGAACCCTCATATGTAAAAAAACACTTCTAAAGCTTAAACCATACATTAACCCCACACACTAATAGTGGGAGACTTCAACACTCCCCTTTCACCACTGGACATGTCAGTCAGACAAAAAATGAACAGAGAAATAAGGGAACTAACAGATGTTATGACTCAAATGGACTTAACAGACATCTGTAGAATATTCCATTCAAATTGAAAAGAATATACCTTCTCCTCAGTACCTCATGGAACCTTCTCAAAAACTGACCACATACTAGGCAACAAAACAAAACTCAACAGATACAAAAAAAAATGGAATAAGCCCATGTATCTTATTGATCACCATGGCTTAAAACTAGAATTCAACATCAACACTAATTTTAGAAAGCCCACAAACACATGGAAATTAAACAATGCTCACCTTAATCATCAATGGGTCAAGGAAGAAATAAAGGGAGAAATTAAAGACTTCCTAAAATTTAATGAAAATGACCACACAACATACCCAAATTTATGGACACAAAGAAAGCAGTGTTA
>JAQHUG010000021.1:5539538-5555395 GCA_028555095.1 Dicrostonyx torquatus
CATGGGGACCATAGGAGAGGGTTGAAGAATAAGGCAGAGGCAGGGAGGGGAGCAGAGAAAAATATATAGCTCAATAGAATAAAATAAACAAGTTAAATGTCCAATAGCAAGACAGGATTCTCGGGGCAGCAAGAATGCTGGGAAGGAAAAGGAAGGAGTTGGGAGGAAATGCCAAGGATACACAGGAAAGCAGCAAGGGCAGTAGAGTAAAGATAATAAGGCACAAAGCACATAGTAAATGAATAGAGATGGGTTAATTTAATTTATAAGAGCTGGTTAGTAGCAAGCCTAAGCTGCTGACCAAGCTTTTATAATTAATAAAGGTCTCCGTGTGGTTATTTGGGAGCTGGCAGGCAGAACAGGAAAATCCGCCTACAGAGAAAGGACTGAGCAGTGTGAAATACTCCAAATTAAAGAACAAGCTGAAGAAGAGACCAGGGACATCACAGGAAGAAACCCAGAGGAAGGTCCAAGTGCCTTTAGCTCCCTTGTAAGAAAGAGTTCTGTTATAGTGTCCTTAACTCCCAATTAGGCATATCAGGGCTTCCTCAAAGGGAAGAAACCTTGCTTAATGGCTAACTTAAACTTCAGAAGCAGACAGTCCCAGGTTCGCACCTCTGTTCTTACCCCCATGACCCAAGACCCACGTTTCTGTTTCCTCATCACAAATCAGATGCTCCCTCAACTTACTAACTATACGGGTGGCAAATGAAATCCACAGGACCCCCCTCCCCTGTAAGAGCATCACTTTGCTCTTCTATAGACAAGAACTTCTCTAAGATGTCTCTGAAAGTCTCACAGGAATCCTATATGAAACCCGCAGGTTGCCTACATGGCTCAGAACATAATTGGACGAGACACACATCGAAAGTTTTCTAGGACGGTGGACAGGCTTCCTGCAGCTGGACGTTTCCGGTGAGGGCACCTTTGGTCATCATTCTTGGCTAGAGATCTGCTGAATTATAAGTAACCAAATAACTTCCAGGCAGTTGAACAGTAGAGAAAAATAATTGGACTCACCTAAGCTCTCTCCCGTGAGGATTTTCCCCTTGACTGAATACGCACCATAGTTTTAAGCACCTAAACACTGAAACCAGATGGCTCTCTCAGCAGTCTTAAGAACATACTGTGGGCCATCTCTGGGGTGGTTTCCCAGCTCCACTCCCCACAGTGACCATTTTATGCCAACCTGCAGGCCAAGATCACAAGAAGATGGTGTCAAGACCCTTCCTTGACTCACAGAGCTCTGTGATGAACATTGCCATGCCTCTGCACCTGGGGACTATGGGTGTAAGAAGGGGTTCAGGAGCCACGGCTTCAGGCTAAGCAGAGTGCTGTTGGAGGGTCTTACTCCTCAGTGCTGGTTCTGGTGAAATGGTACACTGTTCCCAACTGGGCTGAGTGGCGATGGCTCCCTGGAGCTCACACAGCTGGGGCTGGGACTGGGAAGATCCATTCAGGACAGGCTGCAAGCTAAGACAATGGTTCACTCCTTCTGGGATATGCAGGAGTGTTGCTGGCAGGATGGATCGTACCTGAGATAATGGGGAGGCAGTTGGCAGGTCCTGAATCAACAGGGCATCATGCTGGGAAGGAGTGAGCCACAGAAACAGTTCCTTTCCAATGCAGACTGCACTGTTGAAGGTGCTGATGACAACAGAGTGCACTGTGGCCCTTAAGGCTGTTCCCTCAGCAAGTTGAATGAACACACTCCTCCAATGGCTACCGTGCCTTGCTAAACTCTGGGCTCTAAAGAGAATTGTGGGTTCATAGTAACTGTCTTCAGTGTTGTCTTCTATTACGTGCGTGTTCGGTATGCAAAATCCAAAAGGCATCTAAAGCATTTGCCGTTTTAACAGACACCGCTGCAAGGGGTCAAATGGTCACTCCCTGCTGTCTCCATCAAGCACATTCTCTTCTAAGCGCTTTGGTCCCCACAGTTGAAGTGACCTTTGATCTCCAGTGACACTGGGAAGATTTTCAGCTCCTTAGGCAAACCCTGTTTCTCTGGCACCCGGCCAGTGTGTTGCTACTCTCTAGGACAGCTATTTTCAGTCTCAGCTCTGTTAAAGGTAATCACAGTTTCTCACAAGTAATTAATATGGAACACGTTATCTGTAAGGGGAGTGCATGCGCTTCACGAGTATACACACACACACTCACTCACTTACGCTCCATAGCTGATTCCTAACCCTACTTCTTACACCTTCCTAGGCGTTTCACCCACCTTAGCTATTCTTTGAGTGTCAGCACACACCAAATCAACACGTAGAATTTTCTACACAGCCTATCTCCAATTGGAGTTTCCTTTATTTATTATGCCCTGTGCTCAAATTTTTGAAAGGTGGGTAACTCTGATTCTAATGTTTTTCTAAGTCAAAACAAAACAAACCCACCAACAAACCACTGTGTTTTAGATGAAATAGCATTTGGCAAGGTACTTAATGTATGTCAACCGTTAGCAATTCACACTGACAGCGTTCTCAAAAGGCAGCCTTCCAGATGAAAAGGACATGTATAGTTGCAGAATCTGGTATGTGAAATCATTCCTGAGAATCACTCTCTAAATTTTGCCTAGATTATTTGATCTAGTAGGTTTGAGGTGCAGAAGAACATTCCAGAATTAGAATCTTTTCAGAGGTTTTACCAATCCCTGTATGATCTGGGTACATTTCAAATTGGAAGCAGTCACAGGCATGGAAAGCCCATTTTTTTCTTTCCTTTTTAAAGTTTCTTTTTAAGGTTAGCTCGCAAACTAAGGTGTCTCACTGCTGCGTCTTCATAGGTGCACCTCATTATTTGTTCTCAGTCATCACTCCTCCCTGCTCTGCTCCTTCTTACCACCCCCCCCACCAGATGGTCTCCTCCACAGCTCGTTCCCTTCAGCTTTCTCAGCCCAAGTATTCCATTGCCCTCTCTGTGGCCATGTTGCTGAAGATCTCCTACACATTTTTCATGATCTAGCTTCTAGTTTTGTGACTTATGCACACATACATACACAGAGTCTTAAATCTAGGTTCCACACATAGGAGAAAAAAATGTTTTTCTGAGCCTGGCATTTTTGGGGAGTCTTTGGAGTATTTTAAGTGTAGTATCTCATCATCTGTAAGTACAACAATTTGACTTCTTCATTTCTCGTTTGTACCCCTTTATTCCTACTTCTTATCTGACCGCTCCAGATAAGACTTTGAATGCTAAATTGAATGAGTGGAGAGAGTGGCATCCTTAAACCAAATGGTCTCACTTTTCCATCATTTACTATATATAATGTTGGGCACCAGTTTGTTGTAATAGCCTTTATTATATTGGTAGACGTTCCTTTTCTAGTTTCTTCAAAGCTTTTATCATGGAGGGATGCTAATGTTTTCCAAGGGCTTCCTTTCTGGCATCAATTGAAGCGGTCGTGTAATTTCTGTCCCTAATCTTTATGTGCTGTATTGCATGCATTGACTGTGCACATGTTAGACAATCTCTAATCCCTGGAAATAAAGCCAACTTGGTCATGGTGCATGATCTTATTACAGTTTTTTTTTTTAGATTTATTTATTTATTATGTATACAACATTCCTTCCATGTATGCTTGCAGGACAGAAGAAGGCACCAGATCTCATTATAGGTGGCTGTGAGCCACCATGTGGTTGCTGGGAACTGAACTCAGGACCTCTGGAAGAGCAGTCAGTGCTCTTAACCTCTGAGCCATCTCTCCAGCCCCCTTATTACGGTTTTGAATTTGGTTTGCAAGGCTTTCCCCACCCCTGACTTTTATTTATGCCCATCAGGGAGAGTGGTTTATAGCTTTCTTTTTTTTTTTTTTGCATTTTTCTGGTGTGGTATATTGGAGCTGGCTGTGTAGAAAGGGTATCATAGTACCTTTCCCTTTATATTTTATGGTGGCAGTTCGAGGTCAAAAGCCCAATCTTTTTGTTTCAGCTCTTCAGTGTGTGGAACTTAGACCAAGACTCTTGGATACTGCTTAAGCAGATATTGAGGACAGATGAAGATAGATGCTAAATAGATAAGTACTCAGGAAGGGATAACGTAAGAAGTATGTCTTTAACAATATAAGAATATGTGCATGTGCACTGAGTTATCAATAAAGTCAATGAGACAAATGTAACCAACAAACTATAACCTCAAAACTTCCAGAAAATGTCACAAAACCTACAATAATAACCATATTTTTGTTAATGTCATATCTGTGGCAAGCTGTAGATTAACAATGCTATTGCAAGTAAAATGTACTCCTAAATTTGCAATTTTGTTTTCTCCAGTTTCTAGAAATACATAAACAGAGGGCTTCTATTCTATTCTTCATCAAAAGCTCAAATCCTAATATAAATATCCTTTATTATAAATGAGAAGTTATGCCTTTTGTTTTCCCTTCATCAAATTATTCATCATATGTCACAGAAATGAGTGATTTTGAAGCTACAGAACCAAGTTATTCCTATCACTTTAAAGAGAGATCACATGATATCTTTTTAGCTTGTAAGTTGGAATAGTCTGTTTTAGTAATGTTTTACACTAGAAATATGTCAAGGCCAAATGCATGTGTTTATTCGACCTCCGATGACCGCTGGGACTCATGTGACACTGACATTACCCCAGTAAATAGCCTCACGTATGATTAGTATTATTTTCTCTAAGTTTCAGGACAGTTGATGGGACATCAAGGTCCCCTAGGACTTCCTTAGCGCCCTACACGGGAGTACCTCTAGATCCTGGCAGTGAACTAAGGAGTGACTATATGACTGTGAAGCTAAAGATTCTTAAAACTACAAGGATCCTCAGAGGTTTCCTAATCCAGGAACAAGTAAGTATGTAGCACGCCTATTACTATGTCCAGCTCTTGAGTCCTTGGGAGATATCAATAATCAGTTTCAGAACTTTCACTTCCAAGTCTTTCTCAACAAACACTGCACCAGGTCAGACAATCTACTACTTATAAACAAATTAACATGTGAATGAAATCGTCTTTTCTCTTTTAGATAATATAAACCCTTTTCTTTTCGACATGAAACAAAGACTAGCTGTATTTCTCTTCATGTGGATTTTTAAGAGTCAGTTGCATTCTTTTATAATCTCATTCTGTTTTTGAGTACCTGTAGGTATTATAGGAGCATCCCAAAGGGTCTGTAATCTAGTTTGAAGAAAGAAAAATGAGCACGCCTGATGTATATGAAGACTAATTAAGCGTTAAACTGAGCTACTTACACAGATCAGAGGGGACTGGAGCAAGATGAAAAGAAGCAATGGAGGACGTGAAATCTGGTGTAAACAAACAAGGGCCATGCTTCTGGGTCCCAATACCCCAGGCCATAAATTGCTCAACAATTCAACAAATGTACAAAACCTATAACTCAGTGAGAAAGTGCTGTGTGCAGAGTCTTCTATCAGGGGCCTGTGGTTAGTGGGGAGGCAGAGAAATCAGAAGACAGAGTTACAAATGCACACAGTACGTATGGGCTTTCTCTATCAGAAAGCACAGTGGACAGGAGCAGAATCTGTGGAGCCAAACAAGCGGGTGTGAACCACAGCTCTGCCCTTGATCCGTGCATGACCTTGGGCAAGTTTCCTGTCAGTGCCTCAGTTTCCTGGAAGTGTGCTTGGTGGAAAGATAAAAAAGGTTGAAGCACACACAGAGGACTTACCAGAGTGACACCAAGTCCTAGATCTTATCAAAGGCAAAACAGGAAGGGAGGGTGCTTTGTGTCTCTCAGAAGATGCATTACTCAAGATGTACAGAACTGTCTACTAAAGAATGAGGCTGTGGGATGGCTGTAGGCCTGGGAGGTTTGGGATGCCACGCTAAAGAGATGGCCTATCTACCCTAGGGTGGCATCAGCCATAGGTTATTTTAAGGCCTCAATTGAAAGAATCTGATCTGCTTCTAATCAAGGTCTCTCGGACAGCATTCTCAACTCTTCTCATAGCAGAGGTGTTAGTGGTGGCCTCCAAATGGACAGGCCATGCCCTATTCTCCGGAACCTATGAACAGCATCCTCTACAGTATGATGCCAGTTAGTTAAGGATCTGGGGAGGAGCAAGACTCAGACAGGCTCTGCCAACCAGAAAAGGCAGATCAAGCATACAACCCTGCACCTTGCTCAGGGCAAGCCCTCACCAGGTCCCTCTACCCTATGGGCAAGCATCCAGTTCTCCTGGGCCTTCTTCTACTCAGCACAATTCATACACAGTCTCTCTTCATAACCCCCTTTCTCCTTTCCCTCTCCTTTTTCCTCCCTTCCTTTTTCTTCCCCTCTCTCCTCTCTCTTTCTCTTCTCCCTCTTCCTTTCCCTCCGTCTCTTCCTCTTCCCCTCTTTCATCTACACTTTCAAGATTGCTTCCTTTTGAGTGGACTTAAAACCCAAAATGAAACAAAACAGAACAAGGAAAGGTTCTCTGGTCGTAACACTGAATCACCACTCTCTCCCAACCCTTTCACACCCCAGTGCCTCCAAAGAAAGTCTCCCGGGGTTACCTGGCCTCGTCCACTCCCAGGGCACTACTGAGTATCCTCCCCAGCACTGTTTACTTCTTAACTCTGCCGGTTTCTGGCCAGCAGTCCCTGTCTGCACGCCTTAGCGCTGAGTCTTTTCACCTCCCTGTTCAAATGGGTTCATGTGTCCCCAGAGCTTTTAACCTCTTCCTGAGTCTGATATGATCTGCCTAACACTTACAACCTGTCTCTAGACTCAAGACTCCCTGTTTGCTGCCTAGTTTCACCCAAAGGACCCTGGAGGTCCTTCCACCTCAATTTGTCCACACCCATCCCGTTCCTGGAATTTCTGATCCTACTAAAGACAATTATTCTCACTCTGACTAAATTTGATGGCCCTCATTACCTTCTACTTCCACTGCCCAGATGAGGCCCTTTCTCTCCTTGCTTGGACATGAACCTGGCCAACCCTGTTGCCCAGCTCCTTTCTCACCACCATCTCAACCTTCTAGTCCACCCAAACCCCAACCTTTCCCTGCAATGTGTCCAAGGAGTCAGGATGCCCCAGATATCTGTGCAACTTGTTTCCTAGCTGGCCTCAGATTCACTATGTAAACCAGACTGGCCTCACACTCAGAGATATACCTGCCTCTGCCTCTTAAGTGCTGGGACTCAAGGCATGTGCCACCATGCCAGGCAGATACACTCTTAAATTCTGCTGTACCGATGCTAATGAGATGAAGAGCTGGATCTGGAATCATCTGAGTCGCGGCTGGCTCCAAAATAGAAGAATAAAAAGCAAAGGGCTAGGTCCAAATGAACACTGTCAGGCATACCCAGAGCCAGTCCATGGCAGAGGACACAAGACTGAAGAAGGTATTATTCAGAACTTGGAATAATTAGCTCAGAGTTTTACAATAGAGATGATTGCTTCCTTGGAGCTCATAGGGACGGCTTTGCAATGAACAAGTTTGACAGCTCCCTGGTGCAAGCAGTATCTGTGGTCTTTTCTGAAAGCCCACAAGCTGAGCACTGCAGATTTTGTCACTCAAAGCCTGGGGGATGGGGGGAGGAAGTGATACTGCCATGGTGAGTGCAATGGGGAACCCGCAAGCATCTCTCCCTATACTACAAGCTGCCCTAGCCTTGGTGGCCAAATTCTCACACACAAGAATCCTGCTTGGACATTCTTCCCGCTGATTTTCTGCCTGTTAAGCAAGCTGAGAATTAGTCCATAGGGTAAAAAACAAAGTCATAAATTTTTTTCTATTCCCTCTTTTTAAAGTGATTAATGTTAGGGAAGTCAGCATTGGCTTAGATAGAGCATGCCATTAAATGCCATTACAATCATTACTATGGACTTCAAATTATAAACTGGACATTAGGGAGAATAGAGGCTCAATTTCAAAACAATGTATTCATTTTCTCTGATTTAAATTCAGACTTTCTTCAATGTAGCATTTACTGACTGCCTCTTGTATGCCATCCACAAACTGGGTGTTTCCAAAGTATCCTAATCAACTCTGGTCACACATGTTCCTGTTTTTTAAGATGGGGGAACTGAGGATCCCAGAGAATAAATAAGCAATAAATCTAGACAGCAGCAGGTAGAATCCGGGGCTCCAGCAGGGCTCCTGACTGTAGGCACTATGCTATGCCTATCCTACTGTACTGTGGGAACAGGTGTAGTAAGAGGTGCGGGCTGTGTTCCAGCATCTGAGAGGAGCGCAGACCCTTTGTTCCGTCTGCCCAACTCCCAATCGCCGGGCTAGCTTACATTTGAAATAACCACACAAAAATTATATTAATTTAATTACTACCTGACCCATTATCACTAGCCTTTTCTTGGCTAACTCTTACATCTGATTCAGCCAATTTCTAATAGTCTGTGTATCACCACGAGGTAGTAATCTTACCGGGAATCATTCAGCATGTCTGACCCTGGCAGCTTCATGGCGGCAGCTCTCTGAGCCTTCCCTATCCCAGAATTCCGTTCTGTCCTCCCTGCCTATCTAAGATTTTGCCCTATCAAAAAGGCCAAGGCAGTTTCTTTATTAACCAATGAAAGCAAAAGAAATACAGAAGGACCCTCCTACACCATTTCCCCTTTTTCTGTTTAAACAAAAAAGAAAGGCTTTCATTTTAACATAGTAAAGTTACATATAACAAAATAGTTATCAAGCAAGAATTATAGTTACAATATTTATATCTATTTTATCTTTTATCACAACAAACTATAACTATAACTATCCATTCTTCAGTTCCATCAAAGACTCCAGAAGGATATAATATTACCTAAGTAAACAAGAAATAAGCAACTTCCAAAACTCTAGAAATGACAGAGACATCTCTCTGCCTGTACAGTTGGGCACCAAATTGTAGTAATGAGGAGAAGCGGGCTGTGGGGGCTGCGTTCCTCGCCCAGTCCTGGCTCCCAGCCGCATGGCTAGCTTATACCCGAAATAACCACACAAAAATTGTATTAATTAAATTACTGCCTGGCCCATTAGTTTTAACCTCTTATACATATTAGTCTAACCCATTATCTAGTAATCTGTGTATCACCATGTGGTCGTGGCTTATGGGGAAGATCCTAACCAAAGTCCATCTTGGGCTGGAGAAACATGGCAACTGGAGTCTTCCCTTCTCCCCAGCCTTCTGTTCTGTCTACTCTGCCCACCTAAGGGCTGCCCTATCAAATGGCCAAGGCAGTTTCTTTATTCAACCAATGAAAACAACAGAAATACAGAAGGACCCTCCTACACCAAACAGGGAACCCAAATGAAATGATCTCTCAGGTGAAAATATTATTTTCAGGACCTTGTAGGGTTTCACAAGAATTAGCAAAGACAGTTACTTACTTAATACCAACTTTGCAAATAAGGGTGTGTCAAACATTTATCTCAAAGAATCTCCTTGGCCATTAAAAACCAAGCTAACATCACACTAATGAAAGTGATCTTTAACTGTATTTTCCCTCCCTAGTTATATCTCAGAAAAATCAGACTTTAAATAGGAGTTCGAGTGCACACACATACACACGCACGCACAATCTCACGCAGCTCAGTACAGCTTCAAACTCACTACATAGCTGAGGCTGACCTTGAACTCCTGATCTTCCTGTCTATCTCCTAATCCCTGATAACAGGCTCATGCCACCTTGCCTGGCAAAAAGAAAACTTTGCCCTCAGTTTCACTAAACAAAGCAGTTTACATAGTAATAACTGCTGACTTTTTTTGGGGGGGTCAAATATTTGAATGGATGTGTTCAGCAGATTTCACAAAGGAACTAACAGCATTTAACATTTCCCCCCTTTTAAAGGTCTACCCGCCCAAAAACTCCCCAAAAAGGCTCCCTGAGAATGCTGGTAATTTTGCTGGATCAGTTAAGGCATCTATTAAAACAAACAAACTTGGCTATCACAACCTGGAAAAGGCTCATAGATTCTCAGGACAAGTGGCTGGGATTTCACTGTTTATTAAACAGGCAAGCCAGTGTAGACTGAACCAAGGAAGTTTGAGTTCTCACTCTTACCAAAGGACTCTGGGTGGTAAAGAGGAAGACCCCAGCAAGGGCCTGCTTGGGCACACCGATGGGATTCTAATACCAGATGGCTATATGCCTGAGTCTGTCCTCACTTCTCAGAAAGAGCAACTGATTGGGAAGACCTCAGCTGGGCGCTTGCAATTTTAAACGTTGGATTTACGGCTAAAACAAAATACCAGACCCAAGTTCCGTGTGGCTCACCCACACTCAAACTGGGAAAAGGGGTCCACCTGAGACTACAGGCCATGCCTGCGAAATTGGAAGGAACCCATTTTTGGCCTGAGGATGTTGCTTATGCTGCTGGTTCAACGGCCAGCGAGTAATGGCTGGGCTTCCTTTCCAGAGTGGCCTCTGGTGAGCTGGTATATGGACTGTGGGGCACCAACACTCATGCCAACTGCTGGGTTGGAAACATTTGGTGACCAAATAGAATCTCTGGAGTGCCCAGGGCTGCAGACACACACCCAGAACTGGGAAGGAGACACAAGCTTTAGTCACCTCCAAGGTTTTCAAAACGGATTTAAAAATAAAATTTGTACTCATCATTGGGAAAACAAACAAGGCATGTCCTCAAATCCATCCACTTTCTCGGTAGGGCCTGTTATTTAATTGTGGTGACGCAAGATAAGCCTTCCCCACAAACTCCCCAAACCACTTGGCACCGGGGAAAGTGAACACCAGTGGTTCTACTCCCCTCCCCTTCCTCCCACAAACGTCCTCTGTTGAGGCGATTTCAGGATGTTATTTATTTACTAGAAACCCGACTTCCTTTTGCATAAGGTTCCAGAGGAGCCCAAATGACCCCAAGGAGTCCATTAACTTCCAAAGGCATTTTATTTCTGGCGGGGAAGACCTTGGAGGAGAGAGAGCAGGTAACACCAAGTATTCTCAGACTCAAGAGCAATGTGCGCCACCCAGGGAGAAGAACCAGGGACAGCCCCAATCCTCTTCCAGCAGAGGCAGCTGCAGTTTCCAGAGGGTAGAGGCTGCCTAGAAATCCACTTTCCCTCAAGGTGTACCTGCCGGCCCCACCTGGGATATAAAGACCCACAGGGCTCCCACCCTAAACTACATTATCAAGCTCAAGAAAGACAGACAAACAGGTCAGAAAATGAGATTCTAAACATGAGTAACTCAAACCTTTGAGCAATAGCTAAGACATATGTCAGGCGTGGGTCACTTAAATACACGCGAGGTGAAAACAAATAAAGAGGCTTATATTATTTTTAATAGAAAAACGTGGTGAGCAGGTAGCCCAGGAGGAAGAAGAGGGCTGAGATCTCTTGGAGCTTGTTTCCTGTGGCTTCCCTTGAGCCACAACTGCTGGGTGAGAATTCAGGCATGAATCCGATTGAAGGGCAATCCTGTAAGGGCGCACCTACCCCCTGCCAGGGGTTTCAACATTCCCGGGGTCTCCACCATCCCACAGGCCCAGATGTCTATTCAAATCCGACGGAGAACTGTAATTCATACAGTCTCCGTCGGGCATGGAGGTGGTGGTGGTGGTGGTGATGGTGGTGGTGGTGGTGGTGGTGGTGGTGGTGGTGGTGGTGGTGGTGGTGGTGGTGGTGGTGGTGGTGGTGGTGGTGGCCTGTGTGGGAACAGTTAAGGATGAAGATCAAATTAAGCCCTGCTTGTTTTCAAATGACCCGGTCCACCTTTCAAGCCCCTTTGATCATTTTGGAGAACGCAGGGATAGCAGTTCGCAGAGCGCCCGAATGGGGTTTCCCTATGAGCATTGTCTCCTCCCACACCCCCAGTGTGAAAGCAAAGCCCTCGGGTTGTCCCCAACCTTGGAGAACCAGGACCGGAGGACGCGGGCAGCATGAGCCACGCCGAGCCCACCCAACCCCGCACGCGGCCTGTCCCCGGGCGCGCGCCTCGCCCCCCGCGCGGCTCACCTAGCACCACGGCAGCCACGGTGGAGAGCAGCAGCCAGTGATTCCGCAGGAAGCGGCGCCAATCGCATCCAGAGCTCGTGGGCTTCCCCATGGTGGGCACTAGCGCTAGCGGGGACTCGGAGAGCGTGGCGAATGCAGGATGCGGGATGCTGGAAACTGCGCGCCGCGGGGATCCAGCGCACAAGCTGCTGTCAGCGCTGCCACCGCCGCTGGGGACCGAGCACTGTGGTTTTGCGTGGCGGGCGCGCCCGGCTCCTCCCGCCGCCGCTCTCTGCAGCGCCGCGGCCAACCAGCGAGGCCGAGGGCGGAGCGTCCCGGTGGGGCGGCGCGCGTGGGGCGAGTCGGTTCCCCTCTATTTCGCGTGAAGGCTTCCCAGCGGCGAAGCGTCTGGCCCACTGCAATTCCACACCAGCCTCCTTGGGGACACGCAGCCCTCTGGTCCGGTGCGAAGGGATTCAGTATGCGGACGCGTTTCTGCCTTGGTCTGCTCATACGGGAGTCTCAAGGAGAAGGGGCACGGTGTGACTTTAGAGCAGGTTTGGGGAATTTTCCCACCGGGTCTCTGATATTCCTCGCGGCTCAGACAGGATCCGCCAGAACCCAGGCTTGGTCCTACACCTCGCATGAGGTGGTGATCAACTTAACAATTACACTCCTAGGTGTCTTGCACAATTTAACAATTGCACCCCTAGGACTTGCTCTGTGGCCACCACTAGGTAATTATGGCTGAGAACCAGGCCTGACTGGTGTGGGAAGGTGGGCGGGCCCATCCCAACCCCAAGGCCAAATACCTTACAGGCTGTAGTTGGAGAATCTGGGTTAGTGTGAATTTCTCTTTGTTTTCACCCGCATCTAAGCATACTCTTTTCTTGTTTTTAGCATAACACCACTGTAACTAAGTGAGCCCTCTACCTTTCTGGCGTTATAGAGTTTACTCTCCAGCTGGGTGTCAGGGCAATCTCCTTGTCTAGATTACTTGATCGCTAGAACCCCACAGATAGAGACATCCTTTGGTTTAAACTGATTTTTAAAAACCCTTCAAGATATAGTGGATTAGGCTTTATTAGCTGTGTACATTATAGTAAAAAGATCACCTTCTTTCCAGGGGTTGAACTCTCAAAAAAGTCAAGAGAAAGGGACCTCAAGATCACTGGGTGGCCTGTCTAGAGCTGGAAATAAAAATGTCCGAAAAAGGCAAACTACCAAGAAAAAGAATCATTCTACAGAAAGAAAAAGGAATGGACAAACTCAAATGTTCAACGTGAGGGGGGAAAATGGTATTAAGTATATTATGGAACTTCATGGAAGGAAACTAATGGAGTCCCTTAGTACCATAGGGTAAGGAAAGAGTTAAAAACTGTATGTGTAATTTGATCATATGTATACAAAAATAAAGCTATTAAACAGAGCCATGGGCTTAGAAAAGTCCACAGCGGTGTATGACATTTCCGTGCCTCCCCTTCCCAGTGTCCTGTGAATTGGAAGTGTCTACCATAGCTGTGTTCCAGTGTGCTCTACTGTATTTATAAAGCTAGCGCACCCTGGAGATGGGAAGCAGGTGAGGGATCAGAGGTGGACCCTGTCTACCTCACAGCCTTTGAGCTCTATGGGGAGGAACTCACTTTCAGTCCCTGCACTGCTACTACTGAGGTAGCTTGGACCTGTTGCTTAATGCCGATGCTTCAGTTCGCCTGTGACACAGGTGCTCAGATCACTCCTGGGTTTTGTGGAGGCTGTGAGACTCAACAAGATGCTTGCCTTTTTTTTGGGGGGGGGGTTGACCAGTTGGCTCTGTGTAAATTCTTTTTTTTTTTCATGCTAGAATTGGGGTCGCCTTCCCTTCATCATGTTGGTGGGCAAACCTAGGCACAATCGAGTTAAGAACTCTGCCCAAGTTTTCTGTGTTGAGAGGAAGAGGAGGAGCAAGGATTGAAGTGAGAAGCTGCTTCCATGCCTGGTCATTGAACTGCTTCCTCCTGTGTGGGGGCACACACAGAGCTCTGATTGTGAGGTTGCTCTTGTGTCACTGGTTTGCTTGACTCAAGGTCCTTAAGGATACATCCTGTCCACTTGCAGGAGACACTTGGGTATCTGAATGAGCTGAACTCAAGCCAACAGCAAATCCATTTTATGGGAGTAGGGAGTGAACTTCTGAATTCACAGTCACTCTGGCTGGCATCTCATACTTTGGGATTTCTCAGCCTAAACCAAGAAATGGTGGGGCCAAGCCCTACTCTGGACAGAGGAGTTGGAGATCCCTAATTTGTGCTCGCTATCTATCCATCCATTTATCTATCTATCTACCTATCTATCTGTGTCTGTCCATCTATCTCTCCATCCATCTATCCATCTATTTGTCTGTCTGTCTATCTATCCATCCATTTATCTATCTATCTACCTATCTATCTGTGTCTGTTTATCTATCTCTCCATCCATCTATCCATCTATTTGTCTGTCTGTCCATCTATCCATCCATCCGTCTATCTGTCTGTCCATCCATCCGTCCATCCATCCGTCCACCTACCCACCCATCTGTCTGTCTATCTATCATTCATCCATCCATCCATCCATCTATCTATCCATCCATCTGTTTATCTATCCATCTATCTATCCATCCATCCATCCATCCGTCTATCTGTCTGTTTGTCCATCCATCTATCCATCCATCCATCTATCTCATTACCCCATCTTCTTATCTTGTAGTCATGAATACAAATAATGTCAGATGGGATGAGATTGGAAGGCCATTTCCCCTGTATGTGCCACACCTGTTTCTGGAAGAGGACTTTTTTGTGGTAAGAGCCTGAAACCAAGGAGAAAGAACCGTTAGAGTTGTTTTTCTACAATAAATTTGAATGCCTCCCTTTTATTCCTAAGTCTATCAAATTCCTTTCTCCAGAGAAACCTTTGTCTGATTTCATTCATTAAATTTCTCTAATGTGACAACACCTCCTCCTTCTTCTAAGAAACTCGTGTTCCTTATTGTTACTGTTTTTCCTTTTTTCTTTTAAATGTTGACTCATAGAATAACTAGTTAGCAATTAAAGAAAAGGGAGTTTGACTTTGTCACACAAAGTTAAGCAACAGGTGACAACTTGCCCTTTCATATCAACAGGGATAGAAATGAAGAAGACACTCAGAAACCAAAGGCCAACTCTTTTGGAAGTGACTTGATGGCTGCAGTTCCCCCATCACAAGGCAAATATGGTTGCATGGAGTCACACAGCAGTGATGGAAGAGGCCACAGGCACACAAGTGACCTTCAGCTTCTCAGGTAGCCTCCCTGACAGTAGGACCTGAAGACACTGTCGGTCTGTCAGATGCCCCTTGATATGGGCTCTTCTTTATCTTCTAATCTTGATCTGGACCCAAGTTATCTTGGAATTATAAGCCAAAGACATTAAATGTCACAGTAATTCTCTGCACAGTAGTTTGCCAAGTTGATTTGGCTGAAAGCAACTTAGTTTTTTAGATGCCCTTGAAATCTGGGTTTCAACAGAACTCTTCTACATTGGCTTTATTGCTTACTGGGGAAAACTGAAGAACAATTTCATTTCATTTAGGAGATGAAAAACAAACTTTTAAATTTACCTAATGCAAACAAATTTGAGCAACTTACTTAACCTCCTTTATCTTCTTTTTACTTCTCTCAAGACTCCACATAAGGTAATATCTGTAAAGGACATCTTCCTTCCTTCCTTCTTCGTCCTATCTATCTATCTATCTATCTATCTATCTATCTATCTATCTGTGTACTAGCTATTTATCTATTTATCTACCTACCTATCTATCTTTCTATCATCTATCTATCTATCATCTATCTGTGTACTAGCTATTTATCTATTTATCTACCTACCTATCTATCTTTCTATCATCTATCTATCTATCTATCTATCATCTATCTGTGTACTAGCTAGTTATCTATTTATCTACCTACCTATCTATCTTTCTATCATCTATCTATCTACCT
>JAQHUG010000021.1:5558034-5590277 GCA_028555095.1 Dicrostonyx torquatus
GTGGCTGGGGAACATACAACCCGCACACCTCTCCCCCATAATTTACAACAGTAGACCAGGCTGACCTTGAACTCACAGAGATCCACCTGCCTCTGCTTCCAAAGTGCTGGGATTAAAGGCAAGCACCACCATCACCCATCAAGAAAAACTGTTTAAAAACCTGCTTATATTCTTCACCTACCTGCACCAAAACCTGTGAGATTTCTACCAAAGCAAGCAAGCAAGCAAACAAACAAACACCATCCAAAGATGTGAGCAAAAGCTGCTTAACCCAGGTCTTTGGAGATCTATTAACTAGTACAGAGACTGACAAAGACTCTGTGGAGCAGAGTGCCGAGCAGAGAATGAAAACACTGTAGCAGACTGTTGCTTATAGGCACCGGTGTGCATCCTAGTGCTAAAGGAGACTAAGACAGGGTCTCAACTTTGAGGTCAGCCTAGGTCACCTAGCAGAACCCTGTCTCTTAAAAATAAGAATATCAAATTACATGGGATGCACAAGGGAAATACTAGGTTGACAAACACCTACTGAAACTTGATGTCCTGGTGGTTCCTGTGGCTCCAAGATCTAGGGCCTTAGGGGATGCACTGTCAAAGTGTATAGTTAGGAGTCGTTCCACACAATTCAATGTAACCATGCCCTTGGTCTGACACCCACTTAGGATTATGGTTTCCTATTTGCTTTTAAACTTTAGAAACTCATTTCTAAAAAGTTCAATAAACACTTTAAGAAGACATTTATTTGTTTTTCTGCTTATCTTAGGGGGCACGCGCATTCCACAGAGTACATGTGAGACTCAGAGAGTCTGAGGGAATCTCCTTCCACCATGTGGGACCTGGAATTGAACTCAGGTGGTCAGGCCTGGTGACGCAACCTTTAGCTACTAAGCCATCTTGTGGGCTCTCAATAAGTTTTAAATTATCTAAAAAATAATAATAATAATAAAAACAATAACAAAAACCCTCCACATAACTCACCAAAACTCTGGAAGAACACAGCCAGAGAGTTTTCTTCCTTCTTCTTTTTTCCTGAGTCCTTCCCTCCCAGGGCAGGTAGCCATTAGTTCAGTTTGCCTAAGCCTTTGGTTGGGCCTGTCTTCTGTCTTAGAAAATAAGACAGGAACTTCCATTCACACCCCCTCTGTTGACTCCACACAGGTGGTATTTTATGAGCCCTGCCCTGTGCTTGCCTTTCTTCCTTGAACAATACAGCTTAGTGCTCACTCACAGTGAAGAATTCTTCCTCATTCCTTCTTCTGCTTAACCCTGCTCTGTGCAGCCCTTGTTCTGGAGGTATCTTCCTCGTTCCTCCGCATGCTTGTAGAATCTAACAGTGTATGGCTGTCCCCAGGGTTTATTTAACACTCTCCTTGATGATGGACATTTGGCTTCCTTCCAGCATTTCTGTCTTATAAACATTATTTCAAGGGGTAGCATTCAGCTCCCTCGGTGCTACTATGGTACAAATGTTTGCAAGCAAGTTCTCTGGAGGGAAGAAAGAAAGGAAGGACAGACAGACGGACGGATGGAAGGGAGGAAGGAAGGAAGAAAGGATAGAACAAAAATGGCCCTGATACGTAGTCTCTGATAAATACCCCATTAATTGCTACCTTCCTGGTCGGGCTCAAGTCAGCAGCATCAGATCAGGGAGTGTGGTGTCAGGAAGAGATGTTCAATGTCAGGTTTTATCTAGTTGTTTTCTGGGAAAACAGGGCCGATGGAAATCATCTCAATGGCATGCAATTATTAATATTGTTTAAATATAACTTATTTAGTATATTTAGTTTTTGAGACAAGGTTTCACTGTGAAGCCCTGGCTGTCCTGGTTTTGTTTTGTTTTGTTTTTTGTTTGTATGTTTGTTTTTGTTTTTGTTTTTTTCAAGACAGGGTTTCTCTATAGCTGGCCTTGAACTCACAGAGATCCCACATGCTTCTGCCTCCCGAGTGCTGGGATTAAAGGCGTGTGCCACCACCACCCAGCTTAGCTTCTTTCTGCTCTACAACTGAGGTGAGCAGCCTTGTGGCTGAAAGCGGATGACAGACATCCTGTCTGTAATCCAGAAAATAGAAATGGAGCTGTAACGTCCAGACAAGTGTGCTGTCTTCCTGGGACCCTGTGCAGCATTGTGCGTATAATTGGCTAGACATCAGTGATGTGCTCAGACCTAGCTGTGAGAATGAATGGGGAATGGAGTCAACCATACACAGCTCGAATAAAACCAGGGCTTTTATTAGTTCATTTTCAGCTTACTAACTAAAAGATGGACAAGTATTAGGTGGGGAACAAGGAGACCGCATCTTCCTGCCTCTCTCTTTCAAGCTCTCCCACACTCCCTCAAAAGCTGTATCTGGTCACATACAGTTCTCTGGCTCCTAGCATTGATGCTTCAGGGATGGTCTTGCGCACATCACATAAAAGCTTCTTATGTCATTACATTGATGTTTCATGTATGTGCTGGGCTTCCATGTTCTAATTCCTTTGTATTCATTCACATTTATGAAACAGCACAAGACTTGTGTTTTGCATGTCTTTCTTGCTTCTCTTATAGCTTAAAAGGGAATTGTGAAAAAACAAACAGCTCAGTAACACAAGATAGTGTTACTGGGGAAAGAGAAAAACAGGGCACACGGAAGACTGAAAGCTGTGGGGTGAGCCGCTGGTTACATCTCTGATCTCCCCCTCATTCCTCTTATCTGTCTTTCTTTCCTCTGATAAAATGTAAAGAGGAGACCGAGGAAGGTGGGATGGGAACCCCTCTCCTTGCTATGTGCATGCCACTAGATGTCTTCTGCAGTTGCCGGTAGTATCTTGTGGGGGTTTGAACTTCCTGTTTTAGGCACGTGGACAAACAACCCTATGGGTACATTCCCATTTTCCTACTCATTATTAACATATTTTAATTTTCTATCCTTGGCTTTGACTTCTTTCAATCCATAAATAGATACATGTAATTTATCTATGCTGTCTTCATGCATCATGAGTTTCCACTGTATAAATAGGCTGCAATTTATTTCCCCTTATACAGTAGACAAACCTTTGGATTGTTTCTGGTAGCTGCTAACTATTATAATTAGGTCTGCCCAAACAATCTTCCACATGCCATTGTTGTATATATGTGTTGGGCATATGTGGGGACTGCGCTCACCAACACCCAGAGCTCCCTGGTTCTACACTTTGTCAGTGCATTATGAGCAGAGGGTGTTGTGGGACATTTCTTGTAAACCCTTGGCTGAGAATAAAGGACCTCACTCACGTTCGCTGAGTCACTTTTGGCTGACAGCTGTGTGCTAAGGCTCTCTATGACAATCTCTTTCACACAGATAATGGTGCTGACTCACCAGTGGTGGTGGCCAGGATGACATTGGCTGTGATGGTGCTGGCTCTTAATAAATCACCATGGAGAGTGGTGGCTTCTGCCACTCCATTTCCCGAGCTCTTTGGAAGCATAATTATTCCTTTTGCCTCTGGCATCCTCGCACCTCTAAAGGGCTTCTCAAGAGAGTTTTGGAAAGCAAAATAAACCTTCCCAAGTACACACTGGAAGGCATTGGTCTGTTCCCTCCAGGACCTGACCTAGTTCTGTATTCTCAGACTTTAGAAGATTAGCTGGGAGGCTGGGGTGATGGATCAGTTGGTAAACTACTTTTATAAACATGTGAGGTCAGAGTTCTGTCCCTAGCACCCATGTAAGATACCGGACGTGTAGCATGTACTTGGCTTTTTGTTGTTGCTGTTATTATTGGTTTTTAACATATTTTTTATCGATTCTTTGGGAAAGTCACATCATGCACCCCAATCCCACTCACTTCCCAGGCCCTCCATATTTGCCCTCACCCTTGTAGCGCCCCCCCCACCCAAAGGAAAACTAAAAAAGAAATAATAAAGATAAAGTAAAAATAAGAATATTAATTAAAAACAAACAAACAAACAACAACAACAAAAAATCCACTTCGCTCCATCTTTCTCACCCCTCCATTGCCTCTTCATTTGTCTTGCTGGCAATGGGAGCTGCTCTGTACCATGCAGTGGACCCTTTGGTCCAGACATCTTTACTTGCAAATGTTCACTGTGTAATGTGTTGTTGGTCAGTTTCAAGGCCTGTGGCTTCCAATACACCAACAATACTGGACCCGCACCAAAACTCCTCTCAGATATCCGGCCATTGTGACATTATGGAGATCCCATGGCTGTGGTTCTGTGGGACCAGAACCTTCATGCCCTACGGCAGGTCAGAGATGAGGTAGATGTTGGGGAGTATCATCTCAAAGCCCTGGATGTGTGTTTGGGTGCTAGCTGAGCTGGTCAGTTGGGTCACTGGGAGCAATCAGCTTTTCCAAGTGCTGGGGTGGGAGTGTAGGGGCAGAGTGTTGGGGGGCAACTCTCCTATTAGGAACAGGGCCAGCTCTTCCTTGCTGGGGTCAGGGATCTTAGGGCCAGCAAGGGGCAGAGTCAGCTCTATAATCCCAATGCTGGGGAGGCAGAGACACAAGGATCTCTGGGACCTGTTGGTGAGCAATCTAGTCTAATTGGTGAGCTCCAAGGCAAATGAGAAACCCTGTCTCAAAGGAGGTGGACAATAGTCCTGAGAATGACACCTGAGGTTGTCCTCTGGCCTCCGCATGCATGTGCACATGAGAACATACAAATGTGCACACACACCCTCACACACTTTCATCTGTGTATACATAACATACATGCATTTAAAAAATAGCTGTCCCTTGTGGTGGGGAAATGATGGTATGCCGTGTGCTTTTAATGTCCATTTCCCAAGATCTCAACAAGCTAAGCCTGTTCCACCCCACGGAATGGACATTTGGACACCGCAACTGCCCAAACCTACCTCCACCTGTCTTTAGTCCAACTTGTTCTCTTCTTCCTATGACACAAGTCTTTTACTATGTCTTTGCATTTATCCCTTTTCTTCCCCTGGCTTGTCTTTTACTCTTCTGATGATTTTCTGGATTAATAAATTATGTATATTTTCCAATTTAAGTTTGGAGAACCAAGGATTTTTGCTTAAGAAATGCTTGCCTACTACAAAGACATGAATATATTAAAGACCTTGTTCTAGAAGTTTTATTTTCTTTCTCTAACTTTTGGTTTAAAATCTACCTAATCCATTTTTCTCTGTGTAAAAAATGAATCTAACAGGAGTTTATGAAAGACAAATCGTCATTGTTCTCACAGCTAGGGGTGTGAGCCTGTTCTGGGCAGGGTTTTGTTTCATTGATATACTTCTGTATCTCTCCCAATTTCTATTCAAAACTGTTACTGTAAGTCAAATATTGGAGCTAGTGAGCTTGGACCTTACAAACCCATTTTCCCAAATTGTCCTGCTTAGTGCCAAGGCCACTGACTTCCACATTTATTGACAACAACTTTTGAATGCACATAGAAAGATTTTTCTACAGTTTTGTTTGGCTCTGTGGGTGAATCTGGGGGGAGATGACATCATTACAGTATTTCACCTCCTGGGTTTTGTTTTCTAATACACTCTTCCTGGTATCTTTCTTTATTTGGATTTTCCTTAGTTGTAGAAATAATATTTTGTAGTTTCTGTGTAGAGGTTTTTGTGAATCTCTTCCTAGAATTTTTTTCTCTTGATATTTGATGTGCTTTGATGATTTGATACATTTCAATGCAAACGGTATATTTTTTGAATGTTTAAGACAATTGTTTTATGTGTATGGGTGTTTTGCTTACATGTATGTTTGTGAACTATTTACATGCTTGGTGCCTGTAGAGGGCATTAGATATCCTGGAACTGGAATTATGGGAGCTAGGAATTGAACCCAGGTACTCTACAAGAACAATTAGTTCTCTTCACCACTGATCCTTCTCTCCAGCTGTAAGATAATAGAATCCCCTTCCTCTCCTAGCTGCTTTGGCCATGGTGTTTTATCATAGAGATAAATAAAACACCCTACGTAAGATATACTGCAAGTTTATATCTATGTTATAATGTTACATAATTTTATTTTCTCCTTATGACTTCACCTGGATTTAGAACCAGAGAAATATGGTCTCCCCTAGACATGGAGTTTCTTTGTGGGAGATTGTTTTCTAAGAATTTATGTATTTGTTTGTTTGATACAGGGTCTTGCTATGTAGTGTAGGGTGGACTTGAATTCACTCCACAGCCCACATTGGCCTCAAACTCAGTCCCTCCTACCTCAGCCTTCCAACTACCGGGATTAATAGTAGACACCACAATGCCTGGCTCTGAATTTAATTTCTTTAATTAATATTGATCATTCAAGTTTTGTTTCTTCTTGAATCAATTTTTGTGATTCATATATTAGTGGATTTATTCATTTTGTCTAAGCTGTGAAACTTACTGTTGTAAAGTGGTTCATAACACTCTCATGTGTCCACGTCTTCTAAGTCCACAATGAAGTCTTACTGTTCACTCCCAGTGTGGTGTAGATGTTGGTGTCGTGTTTGCTAGACTGAGAACAGCAGGAACGCTGACATGCCCCGGGTCATTCATTAGTGCCTGCAGCCTTGGATGCCGATGCTAAGGAATTCTGGGTTCAAGACTTTTCTCTGGCACTAGTGCTGCTACTACAGCCTGGGGCAGGTCCCACAACTCAGCCAAGTGTCAGTTTCCGTCTGGAAAGTCTTACAATGTTTCGGTAGGAACTAAGTCACTCAAGTGAAACTGCTTCATGAGCTATGACAAATTTCATAAACAACGCACAGTTCAGGTTTGCTTTGTGCATCCGTGGATGCCTTGCAGGAAGAAAGCGGCTCTTTCAATATTTCTGTAATACCTACCTAGCACAGTTCCCAGGACACTGATTTAATAAATATTTGTTGAACTCAATGTTTTATACATCTGTAGAAACAATTCTCATACCCTGACTCCAAAGTATTATTATACACCCAAGTCATTGATGACCTCTGTATTAACCAAGATCATACTGTTTTTATTATCATTATTTATACTAAAATGCACATGGTATTGTATGTAAATTTCCTGGCATCTTACAGGATTAGCCTTTTCTTACATAACTAGGAAATAAGTCTAACAATCTGGAAAGGATGGGGGAATCCCCAAGCATTGTCTCATCCAGGATGCTGAGAGAGAAATGCCCAGACTTTGGCAATCCAATAGGCAGAGTGGGCAGAGTCGGTAAACAGTTTCCTAAGAAATGTGTCACTGGAGTTTGCAAACTCTGAGCAGGTGGCCACGCCCCTTTGTTCTGCTGCAGATCTGTCTGTGCAGAGTTCAGTCCACCACAGACAGGTCTAGACCTCAATTTTACACTCCACTGGTCTTCCCTTGTCCATGCATGTCCACCTCTTACATCTGGTTTAAGTTCAAGTGTGAGCTTCATGCAGGTTTTATCAGCGTTTCCTGACCTCAACATTTCTCTCTGAAATTTTTGCAACACTTAGTTGCTACAGTCATACAATCATGTGTTTTGCCTAAGATTGTCTTCTGACCTGTTTTCTTTTCCTTAACAAGGTGGATCTTAAGAGAAACAATGTTATCATTAAAAATCAGAAACCAACAACACTTCTCAAAATCATATTTTATTTTATTTAAAAATAAAAACAATGACAATGAAATAACTTTACTATATGCTACCCAGAGACTTACCTGTTGAGGATGCTGAGGCGGAGGTCTGCTCTCTTTATTGTGATGAAAAGTAGTTAGAGATACGGTAAAGCTCGCGCAGTTGATTTAGCTTCAATACAAAAAAATCCCAGAGAAATGGAAACTTGGGCGATCTCCTCACTTCCTGATTTTATGTTGCGTACATTCCTCAAAGCAAATCTCTTGGGCCTCTCTGAGATATGCTTGCTCACATCTCAGGCCTCTTCCACCATCTACAGTGTTTGGTTTTTCCTGCTCCAAGAGTTAATACCTTCCCCTTCAGTTCTCACTCATAGTGTTCCTGAGCTACAAATGGCTCCTTTTTACCTACTGATGGCCACCTCCTGTCTAATGCTGTCACGGTGAAAAAAAAAAAAAAAAGAAATCCTTGGGAATTTTATGTAGAAACAGTAATAAGAAAAACAGAAAAGCATGAAGCGGTTGATGACCTCGACTCAGACAAATGTCATGCAGCCTGCCTGCCTGGCAACATTTCTAAGCACGTTCTCGTCACTTCCTGGCACCTCTCCTTTGAAATCACTTGCTGTTGAAGTAGGCACATTTTTCTAAAGCGCCAGAAGCCAGGGCCACTCCAGCATTCTTAAGAGAAAGAGCTGCCGTGGTTGTCTCTTTAAGGAGCCACAGACAGAGCAGGGCAGGGCAGTTGTGAAAGGGTCACTATGGCCTGTAGATTACATAAAGGTGTTTGAAGGACTGCAAATTGCCTAATGCTAATAAGTTATCTGTGATTTCATAAGAAAATGTCCTTGTTTTAGGAAGTACATACTAATATACTTAGAGTTAAAGGAATCTATAATAACAGGTGGGTAGACCCTGACAGGTAAGTAGAGAGATGATTGAAAGAGAAGTTGTAAGGTGGTGCATGCCTTTAATCCCAGCACCCAGGAGACAGAGGCAGGTGGATCTCTATGAGTTCCAGGCCAGTCTGGTCTACAGAGAGAGTTCTAAGACAGACTCCAAAGTTACACAGAGAAACCCTGTCTCAGAAAAACAAAAACAAAAGAGAAAGAGATATTTCCGAGTTTTTACTATTAAGACCAATTAGAATTTGTGCTACAATACTCCTTTGGAATTTCAATTTAGACTGAAGATCAGAAGCTGTCCAGGGATTCTCCCAGACTCACTCCCCAGTTTGGGACAGTGGAGACATCCAGCTTCGTAAACTAAACCACTACAGGATTCTCAATCTTTTCATCCTGAGACAGTCATTGTTGGATTATCCTGCATACCAGTCTAATGTGTGTGTGTGTGTGTGTGTGTGTGTGTGTGTGTATTTCATTCTATCAGTTCTGTTCCTTTAGAGAACCATGACTAATACAACGGTCCTCTAAGACTGCATAAACAGGGAAACAAATCCTTCCTCAAATCTTCCTAAAGTAGGAGGCTGAACCACAAGAGAGATAGAGGATTCTGGCCAAACACAAATCCATACTGATCTAAATTATCAAGTACTTGAGCAAGGCAGTGCAGTGTGTTACAGCTACCTCACAAATCACAATCCCTAACCTTATGATGTGGGATTCCCCTCTGTATGCTGTGAATATGTTTCATTACCATTAGTTAATAAAGAAGCTTCTTTGGTGTATGGCAGAGCAAACTAAACTGAATGCAGGGAGAAAGAAGGCAGAGTCAGGCAGATGCCGTGTAGCTGCCAAAGGAGAAGGAAACCAGAATCTTACTGGTAAACCACAACCTCATGGTGATACACAATGAATAGAAACAGGTTAACTTAAGATGGAAGAGCTAGCTAGGAATACACCCAAGTCATTGACCAAACAGCGTTGTAATTAATATAGTTTCTGTGTGATTATTGGGTCTGGGCAGCCAGGAAAAGAAAGCATAATCTCCATCTACAACCTCATGTCATTTAGGACAAACTGGAGTTGCTCTAGTATTCAAATCCTACCTCAATTGGCACTGTAGTATTTATGTTTAATGCTATCTACCTGAAGCCCTCCAAATTCACCTTTCAAGGGAATCCCTCCACAGGCTAGCCAACAAAAAAGGCATTGACATCCAATGAAAGAGAGCTTTTGGGAAAATATGTTGACCCAGTGAGGAGCTGGGGAACTGCAGGACAGCTTATTTTACTGTAGAAGTTTCCAGGTGTCTGAATAGAAATTCAAACTGTTCCATTGTACCAACCCTATTCAGCCAAAACAAGTTGTCAGGTTTTTGAATTACCATGACCAGCATTTTACTGTCATTTGAAGAACCATGGACAGCACCCAGGTTTGCATAAGTTCTTAGCCTCTGAAACAGGAAGAAGTCTTTGCAAAAGTATGTAAAAACTACTAATTTTATAGACAAGGAAAATAAAATCTCCCCCCCAAAGGTTACATTTGATTTTCCACAAGGTAGGGGAGAGCTGAAATACAAATCTAAGTGTTTAAATCTGAGTCTACATCCGAGTGTGTTTGCCCTTTCTGTTTCCCAACACACTGGGGTAGCATGTGAGAGAAGACAAAGGAACAAGGGCATGAGACAGAGGGGATATGTTGCCATTCCCCCTTCCAACCCTGAGCATCCTCTTACTGTGGCAAGTGTATCTCTGCCTTTTGTCTGAGGAGCTCACTTTCCCATCGATACTGCAAGGAACTGATTCCTCTAGTAATTGTTCTATCTTGCTTTTTATTGCTGTGATTAAAAAAAATAATCAAAAGCAACCTGGGGAGGAAAGAGCTTATTTGGCTATAGTCCATCATCTAGTGAAGCCAAAACAGAAACTCAAGGCTGGAGCTGGAGGCAGGAACTCAAGCAGATAACACAGAAGAACATTGCTTATAGGCTTGCTTCCTGTAGCTCACTCAGATTGCTTTCTCATATAACCTGGGCTCACCTGTCCAGGGATTGCATCATTCACTGTGGGCTTGGCGCTCCTACATCAATCATTAATCAAGAAAACGCCCCACACACTTGTCTACAGGCCAATCTGGTGGAAGGATTTTTCTCAGTTAAGGTTCCGCCTTCCAAGATGATCTCAGCTTGTATCAAGTTGATAAAAATAATAATAACCAGCACATCCATCATTATTAACCATCAAAGAGGGAATGAGTAAAGGCAGAAAAAAATGCTTGAAGGATTATTTCAATACTCATCACAAGAGATGATGAGGCCTTGGGCTAGGTGGTAAAGTTAGCTAAAAGTGATCAGATGTTGACAATTTTGAAGGCTGTAAATATTACATGCTGAAGTGTTGTATATGTAAGTGTGAGAGGAAAAGAGGATCAAAGGTCAATCAAGGTAGACGGAGGGCACAAGAAGTTGGAAACTTGTGCTCTCAAGCTCTCCACACTTGAAGTTGGGAATCTGAAGATAAAGCTGCAAATGAGCATGGTGAATAGCCAGCAAGCAAGAAAACCAAGAGAAGGGAGAGAGTGGAACAGGAAGTAGCCACACGCTGTAAATACCGCTGCATGGCAGAGGTGAGTCTGAAGATGAGCACTGGGGAGGACCATCAGGCCACAAATGGCCTCAGCAGAAGCCAGTTAGTGGAATGGTGGAGAACAACGCTCTACAGGCTTGTACCACTGAACTCTCAGTTCCATTAAAATAGTTATTGCTCATTTTGAAAATTGTATGATTTTATGTGTGTGCATGTTTTGCCAGCATGAATGTATGTGCATGCAGTACCCTGAGACACCAGACGAGGGCGATGAATCCCCTGGAACTGATGTTAGAAATGGTTGTGAGCAATGTGGGTGCCAGGGATCAAACCCAGCTCCTTTGGAAGAGTGGCCAGTGATCTTAACCTCTAAGTCTTCTCTCCATCCCCCAGTTCCACCCTTAAAACTCCCAAGACAGAACCTGATTAACCTGATCCAGGCAAGGTACTCACCTTTAGATGAAACAATTATGGTCCGAGGGAAGGGCCTCCTGATGACTCAGAGATAGGCCCATCAGCATACAGGATCTCCAAAGGTCATGTGAGAACATGGACACTGCTGCATAGGCATGTGTGGACGGAGAAGGAAAGCAGCTCTTGGTCAGAAATACAGCCACTCTCACAGTTGTGTGTAGGAAGGCAACAGTTGAGATCTGACCTTCCCTGTGTTGGGTCTGTGACTTAGTGTTCAATTGCAAGATGAGGTAGAAAGTTTGACAGAATCCGTGTCAGAATTAGATAAACAAGAGGATGTGGTCAGGGAACGCTGTGCTTGCTCTGACTTCAGTATGAGGGCAAGGAATTACTATAAGAAGCATAAAGGTTCCGAGCGTATTTTCAGGATGGCAGCCCACACTGCATGGCCCTTCTTCAACATCATGTTCTGTGCTCTGTGTCTCATGGGCCATGAAGAAGCTGCAGACATGTGAATGAAAACAAGCAGAGCTGGACGTTCTGGCTAGTGCAAGAACAATGGGACACCCCCACACCCCCAGTTTGTATTTCAGAGTCCCTAGAAAGCATGCTCTTAATGTTTTTCAGAACACCGCAGAAATCTATCTCAGGAGGAGCTAAAACGCAGTAGCTGTAAGAAGCCTTTTCCACCAGCTCAGAAACAGCTAATATAGTTATCAATGGACATTATTTTCCGATTTGGCCTTCCCTCCTTTTTAGGGTCTGATAAAGGCATGGCCTTCATGGCCAAAATGCACAACAACCTGAAACAAAATGAGTAATTGTTGCGGGATATTTGATCACACTGCAAACCCTGAGATTTTTGCTCCTAGTGCTTCGCACCTGCTATGCTATGACTTAGCAGAGAAAATTGGGAGCACAGGGATGAGGGGAAAAGTGAGGGCAAAACAAGAAATCATGGCCAACAAGGGAGAGGAAAAGGGAAAATAAAAAGCTTCCTGTGATCGATTCTTCAGTTTCCTCTACACTGGGGATTTGTTCATCTTTCCTCTTTCTGGTTCTGGCAAAACGTTTCGTCTAAAGTGAGTTTAAATAAAAAGAGATTTTAAAGATCCACAGCCTCAGATGAGTCCAGTTACTCAAAGACTGTATGTGACATTCTTAAGGAGGCTTATTCTTTGATACAAATGAGTTCTATTTGAAGAAAAGTCTGAGGGAATTTTGTTCTTGCCTACACAGAATTGAGAATACATAAAACCCAGTAGGACCACGTGCCTGGAATTGGAGATGCCCTATCTATGGTACTGCAAGAGAATGTACAGACATGCCACTCCTTTCCTTTCTTTGATACTTTTCAGATATATTTACAGTATAACATTGTATGTACTTATCATGTACAATGTATACAGAATGGTTACACCTAACAAATGCATTGCCTCCCAGTTACCATTTTGTGAAGAGACTCTAAACAGCCACTGCTGAGCATCTTTAAAGCTACAATATGTTGCAGTTAACTATAGTCACAATGCCACCCATCTGCTGATCTTAGTGGTAATTATGCCTCCTCCTCTCCTTCCTCCTCCTCCTCCCCTCCCTCCTCCTCTTCTCCTCCTCCTCCTCTCCTTCCTCCTCCTCCTCCCCTTCCTCCTCCTCTTCTCCTTCTCCTCCTCCTCCTCCTCTCCTTCCTCCTCCTCCTCTTCTCCTTCTCCTCCTCCTCTCCTTCCTCCTCCTCCTCCTCTTCTCCTTCTCCTCCTCCTCCTCTCCTTCCTCCTCCTCCTCCCCTCCCTCCTCCTCTTCTCCTTCTCCTCCTCCTCCTCCTCTCCTTCCTCCTCCTCCTCCCCTCCCTCCTCCTCTTCTCCTTCTCCTCCTCCTCCTCTCCTTCCTCCTCCTCCTCCTCCCCTTCCTCCTCCTCTTCCCCTTCCTCCTCCTTATCTTCCTCCTCCTCTTGTGTTAGCTTTACCTTTTTAACGATCACACAAATTAAGATGCTGAAGTTTTGGAACCTCAGGTATTAGTTGAGCTGGTATCAGACTAGACTTTATTCCTAATCACGTAATTAATATTTGTAGTCATGATTATTCATATTTGAGCCTTCTATAATTTTGATATAAGGATAAGTTTCCATGATGTCCTCTTCTTAATATAAATTCTTACACAAGAGATACACTTTACATTATGATGTTTTAGAACACTTTATTGCTATGTCTCACTACATCCTGTGTCCAGGTGGTTCGGCATACCCTTCAGGCCTCTGGCAATGGAAGAGACAGTTATATCTGCTAGAAGGCACTATGTACCCCTATCCTCCCAGTATTCTGTGACTGGGTAGAGCTGTATTACCGACTTTAGGGAGCAAACTATAAATGTGGACAGCATGGAACTTAAAAGTAGATGTACCCTCTGGCTTAAACATATTGAGTGATCCTTGATCCCCAAGAAATCAAATACAGGAGGTGGATCTATAGCTCTTAGAAATTTCTGATCTCAAAGGATGAAAAACTTAAATCGTCGCTTTAAATCGATGCAACTGTGAAATCAGGGAGTTGATTAGTTGCTACAACATAACTCAGTGAGTCTGGACCCAAACATCTAGTATGTTCTCAATATTTTCACCTTGATATGTTAGCAAGAGGGGCTGTTTGTCTATGCATTAAGAAACCCTAAGTGCAAACAGCACTGTTGCTGTAATGGTCCTTCTGCTGGCTTCCTCGTTGTTTGTGCCTTCTGCCCACTACAACCCGACCTGCACCCAATTCACAATGGGTCATTTACTTCATTGTTCACCGACTCAAGCTTGAGTCGTTCCCCATCCTCTTGGCTTTATCTCCCTTATCTCCTTTGCTCTAGAAGCCCGTGTTCTCTGTTTGTCCAGAACAGTCTATACTTGGTGTTCTGAGGCTCTGACCACGCTACTCCTTCTATCAGGAGAGTTACTTCCTCATTTTAGTAATATCTGGCCCATCTCAAATGCTAGCTGAGTTCTTTCTTAGCCTTTTAAAGGCTCTGTTATTCTGCTTAAATGTTTGCCCATATTTCTTTTAATTCTAGCCTTTGTTTACTTGGTTGTCTTTTCTGTGAACGCTTTTTGAAAGAACAAACAAAGTTGTCTTAGTCTTTTGATTCCTCAGCCTTAACATCAGTCACCCAGAACCTTATCTGGAGTTTCCAACATGAAAGGCTTCCTGTTGAGTGTGGCTTCTATCTAACCTCATGGTATAGGAGATAGGTTCTGATCAGTGCACACAGGCAGGTGAGGTTCAAAGCAAAGAGAGAGTCTGGGCAAAACATCTGTTCATAGCCCAGTTCCCCCACAGACTCCTTAACAATGGAGAGCCTCATTTTCCTCCACAGGCATAGGATATTGTGGGTGCCAAGAGCAAACCATCACAGTCCTCTCCCCCAACAACTTAGAGATCAGGGAAACTGAACACTCAGTGTCGGCGAAAGGAAAAATATCTGCTCAGGGCCCCAAGATCAAGTTGTCTAACCAAGTTCTCAGCACAAAGGAGGTGTGCCCCAGAGAGACAGAGGGCAGGGATAAGGGTAATAGATGGGAGACAGGAGAGGAGAGGAAGAGGGAGTACGAGAAGGGGACCAGGAAGAGGAGGAAGAGATATTTGTCCCAGAGGGACAAAGAACTGCCTCTGGATAGAGGGGAGACAGATGTGACACTTAGGCAAATGGCGGTTTATAAAGATAAAATGGGAAACCCCGTCTTAGAATGAGGTGTTTAGTTTTAATTGGGCATTTTAATTAGGTGAGCCAAAGGGGGCTTCTGATTGCTGGATTTCAGTACTTTGATAGCTGGAACTTGGTAGTCAGCCTCACTAGAAGGAAGTGGCCAAATAAGGGAATAGACCTTGGGGACTAGTTTCAGGAATGTAATCTAATGGTTTTTAGCAAGGCAGCGGGAATTGGAGAGAGGGGCAAACCCTGCCAGAGTCACTTGATCATGTGGGCTATTATACCTTCAGTCAGTTACTTAAAGGTTCATCTCTTGGTAAAAGTAGAATTTTATTCGTTGCAGGATTTCTAAATTTCCAGATATAATATTTAAATGTTTATGGTGAGATGGGTCAGATGGTATCACACCTGCCATGCAGCATAAGGACCTGCGTTCAATCTTTGGAACCCATACAGAAAAGCTGAGAGCAGTGGCACACATGTACGTTTACAACAGTCCTCCGGGGAGATGGGAAATGGAGACAAAATTACCCTGAAGCACAGAGGGCAGCTAGCATGGGGAATCAGGAACATCAGAAACAAAGAAGACTTTGCCTAACAAGGTAGAAGACAAGAACTGTCTCCTTAAATCTATGTTTCCTGACTTCCGCATACATGCCATTGTACAAACATGCCTGTATGTGTGTGGGCACACACACACACACACACACACACAATTGGAAATGGGCTGTCTGTTCCAGCCTTATCCCTGGGACAGGAAGGTGAAGTTCAGCACGAATAGATTTGGTAGTCTTGTGCCTAGTCACTAGTGACACCTTCAACTTGGGCAAGGTAGATATTGTTCCCATCAAGGATCCCTTCATTGACATTGAGTATACACTATACATGTTCTAATATGACTCCACTCATAGAAAGTTCCATCACACAGTCAAGGCTGAAAGCAGGAAACTTGTCATCAACAAGAAGACCATCTCCATCTTGCAGGGGTGAGATCCCACCAACATCAAATGGGGGACAGTTGGTACTGAGTGTGTTGTGGAGTCTACTGTGTGTTAATTACCATCTCTACTCCTTCTACTGATACATCCATGTTTGTAATGGGTGTGAACCATGAAAAATATGAAAACTCATGAAATAGTGTTAGCAATGCCTCCTGAACTACCAACAGCTTTGGCCTTGGCCAAAGGTCATCCATGATAACCTTGGCATTTTGGAGGGACTCATGAGCATAGTCTATGTCATTACTACCACCCAGAAGAGCACAGATAGCCAACACTTCTAGGAAATTGTGGTTCAATGGCTATGGGGCTGCCTAGACTATCCCTGAGTACAAGGCTGTGGGCAAAATCATCCCAGAGCTGGACAGGAAGCGCCCTGGCATGATTGTTCATGTTCCTACCCAAAACATGTAGCAGAACTGACCTACTTTCTGCAAAAAGCTGACAAATACAATGATCCCAAGAAGGTGGTGAAGTAGGCATGGGTGGGTGTCCCTAAATGGCATTGTCTTTCGAAACTGTAACAGGGATGACTCTCATTCTTCCACCTTGGATACTGGACTGTCAGTGACATCAACAACCCCAGCAAGACTGTTTAACTAATTTGGCTACAGCAACAGATTGGAGGACCTTGTGGGTCACTTGGCCCCCAAGGAGTAGGAAGTCCTGAATTGCTCATCCCAGCAGGAACAGGGGAGGAAGAATGGGGTCCATAGCTGCCAGGAACTCATCCACAAGCTCCTCCCCTCACAGATTCCAGTGCAGAAGCTGAGGAGGAGAGGAAGCCCCCTCTTGTCCCACAGCATCAATTAAGTTCACTATACCCAGAAAAATTATAAATAAATGAATAGAGTTTGAAAATTTAGAAGAAAAAATTAGCAGTATGCATTTAAATTATGTACCCTATTTAAGAAAACAAGCTTCATTTTGATCATCTTTCCTAACATCAGATGGGTAATTCTAAATTTAAATTCAACTAAAAAATTTAAATAAAAAAATCTAGCAGTCAGCAAATTTAAAGAGAAATTACTTCTTCCAGAGGATCTATTATAGTTCTGTTTTTATTTAGGTGTTTGGTGTGTTAAAAGAGTCTTTATTTATTTCTTAATACTTTTAATTTTCAAAAGTCTTGATTATCACCTAAAGTGGAATTTAAACCATAAAGTCTCGAGCCTCCCTGTGACTTCCAGACACTGGGTGCTTCTGGCTCCAGTTTTCAGCACTTCTTTGCCTTGCAGACATAAATGGCTGCGGAATGCACACCGTATGAAGGACTTGGATGCTTTCCTGATTCTGAACTTTTGCAAATTGAGAAAAGAGATTTTAAAACTGAAGACGAAGCATGTACTTCATGCTGAAGGAGGAATGTGAGGAGAGTATTCATATGGCTTGGGAATGATGCTGTTCTAGGTCCAGACATTACTCATGGGACCCCCTGCTGTTGTGTGCTTTACACAATAATGAAATATCAAAGACTCAGGAGAAAGCTAGTCAAGCATGGTGGCACATGCCCTTAATCCCAGTACTCTTAGGCAGAGACAGGCAGTTCTCTGTGAGTTCGAGGCCAGCCTGGCCTACATAATGAGTTCCAGGATAGCCAGGGCTATACAGTGAGACCTTGTCTCAAAACAAAAATAATAAAGCCACAAAACTCAGAAAACTATCATGATTTAAAATCATAATTGAAAGATGCTGTTAAAAATCATAACAACTTGGGATAGGTGTTGAAGTCCTTAGCCCCAGAACTTGGGAGGCAGAGGCAAGTGAATTCAAGGCCAGGCTGGTAGGGTAACACAAGAAGAAACTATCTCAAAACCAAAATGAAACAATAACAGCGCCCCTTCTGGTAATTATTAAATAAATACAGTAAATATAAAGTTGTGAGCACACCTGGAATTCACATACCCTGTTATCAACATGTGTGTGTACATGCCCTAGAAAAGACCAGCTATAGTAACAATCCCCAAATGTTTTATTAAAAACAATTATTTAAAAAATTACTCTCTTAAGCTCTACTTCCAAGGGAGGCAGTGACAAGATTAGTCATAGTCTTTTGGGGAACGAGGCAGTTGGAGACCCCAGGTCAACATGGCTCTGTCACTGCTGATGTTGGAAATAGAAGACATGGTGATTTTCACCCAGCAATTAAAGTTCCTTTCCAGAGTGTTCCATGCCATTTTGATTCACAGTCGTTTTTTTAAAGGTGTGGCTATAGGGCCACATCTCTTTCAAAGCAGAGAGGCGTGTGCCACCAGTCATTCAAAAGACATGGAAAATGGCTGTTTCCAGGAACGAAAGGGACAGCACTGTGTTGACGTGGAAAGCCACCTTAAATTCCTGACCACCTACATGTCACTTCCATAGCAGGCTCAGCGTTGAAAAGTGACTCCTTCTCTCCCCAGAAGATACAGATGGTACTGATGTGCCTCTCACCCTCTGTGCTCATAGACTGGGGATGGAATCTGTCTATCTATCTGTCTAGTCCGACTGTCCCAACTTGTGTGAGTTTATTGAGTATGAATCTGACCACAGTTCTTCAATCCCAAGCAAACACTAGATGGAAGATATCCCTGCCCAACATGCATTTGTGCTATGGAGTATACTCATTGTTTATAATAAATCTGATTGGCTGATAGCAGGACAGAAAGAGATTGGACAAGATAGCCTGAGACAGGGAAAGTGATGGGAAGAAAAAGGGTGGAGTCAGATAGTTGCCAGCAAATGCAGGGAAGCAAGATGAGGATGGCATACTGAAAAAAGGTACCAAGCCACGTGGCAAAATGTAGATAGAAATACAATTTAATTTAAGCGTAAAATTTAGTAATAAACATGAGCTATTGGCCAAGCATTTATAAGTAATAGTCAGCCTCTGAGTTGGTTATTTGGGACCAGGCAGTTGGGAAAGAAACATCCAATTATACATGTGGAGTTAGCAAGGAGTTTAGATCTGCAGCTGAGGAGGATGTCTTAAGAGACAACCAGAGTTAGGAACAGGAAACAAGAACTCACATGAGAGCTCCAGGGAGTTGAGTCTAGTGACTTGTGACAGGGAAAGCCATGCTTCATTGGATAGAACACAGAAGAAATGAGTAGTGAGAAAGAATGCAAGAAGAAACTAGGAGAGAAGAATCCTCACATGAAACAGTGTGGTCTTGGCTCTCAACAGAGGGATGGGTTTAAATAGGCGTGCTGCTTTCTGTGATGTCTAGCAATAGAAGATGCAGAGACCCCTGGTCTTCTGCAAAGGAGTGCTCTCTGTCAAGCCATCTGCTGCATAGAAAACCCCACCTCTTGCCTAGATTAGCAAAACTTAGTGTTCAAGACAATTCTATAAGAGTGAGGTTCAAGAAGGGAGGTGAGTGGTTGCTTCTGACCAAGAAAGACCATGAAAAGCATTAGCAAAGGTTCTCGTTGGAACAAATGTCACACGAGGACTCTAGGTCCTACAAGGTAGACAGAATAGGATATGTAAAGTAGCGTGCGAAGACAATAGAGGTACATCTGGTCATCATGCTGTGGTAGCGATTGTTCAGGGACTACTTCCTGGCAGGAACAAGATCCAAACCATCTTAAAAGAAATACAAAGGATGGCAAAAGGCTCAATGAGTAAAGGCACTTGCCACCATGCCTGATGACCTGAGTTTGATCCCTGGGACCCACATGGTAGAAGGAGAGAACTGACTCCCCAAAAGTTGTTCTCTGACCACCACTTATGATCTATGGTACATATGTATGTCCCCTCCCTTCTAGATGCATACAAAAAGTAACACAAATTTTACAGAGAAATATAGAAGTTATAACACAGAGTTTTGTTGTAGGTAGAAGGTAAACAGTGAACAAGAAGCAAGGGCACCAGGGTGGGAGTCAGAGAGTCATTGGGCATTTGTTCAGTGCCGTTGGACCCTAAGCAAAAGGCCAGAAGAGGTTAGAGGTGAGCTAAGAAGGAAACCAGATCAGAATCCTGGAACATGTTGGATACCACAGTAATTAGTTTGGATGTTTCTTTGTTGTCTTAGTCTGTTTGGGCTCTATAAGAAACTTAAGAGTAATTCATAAACAAAAAATTAATTTCTCCTAGTTCTGGAAGCTAGGAATTCCAGGGCCAAGGTGCTAGCAGATTTGGGGGCTGCTCTCTGCTTTGTTGATGTCTTCGCCCAGTGGAAGAGGGGCAGGGAAGCTCGTTTGTTCATTTTGGGGAAGACGCTCATTTCGTTTATACTCTACAGTCTTTTGGATGTTGTCACTTTCCCAAGGGCCTGGCTTTATAGACCAGTGACGTTGAAGTGAATGGGGAAGAGAAATCAGGAAATGTAGGAAACTCAGGAAATGCAAGAGTTTGGCTTTAACAAATTGCATGAGACTGGCAGGTCAGAGCCCAAAGTTTAAGGAACGTAGGAGCTGAACTGTAACTGAGATAATGCTAAGGAACCCAGATGGAAAGGGGTGGTGATGTTTTGTTTGTGTTCTAACAAATAAAGCTTGCCAGAAGATCAGAATCAGAGCTAAACCATACAGATCAGGCAATGGTGGCACACACCTTTAATCCCAGGACTGGGGGTGGAAGGACAGAAGCAGATGGATCTCTATGAGTTCAAAGCCACCCTGGGCTAAACTAGATTGACCCAATCTCAAAGAGAAACAGAGCCAGGCAGTGGTGGCTCACACCTTTAATCCCACCACCGGGAAGGTGGAGACAGGAAGTGATTTAGCTGGGCGAAGAGAGGAAAGTAAGGAGACAATTGCACTCTGAGGATGCAGTCTGAGGTTTGGTGAAGACAATTGCACTCTGAGGATGCAGTCTGAGGTTTGGTGGAGACAATTGCAGTCTGAGCATGCATTCCAAGCATGCAGTCTTAGAATTAGTCCCTTCAGTCCCTTCAGGATCGTCCCTTCAGTCTGAGGATTCGGTAGCAGTTAAAGGTCTCTCTATTTGGCTGGCTGCACTGCTTCTCTGATCTTTTGTGAATTAAATGGCACATATCACTTTGCAGAACCCTTGTCTGTCTGATGCAGGTTGGTAGAAGGGCATCATGAATTGAATGAAAATCTGAGATTATATTTCAGACCATTAGATCCCTTCACCCCTGTCGTCACTATAGTGGCGACAACTGTCAGATCAAGGCATGTCCCCTCTTTGATCGACCTCATCCCGTCCTTTTTCCCAGGGCTGGTTTCCTGGGGTGGATCACAACCACAATCTACAGGAATCAAGTCTTTTTGACTGCACCTTAGAGAGGCTTGGGGAGGGAAACACTTCAACAACAGAGTATAGGAACCCCCAGTCTGAAGTTAGCAAATAGAAGATGGAATAATAATTTTGATTTTTTTTTTTGAGCTAAGCTCTTGGATCAGAGACCAGCTCAACATTTTTCTCTTGGATTTGAAAAACACAATGGCCCTTCTGAATACTCTGCTCAAGCCAGAGTTTAGGTCAAAGCAGCTTTTTTTAACAGTCACTTGACATATAAGCGTATTATTTCCTTTTCTGACCCCACAACCACTTCTGAGCCAGCTCTTCACGGATTCTCTGACAGTGTGGTCTTTATTCCCATAATTCTGCCTTGTTTCCATTTCAACCCTGGTTGTTTTCTTCTCTGTCATTGCTCCCTTGTTTAATCACCTTAATTGGATGGCATTTATTTCCCATAATCCTTTCCTCTGGTCTTAAAATCTCTAAGCCCGTTTTGATTTTGTTGTTTTCTTTCTGTGAGCTAATTACTGATTCATTATGAATATGAATTTTCCTTTAAGAGAGAGAAATGATTTCTAATCTAATTGTAAAAAGTAATTTTATATTTTTACACACTCCTCCTGCTTTAAGATTTAGATACAAGGCATAAGCCATGGAGAAGAAACACTACTAACTTGAAACTCTTAGAACTACAGCTTCATAGGTTAAATGGTAGCATTTTAGTAATTCTGTAACTTTCATCTTAAAATACAACTGAACTGAAAAAATGGGTGACTATCTTTGGACATCAGAAATGAGCTCTTGAGAGCTGGAATTACAGGCCTATGTGGCTCTGGATCAGAAAACATGCAGTAGCTTCCCTGAACACTGGGATTCTGGAATCTTCCATAGATGTTGAAGGACTAGACACAAGTTTTATTGAAATCAGGCACTGGAATGCTACCTGTGTTTCAAATGCCACTCTAAGGCCTTTTGAAGTACAGTGGGTTGTGTTCTGGACTAGGGTAGGAAAAGATGTGGAAGCAACTTCCAAACTCCCACAATGAAAGAAAACAAAAACAAAATAAAACAAAAAAATGAATTCCACACAAATAATTAGAAACTACAAACACATAAATAAATCTAATGCTAAGAAAGACATAAATTCTTTAGGAATGAGGTCAATTTATGGTGAATTATAATAAGGAATATTAGGATGCTCATCTCATTGTCCTTATTAATCTTAAGAGTGCCTTTTTAGACATAAAGTATTTAAGGATTCAGGCAACGTGTTTGCCTTAGTATGAGGGTTATTAATTGCAAGCAATGAGTACCCAGGTAACAAGTGCTCTGCCTTTAGACCACTACCCCATAATCAATTTAATAAGGACGGTCCCATGAGCCAAAGGGTTTGTAAGATGATGGCAGTGTGATTTTTAAAAATTTTACCTTGACCCCTATTCTTAATTAATTTTATTATTTTAGTCTAACGGAGACATTAAGTTGTTTATATTTAAGGTATTCAAGGAGAAAAAGAAAGGCATACATTTATCACAAATAAAGCAAAAATAACAAATATAATCTAAAATAAAAGGAATGAATGTGAAAGCTTGGGCATAAGGAAAAAAAAGTCTTTGAAAAGTAAAATACCATCCTCGCAGGAGTCATTCATGAACTGGAAGGTAGCGGTGAAAATTTTCTTCAGAGTGGCACACTGGGGTGACAACGAGTCACAGAGGACCATGCTACTTTAGATACATTTTGACGGCGTGTAACCTTTCTTAAACACTATGCTATATTTCAAGAAAACCTACATATGTAGTAGGGTTATGAAAAACAGGCAAAAGAATAATAAATGCCAGATTCAAGAAAAGCCGTTTCTTCTGAAGTAGGATGGGGGTTGGGTGAAAAACATCATTTTGGCACCATCTCACCGTTCCTTAGCTTTCTTTACCCTCCTTAGGAAAATGCTTCTGAGGCCGACAGGTTTCTCTGGGACACAGATGCAGTCTGTCTGTTACTTGACCTTTCACGGCATGTCATTACCATAATCTTCTGTAAATTACCAGGCAAATATGTCACTTATAGCTATTTTCCCTCAGTTATTATATATCTAAAGAAATATAATAAAATGTTAAGATTTATCGGGATGGCATGATGGGCAACAGCCTCCATTCTAGTTTTATTGTTATATTTCTTTGTCAAATGGAAAGATTTCATGTGTAAGTCAATTTATAAAATAAAAAATTCTAAGAAGCCAGGTAATTAGCAGAAGTGTTTCTAGCTCTGTCTGTAGACAGAACCGCTCCTAGTGTATGGGGTCTCCGAATCTCTCTGGGGCTTAGTTACCTCATTTGTGTGGTAGCAGTAATCTGGTAAGATAGAGCAAGATGGCGGCCACGGTGCCTCCAGCCCAGCCATGTTACAGGAACACCCAAATAATGACAGCGATGCAGGTGCTGAATCAGCTTCACAGGGTGAAGGAAAACCATGGGAGTGACCACAGTGGCTGCTTTTAGTAAAGCAAACGGAAAACGCCGAGGAAGAAGGCAAATTTGCCCTCCATCCCTCCTCCAATTGCAATTAGCACCACTTTGTTCTTCTTGAAGGAGGAGGAAAAGAACTGAGTTTAGCGCTTTAAAGTGCTGAACCAGGTGTGCCACCATGAAATCCAATGCTCATCCGAGCCCCATCCTAGCACCAGGCCAGTATTGGTGTGCTGAGCAACTGCGGCCATTGTAGCTGCGTTAGACCAGATGGCGGATACCTTCTACCACCCTTCTCTTAACCTGGGCCCCCAGGTCTCAGGATTCCACCTTTAAGGAAAGGCATGGTACCCAGTATAGGCTTTTGTCTTGGAGCCTAGTGCCAGACCATTCATGGTGAAGCTCATCACTCAGTATAACCTGGAGGGTCAGTATGTATGCCGGAACCTCTCTGCCAACCCTGGCCTATCTTGAGATCTGTGTGCCGGTTTTATCCTACATTCTGTGTTGTTTTGCTTTCGTTACAGCGGCTGTACTTTAAACTGCTAGCTGCCAAGCTGAGGCCACAGCCTGGGGGAATTTTGTTCCCCCAGAGAATGGCTCTGTTGCTGCCACTAAAGGTTGTTCTAACTAAATCTCTAGGGTGAAAATCTGTGAATTCAGAGAGTTAGAGTAGCAACTGGCTAACTTTCTCTCTTTGCTGGCATCCTAGACTTCCACACCACTCAACTAAAAAGTCCCATGGTCAGCTCCCTGCTACTTTCTGTCAATCGGTTGCTGACCCTGCCTCTCTGAGCCCAGGTTACTTTTATTTAATTAACACAAATGCAATACATCTTTACACAGTTAACAAATGCAGCACATCTTTGCTTGCTTAAAAAATTTCCCACAACCATCAGGTCTAGCTTGAGTGGGCCAGAGGCAAACCCGTCTCACTCTAGAGAGAATACAGGCTCTGAGGCTCAAAGATACAGCTTAGCCTTAGCCTTGGTGAGGGACTGTCTTCATCAGCCATCTACCAACCTCAAATAGCATAGCTATCACTAACCCAGTCCTCAAAGGAGGGGTTCCAGATCTTTTTAGATGTCAGGCAAAGACCTGTTTCCTATTAGCATAGATTCACATTTTTACCTATTGGTTTTGGCAAGCTATTAGCTTAGGGTACAGCATATCTTGGTAGCACTGGCAACCCCAGTATGACATAAAGGCCTGGGGCTGGTACATTCACAGTGACTGCTAGTGCTTGGGCAGAATTCCTTAGTGTTTAAAGCTAGGAACATGCAGACCTACCCTGGCCCAGGGAGAGGCTTTTGGTACTAGACTGCTTCTGTGTTGTTTCTTGTTTGATTTGAGCAAATTGTGAATAGTGCATTTTGGGAAAGGCTTAGTCTTAGATTGCCTTCCAGAATTAAAATAGTAACTGTGTGTCAGAAGCTGATCCCAGCAACTGTGGACCCGGGCACCATCCAACGCTGAGGTAGTGTAAGTGACTATAGACTCACTAAAAATGAAGGAAGAGGCTGCTCAGAGCTTCTGGAAAGACAGGAACAAAAAAAAAAAAAACAGGTTAGGAAGAGAAGAATGGTACTGATCCCTCAATCCAAGTTATGTTCCAAGTTGCAAATACCAAGAACTTTCAGAAACCCATGACCTTCCCTCATAAGGTGTCTGAAAATGGCCAAATAGTAATCGCTATGGGAGAACTCTTGGAGAATTTACATCTTCCCAGCTGATACCTTCCAGGACAGGAGAGAATGGTATAATATGTCCAAAGTACTGAAGAAACAAGCCAAGCACTCCGGATGAGCAGAGCTAGTCCTTGGAGATGAAGGTGTGATGACAATCCCCAGACTAGCAAAAACATAGAGAATATATTTTCGTGAGCTCCGTTCTGTAAGAAATGCTAAGGGAGGCCTTAATGAATGTTAATGATTAAGAAGAAAACCTGGAACGATTAAACTCACTGGTAAGCGGGTACACAAAGAAATTCAGAAGACTCTTTTTTGTAAGAACATTATATAAACCACTCATATTTGACTATAAAAACTAAAACAACATGAAAATACTAAATATGTTGATATGTTTTACAATATAGAAAATTCTAAAGCGGGATGGCAAAAATTCAAACTTGTGACCAGCAGGGGTGGTGGAACACGCCTTCAATCCCAGCACTTGGGAAACAGAAGCAGGCATACTTGTGAGTTTCAGACCAGTCTCTGTGTAGGGAGTTTGAGGAGAACCAGAGCTACCTAGGGAGACCTTGCCTCAAAACAAAACCTTCAACCTAGAGCTGATGATTGATGTGAAGGGTCCCAGTCCACCGTGGGCAATGGCATCCCAGGGCAAGTAATTCTGAGTGTATTAAAAAAAAAAAGCAAACTAAGCAAGCAAGGAAGTCAGGAGGAGCAAGTCAGTAAGCAGTGTTTCTCCATGATTTCTGTTTCAGTTTCTGCCCTGGATTCCCTCAATGATGAACTGTAAACTGTAAGAATAAATTAACCCTTTTTCTCTCTATGTTGTTTTTCGGTTGTTGAAGCAGGTCGCTTGTTCATTCTCGGCTGCTCAGCCCCAAAATAATCACACAGAAATTGTATTAAATAAATCTCTGCTTGGCCCATTAGCTCTAACTTCTTATTGGCTAACTCTTACATATTAATTTAACCCATTTCTATTAATCTGTGTATCGCCACTTGACAGTGGCTTACTGGCAAGATTCCAACCGGTGTCCGTCTCTGGCAGCTCCATGGCTTCTCTCTGACTCTGCCCTTCTTCCTCTCAGCATTCAGTTTAGTTTTCCCTGCCTAGCTAAGTTCTGCCCTGCTATAGGTCCAAAGCAGTTTTTTTATTCATTAGTGGTAATCACAGCATACAGAGGGAAGCCCCACATCACCTCCCCTTTTCTGTTTAAATAAAAAGGAAGGTTTTAACTTTAACATAATAAAATTACATATAATAAAACAGGTATCAAGTAAGAATTACAGTTACAATATTTATATCTACTTTATCTTTTATCATAACTAATGAAAATATAACTATAAATTCTTCAACTCATCAAAGACTCCAGAAGGAGTCTACTAAGTAAACAGTTTACTAAGTAAACAGGAAGTGTATTGTAAGCAATTTCCAAAACTCTAGAACTGACAGAGACATCTCACTGCCTGGACAGTCACACAAAGTTCTTCTGTAGCATTAGAGCATCCATCTTCAGCCTACAGGCCCATAGTATCCAGGAGACTTTTCCACAAAGCAGGAAATTTCAAAGACAGTTCCATCTATATTGGCAGTTTGCCAGTCACTTTCTTTTGTGTCCTGCAGAATATCTAGCAGACTCTTTCATGAAGCAGGAACCCCAAAGGATCGTCTCACCTTTAGGCAAGTTCAGCAGTCATTTCTCTCTGGGTACTACATGTCCAGTTTATCAAACAGTCCAGGCAAGAGAAGTTTCTTGCCCAAATGCCTAACAAACTCCATAAGGAGCCTCTTCGATCTCCATCTTCCTCTTGAAGTATATTGGTGCTGCCAGGAGCAGATTAGCCTCACTGTCCTGAAAAGTCATAATCTCTTAAAACATTTGAAATGTCGTATTCTGAAGGTCTGAAAGATTTGAAGACTACCTATCTATCTGAATATCTGTATATATACAGACACACACACATATAACCTAACTACCATGACTACAAGGTTGGCTATTATAAATGGCTATCTATTAACCTATATTTCTTAATTATATGTTACATTTTTAAATGAGCTGGACAAACACAATACCTTAATCAAGAGCAGAAATACAGATGTAACAAAATTGACCTTAAATTTGTATCAATAAACCAAGATCCATACCAATGCAAAATATCCAACTCTATAACATATTCCTCTTTAAATATAAATAAACCCATTGGGAACAAACTAGTGGCTCCTTGCTACAGATTGGCACCAATTTGTTCAAGGAGCTGCTTGTTCATTCCCGGCTGCTCAGCCCCAAATAATCACACTGAGACTGTATTAATTAAATCACTGGTTGGCCCATTAGCTCTAACTTCTTACTGGCTAACTCTTACATATTAATTTAACCCATTTCTCTTAATCTGTGCATCGCCACGTGACAGTGGCTTACCAGCAAGATTCCAACTGATGTCTATTTTCTGGCAGCTCCATGGCTTTTCTCTGACTCTGCCCTTCTTCCTCCCAGCATTCAGCTTAGTTTTCTCTGTGTAACTAAATTCTGCCCTGCTATAGGTCCAAAGCAGTTTCTTTATTCATTAATCATAATCACAGCATATAGAGGGAAATCCCACATCATCTGGTCAGTTTTGTTTGTTTTTAATCACAGTAACAGAAAACAAATGAGAACGGAAATTGGTTCCAGGTTCACATGGAATTCTTGTGACAGACATGACCATGCTGGTTTGGAAAAGGTTATGGAAAAAGTTCAGGATTTTGAGCTGGAAAAGCCACTGAGGGACCTTGGAAGACAAGAATGCTGAGAGCAATATAAAGGATGAAGATATGGCATACAAAGTTTCAGAGGGAATTAAAAATGCTATCAGGCTCCAAAGCTACAGAGAAACCCTGTCTTGAAAAACAACCTATCAGATGTGTGTGTGTGTGTGTGTATTATGTGTGTGGTTCTGGTCAGCTGGGGCTGAAGAACCAACTGGGAGTAACAAGAGACCAGCACCATTGAAATGAAACCCTTCCTTCACTGGGACAGTTAATGCCAGTCTGCTGGGGCCAAGAAGTCAGTAGTGGTTAACAAGGGAAGACATCTCTGAGATCTTCCAGGAGTATTTCTTCACGGTTGGCACACAGAAGGAAGGGGTTCAGGGTGAACCTGGTGAAATGTATGAGTCTCCCACATAGCACTGGTTTTGATGGCATGACAGGGTCACGGAGAGAAGCTGAGGCTTGGCGCTGTGAGAGACCAGGAGAGGCCATTGGTGAAGGGGTGGCCTCAGTTGTAGCCGCAACCACGGGATTGAAGGGGTCTTGGAGAAGGATGAGGATTCACAAGGTGAGGGCCCAGGAGGCCACTGGTTAAGGTGTAGCCTGGTAACCCTAGTATATTGGATGCTAGGACCAAGAGATGACTGCTAAGGACAGCAGCAGCCAGCCTGAGCCTAGGAGATGAACTGAGTATTGTTGCCGGCAGAACAGAAGAAGCAGAGCTGCCAAGGTGCTTCGGAGGACTGGAGATCATGAACAGGAGCTTAGAAGCCAAGCAGTGAACTCATTACACTGTTGAAGTTTGGTTTTGCTTTGATTTGATTATGACTATGCCTTGGTTCTTCCTTCTTGGAGTCATAAAGTATGTAACTTATTTTTTTATTTACTGTTGCCCACTGTTAAGAGACTTTTGTCTTTTAAGGAGACATTGGACTTTTAAAGAAAACTTGGAGAAGTGTGAAGTTTTTTTTTTTGTTTGTTTGTTTTTTTTTAAAAAAAGACGGTGGGACTTTCAAAGTTATAATATGTTTTCTATTGTGGTATTAATATTAACTGACATCCTGGGCACAAACAAGAAAGGAAAAGCTTGTGTTTTAAGTGTGTTTATATGTCACGTTAACAAGGAGTCACTTGCATTTTTATCAACTTCACACAAGCTGGAGTCACCTGAGAGGAAGGAACCTCACTGAGGTCGGCATGCAGGCAAATGTATGGAGCACTTTCTTGGTTGATGACTGATGTGGAGGAGCCCTGCACACTGTGGTGGTGCCATCCCTGAGCTGGAGTCTTGGAGTGTAGGAGCAAGAAAACTGACCAAACATGGACTAGCAAGCCAGTGGGAAGCATTGCTCTGCTTCAGCTCCTGCCCATAGGCTTCTGCCCGGACTTCCCTTCGTGATGGACTGTAAATTACATGATGAAGCAAAAACTGTGCTCCCCAAGTTGCTTTCAGTCACAGAGTTTTATCACAGCAATAAAACCATAAGACACCCCCTCAAACCTGTACTACAGTCTATGACATTCCTAGGCATTGGCTTTTGACAAGGCTGACAGTACCAGACATTAATTCCTTCCAGTGTCGAATGTCTCAAACCCGATCTGAAAGTGGTTGATTCCCCATAGAAGCCATTTCACTATTGTTCCAGTGGAACATCATGCACGACTGTTGGGGGATACAGCATGATGAGCCCATCACTGGGTAAGTTCATGGGTGGCCTCTCCCACCAGCAGCCTGTGTATATCACTTTCTGGTACTATGGAAAAACTAGACAGCAGGGGAGCCGTATCCAGGTCAGGTCCATTGTCATTTTTCTATGTCCTCAAATCAAAGTGTGTTGTGTCTGAGTCTTACCATCCAGCTATAGAAGGCAATCAAGAGCGATAGCAATGGCCTCTGTTGTTTTGGAGGCCTTTGGGGCATCCCTGACCAAGATCTCATAGAAGTCTCCTACATCTGACATCTAGATTTTCATTCAAAAACCCACGCCTTCTGGGGGAGGCATTGTTCACCCAAGCAACATACCTCTGTTTAAACTTTGCCCCCATGATTATTGCTGCTCTATTCACAATAGCTAGTAAATTGTTTCCGCCTAAATATGCAGCAAGTGAATAAATGGCTTCTGAAAACATAGCACATACAAGGGAATTTTATTCAGCTATAAAAAAAGTGAAATTATGAAATTCATAGGAAAGTAGAGGAACTGGAAAATACTCTGGTAACTGAAGTCACCTGGACCCAGAAAGACAACTGCTTCACATTCTTGCTCATAGTTGGACCCGAGCTTTGAATTTTCAGATTTGTGTGTTTAATTTACAGTGTCTTCAGAAAGTGCCTGTGAGGGGAGGTGAGAGTTGGGAGAAACCTTTGGAGGGAGAAGACAGTAGAGGGATCTAAAGGCAGAAGTGGGGATTTCAGGGGATGTCTAGGGACTGAAGGATTAAGCCAAGGAGAGCAGCTGGGTGGGGGAGGGGTATTAGGGAATAGGTTAACAAAAACTAAGAACACATGAAGAAGGCTTATGAAAACCCGATACTTTGGGGGAAAAAAAGAGAAAAAAAAAAACAAAAACAAAAAACCTCTTTCCCATGCACTTGTAATGACTCTCTGAAGCCTGGCCACAGATTTCAAATGTGTCCCGGAATGTTGAGAATTCCCGCACCAGGATGTGTCACGTGGGTCTGACTCAACACTTTAACACCTAGGCTTGCATACTTTTCGAAGGAAGGGCAGGCTTCCTGCTCCTGCTAGTTCTCAGCACAAACTCAGTGAATGAGTGCTGAGGACAAGACAGCCAAGGAGTCAATCCTATCAGAGAGCTCCCTTCCCTGGCCAATTCCAGTAATGATGCTGTTTTGGGTGAGGTCCTTTGCATTCCACGAAACCCGGGAAATGCCCCCGGCACAGCCAACCCAGAGTACGTATTTCAATGACGAAATGTCTCTTTTGGAAAAGACAGAGACACACCTCTAATTAAGCAGGTCTGGGGAAGCAGAACTGTGACGACCTGTCCTCAAACCAGTGAGTGTCCTTGTGTAGCTTTGTTCACCTTTCCTGTCCTGTGGGAATAGAAGCCCCCTTGAGAAAGCAGGCCTGCTGCAAATAAGGTCCTATATTTTACCAGATTATTCTAGGCTCTCAAGAACCCCAATCAACTGAGAGGCCAGCTATGTGTGGAGTGTTGTTCTCGTGGTTCCTTCTGACAAGCCAGCGCTCACTGACTCTAAGGAGAGCTCAGCTGGTGAAAATGAGATAAAATTCACAATATAGTGCTTCAAAAAACTTGCACTATTTTAGCTGTGCAGAAGTCAACAGCCATCCTTGGTTGCAGGCACTTTCGGTTAACAGCAGATATTTATGTAAGTGCAATAGAAGTGAATTTACTGGGGTGGGGGATGGTAAATAACACAGGGAAACCCGTGTAAATTTAAGGGGGCTGTGAAAATGAGGTGCTTGGCTGTGATTACACAGTGTAATCAAGCTATCGACACAGTGTAATCAAGGTATCGGTGTCATGCCAATCAAATAGTTCTGGCTGATCCACCTTATATAATGCTCACTGTCGTTCTTGATGCCAAACCAAATAGTGACTAATGATATACTTCCTGGGCCCCCGTGCCTAACAAGTAATCGTTAAGGTCTAGAGATGCTTTTCTGGCTCTCGCATCATCCTCTAATTATCCCTCTTAAGCTCTGTGGGTAGATGCTTTCTCATAAGCTAGGCAAACTAATAGAATACAGATTCAGTGATGGAAGAAAAGTATGTCCCTTTTCCTTAATCTCCACAAAATTTCTGTCCTGCTCTGCAAACGTAGGTGCTAGGAACCAAACTTGGTCCTCAGGAGGGACAGGATCTGAACTTATTTGTCTAAGGTAACCTTTGCTCAGTAAAAATTTTTTCTTAAAGAAACCCATTGTCGGGGGCTGGAGAGATGGCTCAGAGGTTAAGAGCACTGACTGCTCTTCCAAAGGTTCTGAGTTCAATTCCCAGCAACCACATGGTGGCTCACAACCATCTGTAAGGAAATCTGGTGCCCTCTTCT